>VZTI01004487.1:2373840-2431444 GCA_013397865.1 Struthidea cinerea
CCTTCTCGTGTTGTTCCCTCTATAATTTTGGGGGGGGGGGGGGGGGGGGAGGAAAGATAAGCTTGTTTTTGGAGTAATTTGATTTTTCCAGAAATTTATACTTTTTTTTTATGCAGGTCACAATTTAGGTCTTTCCAAGTGAATTAATAGAATGTAAAATAGTAGTGTAGCGTTAAAGAGAAGTAGTGGACCAGCTGTGGACAGCATTTGAAATGTCTATAAAAGCATTTTCAAACTTCCTGTAAAAGAACTACCTCATGCTATGAAAGCAAAGTAGAAAAAAACAGTACAGGATGCTATCTCTGTATTTGTATCTTCTGGTGAAGTGAATCACTTAAAAGCATCCTTATGATGAAGAGCTTAAGAAAGAGATAGATTCAACCTGAAGCTGTCTGAGAAATGGCTGCTTGCAGAATCTGACCTCTAAATGTGCTGAGAGCCGTCACAAAATGATTATGTATTTGTCTCAAAATTGGTATATTTTGGCAATTAAGGCGAAGTCAGAACCTGTCAGATCATTGTTCTGTTTAACAACCTTTGCCTGGCTGCCCATTTGGTGTCACTTCATGTGCCAATCAGCCACAGAGCTAATTAAGTTTGCCTCTAAATACTTTGAGGGTGGGAATGGAGTCATCGCATCAAATTCTATTTTGACGTGAGTGTGGGTGCTGCAGCTGTATGAATACCACTGAGGGTCAGAGAGGGTATTGCATCCTTTATTGCTGCCAGATAAAACATTCGGGAATGTTATTTTTATCCGATGCAGAGCAATCCAAGTATGGCAGCGCACAACAGGAGAGAAATCCTCTGCCTGCTGCGTGAAGGGATAACTGTGAGTGGTGAGCTGCTGTCAGTCTCAGTGCAGAGCTACACCCCCAGCACGTAGAAATGCAGCCTCTGGCTGTCCATGTGTCCATCTCAGCCTGGCAGTGAACTCCTGATGGACTTTTACTACTCTGGGACACCCTTGGCATCCTGAGGTTGAGTTCCCACATAAATTCTCTGTGTGCCCTGAGGGGTGAGTTCATGCAGCAGCCTTGACCTTGGGAAGCGTGGGGTTTTAGTCCTCCTCAGCGGCTGGTCGGTGAAGTGACACAATTTAGTGCATCAGAGATCTCTGCTGCTCGCAGAAGGTGACTGAATTTGGTGAAAACGCCTGAAAATTATTGCTAACAGGTAGACATGATCACATGTGTACATTCATAACATGGTCTCAAAACCTTTGCTAATTTAAAAAATGTAACTAAAACCCGAGGTTGAAAAGCCTGGTTTTCAGTTCCACTACAGAGTAAAAAGAAGAAATATGATCTGGCTAATTTTCCGTATCTTACTTTCCTGAGCATTGTTCATTCCTATTTAATATTTCTGCTTAGTTTAAAGAAAGAAAATTAAAGTTTCAACTTAAGCTAATTTATTTCCCAGGTACCCATTTTAATATAAGAGGCAATTGTGTTAAAATTTCTGACCGTAGATTCATTTACTGAGATGGTTATCAAGTAAATCATTCTGATTCTGGGAGCTTTGCAGCAGGGAGTTATTGCCAATTACTTCGTGTTTCACTGTGGTTCACAGACTGCCCTCTCATCCCTGTCTGGCCAGTGGCAGATCTGCTACTACAAAACTATCTGGATTAAAAAAAAAACAGAATTCTCACATTCTTGTCAACTTTTTTCTCTCTTTTTTTTTTTTTAATCTGGGTGCAGCATATTTGAAACCAAAAGTAAATAAAAAGTCTGGGGAGCATAACCACCTGTCTCAGAGCTAATGCACCTGATTGTGCCATTAATTGTTTTATGTTCCATTGACTGGGAAAAAAAAAATGTGTTTGGTGACCTCTCTTTCCATTTTTTTAATATGGTTGTCTAACACAATCATCATTTAAGCAAACATTCTGGAAGTTGGAAGGGAAGTGGTGGCACATATTTTTAATAATAGCACAGGCTCTCTACATACTCAGTTTAATGAGTGGTATTTTTATTTTTTCCCACCTGAAAAAGGGCTTTGCCCATCTCTTTCAAATGAGAACAACTTCTTTCATTTGAAAAAAGGGGGTACTGAGTTCTGCATAGATGTAATCTGGGAACTAAGACACTGATGAAAGGCATAAAGACAAATATAAAAAAACAATCATCGCACTGCTGAGGAAAACATCGAGGTATCTTCATGGTCAGTAATAGTCACTCTGACAAGGTTATGGCCTTCTTTTGATCTTCATCCACTTCTTCATCCTTCCTTTCACATCCAGTCCTTCACCCACTGGATGGAAACACTGATAGAAACATCCACTGATATTCCCATTTTGTTGTTGTGACTTAAAGCATGACTTGCTTTCTCCAGAACCACACTTCTATTTATGACTTTCTCTTCCCCCAGAATATCAGTATCTCTTAAAGGTATTATGATATTTTCTGCTACTGGAAAGGAAAAAAAATTCTAAGAAAGCTAGAGTTACTTGGAAAATACAAAAATTCTGGTTTTACAAGAATGATACTTCTTCTTCAGTCTTTCTTCACAAGATTTCTCTGTGTTTGCTTTTAAGGAGCCCAGAAGTGGAGATGACACTGGAGCGTGCAGTGAACATACTGAAGAGTGAAAACACGCAGAACACGCCCAGGATCCTTGCTGCAGTGACTTTCATACAGCATGAGTGCTTCCAAAAAGCAGATGCCAGAAGAAAAGTAAGTAATTATTTTTAGGCCAGTTACAATCAGGTAGAGAAAATAAGATTCTATATTTTATGGCACTGTGTGCCAATGTGAAAAGAAAGAAGGCAGTCCAAGTAAGCTTATAGGATGCTGATGTTAGATATTTTCCCTAAAAATGCATTCATTTATGTGTTTTGCTGCAGATTGTTTTGAACCCACTCAGTCTATACCCACTCAGTTTGCTCTTTTTCAGGCCGAACAAACTTAATTCTTTCAGCCTTTATAAATCATGGAGTCTGAACTTTTTGTCAATATAGTTGCTCCTGTCTCTCATTTTTGACTGGCATGCAGAAATATCCCAAAAAAGAAAATTCTGAGTACAGTGCAAACTTATCCAATATTCAGGGTTTGTTAGGGCTGCACAAATGTGTTGAAACAGCACACACATTAACTACAATAAAGGCTTGCTGGGACTGTGCACATGTATTACTACATTGTTTAGACTAACCAAATTTTTAAGTCTCTTACAAGAAACTTGTTAAGTCTCTTACAAGTTTTTTGAAAGGATACATTAAAAATATTCTCTTCTTCCTTTTCTTTAAATGTCACTACTGAACGCAACTATGTCTGTCCTGCTGCACAGTTCTGTACATTAAAGTGTAGGTCTATTTTAACACTAAAAAGCATTATTACACCTGCTTTGGTGTGCAGTATGCTCAGTAATCCCAGCCTTACCTCCGTAATCATGTGCATGCAGTCCAGTTCAGTGACAGCCAAACATGTCTCAGTCCTTTTGACTTGCTTTAGGGTATGTCAGAGTCAGTTTTGGAAGAAAATACCAGGACAAGTGGCAACCTTAACTTGAAACTGAGGACAGAGCTTCAGAATTGAGTGTTTGATGGTGGGTTATTATGCAGACCTCTCTCAGGCAGCTTCCCAGAAAAACAAGTGGCTGAGTAAAAGTGTTCGGATTGGAGCAGTCAGCCTGAAGCCTTCTTCTATCTTCTTGTCTATCCCACATATCCTAGGATGAGCTTTTCTGTTTGGTGCCCGTCAGACTTGTTCACGTTGGCATTGTCTTGTGTCCCCTTTTTAGCCTTTCAGCCTGCATTCTTTGTCTTCAATGCTTTGTTCCCTGATATTTGAGTGTTTGTGGGTCTGGTGGTTCTTCTTTTTTTGTGAACTTGTGGTCTCTCAGTATTTAGGTGAATTTTGTCTACTAATGAAAATTTAGAAGGACCAGTCAATAGCTGTTGTAAATTCTCAGCAAATTAGGTTGAAATAGCACTTCTTTTAGAAGAGCTATTAATGCCTTAAAATTACTGACAGAAAGTCTGCATAAATAATTAAAAAAAAACAAACAACTACAGTACTGGTGTCAAAAGGGCTGATCTGCTGCAATAAAACAGGTTGATGTGCTTTCAGCATGCTCTATGCACCACTGCCCTCAAGATACATATTCCTGTATTTTATTCTGCTGACATTTTCAGGGTGATTGCAGGGGGAATCAGATCAGCAGAGCAGGGGCAAGAAACGGTGCCCTTTGTGGAGGTGAATCAGAGGAGAGGCTGCCAGGCTGTGCAGTTTACTCCATGAAGGACAAAAGGCTTTGTTACATTCTATTTCTTGGTGTTGCCAACACCTGTCGGTTGTACTGAACTCTTTTTATCACTAAACTCTGGACTGTTTGAGACAGGTGTATCAGATTTCTTTCATGTGCTGTTGATTCTGCACAAGGGTGAGTTTGTCCACAAAACCATATGGCATTTTGAGATGCTGGAGGAGACCGTTGGCAATTGTACATTAATGGAAGGTACTTCCCACAGTAAATTCATTCCTGAGTCAGCTAGGGCTTGCTTATGTCGTATCACAGTTCATGTGGGATTCCTCATTCGCCACAACAAACTATTTGTTTCCATACAGCTGCTGTAAAATAACATCTTTTAAATCCTTCATTCATTTGGGGCCAAAATCTCATTTTCTGAAGATTTAAACACTGAAAAGTAGTCTTAGATAAATCTGGGTAGTTCAGTAGACAGCTGGCTTACAACGTTTCATGGTCTACATTTTGATGCTTACTTTTACTATTTTTCCTCTGTGTGGCACAGTTAAGAAGTATTAAGTATAATGTACTGGTTTTTAAAGCACTTTCAATACATGCATTGGGAATACTGTCTGTTCATCAGGCTGGCTGCTGAGGAAAAAAAAAACCTGTTCATAAATGTTCCAGAATTAAATGTCAAAATATTCATTTCACCAACATGGAAGCTAAAAAGCAGAGTGATTAAATGTCTTGTCAGAGAGAACAAATCTGCAGCAAAGCTGGAAGAGATTTAGTTTCATTCTCTGATATTAATTATGAAAACATGTTGCCTCCCCTAGTTGTGGGTTTTAAGTGTTAATCATACAAAAGCCCAGAAGTTAATAGTCATGTCCAAATGATTAATGATCTGTGCTTCAAGCCTCTCAAATAGGAGCAAATGAAAGAAGTTCCTATAACTATTTAAACGTTTGCTGGGGCAGGGGGAGAGTGGAGTTTGTCATTTACAGCATCTGACTGTTCTCTGCTGTGTTTTGTTTTCCTCGCAGGTTTTCTCACTTGGTGGTATCCCCAGACTTTTACAGCTCCTTGAGGTTCAGAATGAGGACATTCAGCGGGCAGCATGTGGTGCTCTGAGAAACTTGGTGTTTGAGGACAATGACAACAAACTGGAAGTGTCAGAGCAGAAAGGGATCCCACTCCTGCTCCGCCTGCTCCGGCACACCAGGGATATAGAGACTAAGAAGCAAATCACAGGTAGTGTTTTCTCTGCAGCCAAGCATGAAGTGCTTTAACCAGTGTGAAAGCTTTCAGGGAGAGGTACATGATTGTTTACTCAAGCCCGTGTTTAGTGACTAAATACAAAAACATTGTCACCTACTCTAAGCAATTGCCATAGGGTAAAATTCCAAGGTCCTTACTCAAGACCAGTCTTTCAGTCTGAGATTAGGAACTGCAGCTTCCCCTCTTAAAGCTTCTTCAGAAATTATATGAGTCTGCTTGCAGGAAGCCTAAAGTCCTCGATATTCCAGAAAAGAAAGTCAGGCTCCCTAGGAGTGCCTGGGACCATAATTCATGCCTGCTGCTTACACAGCAGCTCAGCCTTCAGTTTTTTGACTCTGTGCTGACAGCACCTACTGGAAGTTCCTTGTTGCAGAGAGTCACCCAGAACTGTCATGTGCCATGGATAGAAAGTGGTTGTTCTATTCCCCACGAACTCCACTGCCCCAGATTCCTACTCTGAGCTATTTACTCCCGGGTCTGTCTCTGCAGATCTGTGACAAGCAGAAAGCTCTGCCACAGCAGCAGCGTGCTTCCTTTGGGGAGAATTCCTCCAGGACAGCCATTTGACTGTAAAGATCACACAGCACCATCAGTGGAGTGACCGGCATTCTGGATTCTGTTTTTGCAGGGTCGATGTTCTCGCCCTTTTATTTCCAATGCCCTTGAGGAAGAGCTGTTAATTAGCAGGGCCCATTGCAAATTGAAGGAAAAGCCCTTTGGATCAGAAACCCCGTATTACACTTCTTGTACTTCAGTGTAGCAGGAGAAATGGTGGAAGAAAATGTCCAGCATTCCCCACAAACAAACCTGTGGTTGCTGTCCTGTTGGCTTTGCAGCAGCCAGTTAAGGAATGCCCACTTCATCCCTGCAGTCCTCTGTGTCCATGGTGTGTCTCTTGGAATTCCACTGCTTGTGACCCACATTCATTCTGAGCAGCATGCAAAGGAAGAGCAGGCTTATATTTTATAAATGGAAAACCTGAATAAATGAATGGGGATTTATTTCAAGTGATCTTTAAAGATACCAGGAACAAAATCTATTAAGAGAACAGTGCGTGAAAAGATACCAAAATTGTCAAGCAACCCTGTCTTGAAGCAAAGACGTGTTGAGACCTTCTGTAATTCTGCATTCTTTGAAGTATTTTAAATGCTCTGCTCCCTAAGCTGGAGAACAAAGCTTTGTATTGTTGGCTCTTTTTTAGCTCAGTTCTACAGCTCTGCAACATTAAAATGTTTTAGTTTTTCACACTCATCAGTTGCAGAATGGGTCATGTAGTAATTTGTTGTAGAGTGTGTTAACTCTCAGTGCTATTACAGGCCAGTGAGGGAAGCAGTGAAAATGGTGGTAGAGTGGCCAGAAAGCCAATGCTCTTTCCTTGCTAGAAGTTTCATAATTTCTGATGAAATTGTTGACTGTGCTTGGTAACTCACATGTATATTGTGAATATTACTGTCGTCCCCTTCACCAGTGTGTGAAGGGCATCTTCTTTCTGCAATTACTGCTGTGACTGAATGGGAATATTTACTCACAAAGCAAAGAGGACACCAACAAAATATTTATGCCAAGCAGGATGATGTAGCTTGTGTAAAGCAAAATATTATGATGTGCTTTCATGCCTGTCAGTTGGAAAGGACGGCTCTAAAAATACACCGAGAGAGAAATATTTCTTGCTTTGTTCAACACCAAATGTGCAGCCAGGAAGAAGTGCACTGGGTACCTTAGTGAAAATGCCACTAGGGCATACTTTTTGCCATCGCTTGAACAATTCTTCCAGGTCCCTAGCAAGCTGCAAGGAGCCTACAAGAGCAAAGGGCAGTGTGGATGAATGAATTTCACGTCTTGCATTGCCTTTGACTTCCTACAGGACTAGTGGAATATCATAGCTATGAATGCAATCTCACTGCAGTGTTGTAACACTTCCAGGAAAAGGTTAATGTGAAAGATTTGGCCTTCCACCAGTCAGCACCAGTAGTCCATTTGTCTTTCCACATCATACATATTACCTGCCTACTTTGACATTAAATTAGGGACTTCCAAATGTGTGGTATGATATTCAGCTAAATGTCTTTCCCCATAAGAGATTAGTAAAATCATCTTGGTACCTGGTAATTCTTCATTGAACTGTAGTGAAAGACTCCTGGCCAAGGATTGAAAGCGTGCAATCATTAATAAAGATGTCTAAGCTCAGCAGAGGGAAGTTTTTTGTTTCTGCTGCTGTGTGGGAAGCATGGTAGCAAAGCACTCCACCTGACAAAAGTATACGAAGATAAGGAAATTTCAGGAGAGAAGGAAGTTAAAACTCTGAGACAGAAGTTTTCTGATACTGTACTTCATTACCTGTCAGAAATATAGTACTTGTGCACATGAGATAAGTAAATCTCAGGCTTAGAAGTTTAAGGTCACTGGTTTAGTAGGACCATCATGTTAATATGGACAAGCACCTGCCTGACATTAATCCATATTTTATCAAATGTTCCCAAAGAATACTTTGATGGCCTGTATTTTCTTCAAGGCCTAGGCTGAGGAATACAGACTGAGCCCAGTCATGCAGTGTGTCTTGTATTGTGCTGTGAAAAGATGAAAGCAACCAAAGTGTGTGGAGATAAATGCTGATTACAGCGCGTGCTGTGGCTGCCTCACAGTCTGTGAGCACACAAAAAGCACTGAGCCACTGCCCTACCAAAGCAGCTTTGTGCTGATGACAGGGGTTTGAAAGCTGCTGTGGGCCAGTCTGCCTCATGTCCCTGTGCAGCAAAGAGCTGCCCAGTTTCTCTGGAATTTCTGTGCTCATATGATCTCTTCATAGAGGGAATGAGACTGAATTTGCTAGCTCCACAAAATCACCGATAACAGGTAGAGGAAAGGAAACAGAGGCTTTGTCCTTTTTTTGACATACAAGCTAGCTAGAAATCTCTTAGGAAAGGAGTGAGGTTACTCCTTAGCAGGAGAGGATGTCATTTGGAGACAGCGCAGGAGCTAAGACAGGATTGGAATTTTGTAGTATTTGGAGAGCATACTGAGGAACAGAAAGTAAAATGGCTGTGGCATGAAAAAACAAAAAAATTTTAGCTTTTGAAGGTAAGCCAGATGAGCCTCCAGGGAGTAGCTAACCTCCTGATCTTGTTATTGTGCAGCATAAATATAAGAAATGAAAGAAAATTTTTCCTGCAGGGAAGATTACAGCACAAGCAGAACTGTCATGAAAAGAAATGTAAATTTAAAAGCAGACCCCACCCATTTTTTCAAATAACCATCTAAGGGAAAACTATGTGTTACAGCATAGGTGCAAGGAAAGAATCCACTCCTAAAGACATTTTCTAATGTGAACAAATTCATCCACACCCAGAATACCACTGAGAGAATCCCTCTGAGCCCAGAGAGACAGTGCCTGTGGGTAAAGGTAGGGGTTTTGTTGGAAAATTTACAGTGAGAGCAATATCTCAGATTCTCTTCTGACAATTGTAAGTATCTGCCTGTAATTCCAAATGCATTTGTTCTTTTTAGAAGTATATTCTGTCCTTGTGCCATTCCTTGCATTTGTGCCCTTCTATCTTAACCTGCTTCCCTTACCAATGCCCTTTGGACTGCTTGTCTGATTTCCCGTAAGCCTTACTTACCCTTCAGAAAAGTACATTCTTCCTTTTATCTCCTGATTCAGAGGCTGAGGAGCTGATCCCAGAAGAAGGAATGGGCTGCTTCTGGCTGGCTTTTGTTTTGATTTTACTATTGCTCACAATAACCTGAAATTAAATTCAAAGTGTAAGGAGATACAAAAGAAACATTTTGTTGTTGCTGTTGTGAGCTGATGAAAGGAACATTCACTAATACTCTGCCAGTGTGTGGAGGAGCAGGTCTGTGAAACTTAGAGCAGCAAGCTGGAGAAACAATGAATGTCTTTGTAGTGAAAAGCAGAAATACATGTCATTTTCCAGGTGAAGAGTTCTTTAAAAAGAATTGTTGTCTGTTGGAATAGAATATAATGGAACCTGATAAATTCTGCAAGATTATTTTGAAATTTGTTCTGGAGGTTGTGAATAGACAAGGTTTGTAGCATTACTTAATGATTTGTTTAGTGACTAATGTCTGGACAGAAGCAGCCAACGAGTGTCAACAGCTTTCCCTCCTATGAGAAATGTTGCTATCAAGTGTTAGAGGAACTTGGTAATGGGCATCTCCTGTCTCCCAGCAGATTTCCTGTAAACTCACTGCCTGCACCTCCCATCTATCCCTTTTGTGAGTTTATTTTCCCTTAGCTTGTGCTGCATTGGTAACAGAGAAGGTGATTGCTGCAGATGGGCAATGCAGAGCCATGGAAAACTGCACTTCTTGGTTGGGCATTTGACTGACTGTGTAGAGATTTTACTTCATTCACATGGGTAACTGTGCCCCCTTTTTTGCCCTCTTTCCATGTCCCTGGATCAGGGCTGGTGAACACTTACCAATCCCTTCTGCTCCTCTTCAGGATATCAAGTGCCAGGCAAGCTCTTCACTCATTAACTTCAAGGGGCATGAGATTAAGTCTTTCAAAGTGCAGGGGAGTCTTTTTGCCACTCTGATTTTATTGTGCATATTACAGGTTTGCTGTGGAATCTGTCCTCCAACGACCAGCTGAAGCACCTGTTGGTTAGAGAAGCCCTGCAGACGCTGACTGAAGCTGTCCTCATCCCCTACTCAGGCTGGCCAGACAGAGATTACCCAAAATCAAGTGTTCTACCTGACCCTGATATCTTCTACAATGCCACAGGATGCCTGAGGTGAGCTCTCAGTCTACAGCTACCCAAAGCAATAGTGATGATAAAACAGGTCTGCACAATTATTTTTGGATAAATTCATAGAGTTCATCTCAAGCCACAATCACTTCTCGTCTAAATAGATGACTTGGAAAGGGGCATGGTACCTACAGGCACATAGAAGTGTTTCTGGTTTTGTCTTTCATGTGCCAAAGATGCTTACTTTGACATATCATAATCTGCGCCTAAACTGATTAGAAAGTGATTTAAATTAGGGAAAAGCCATTTTTTAAGCCCAGTCCAGCCTTTTGCACAAGTTCAAGCAAGTTGCAGCCATGGGGTGGATGGATAGATTTATAGTTGTGTATTTAGTACTGCAGTCTGCTATAGCCTCGTGGACGCAGTAGCAGTTACTACAGACAAACCAACCCCAAAGGCCTCAGTGAATGCACCCCTAAATGGCTGAAGTGTAAAAATCACATCTTCAGTAAAAACACCTCTAACAGTCTATAAAATGGGGGCCCTTTGTGAGCTCAAAGTCATTCCACATTAAGTAAGTTCACATGTTTAAAAATGCACGAAAGAACATAGTTTGAACTGACTAAGGAGTAATATATGCAAAGGGCATGGCCTGAGGTTTAAACTCCTTCTAGCAGAGTACAAGGAATTAAGTTTGGAATTAGGAGGCTGGGAAGCTGCCCAGTTTTGCCTCACACACACCTGCTACTCAAACAAGTCCTATAGCAGAGTAGTTGTATGTGTCTGGCATTGATTTTTCCTGTGCAAACAGCTCTGTATCTGACTCGTGTGGTTTCAGAAGACAAATGAATTGTAAGCTATATAAAATACTCAACAATAATGCACCTTTTTCTGCAGGACCTCCTGTCAGCCCACTAACTACTAAATAACTTCATCTCTAAGTAATAAATAACTTTTATTTACTCTGATGACTCAAAAACAAATACAAAGAAACATTAACCACCCATAATAAAACCTCTAGCTAACGTTAGTGGTGTTGTCTAGGAAATGCAGGAGGTCGTCTTTTTTCATATTAATTAGCCCAAGCTGCATTTGTGCAGAAGCCAGTCTGGCTGCTCCTCTCTTGGTGTTTGGACTTTGGAACAGTCTCTTCCCTACGAGGCAGCCAATGGGGGCACAGATCATTCTCAGGTTTAGCTCGGCGTTGCTCTTCCTGGGCTTGTTTCAGCAGATTGAAGCAACTTGTTATATGACAAATAAGGCATAACAGTACCTGGGTTCTTCTGAATGAAAGTAGATTCTGGGCTTAACCTTACTCTGGACACAAAGTCAGTGCTTGGGGCTGCTCCAGAGCTGCAATGAGCTCTGCAGCCTTAATTAAAAGTCTCTGGAACTGCCCTTATGTAGGTGCTTAAGGATATATTACCTATTTTAAAAATATGATGCCCATATTCTAGTCCTTCTCATTTTTAAGAACTTCAGCGCTGAAAATTATAAACAGAACAAGAAGGGCTTGAAAATTCCCAGGTAGAGATGATCTGCAGGATTGCCACATACTTTCTAGCACAGGACAGTTTTTAATGAGGTTTACCTATTCGTACTGGCCAAATAGCTGAGATTTTTAAGATTAATCAGTCTGCATCTCTTTTCTGGAAATTGACTCACCTCCCAGATTAGGTCACTAGAAATATTCCTTCCTTATGTATTAATAACAAAAAATCTCTGCACAAGTGAAAAGAAGAGCACACCACAGAGTAATAAAAGTGTGAACTGAGGGAATGATGTTACTTATAAATATGCTTAAAGAGTATACTTAGTTGCCAGAATATGAATCTGTAATTAGTCTTCCCTTTTGTAATGCTAACATGTTTGTTGGGCATGCTGATAAAGCCTATAGCCTGTAGCTTCAATTAGAGGGTAAAAATAGGACTTTGAAGTGCAATACATTATGCATAGTACAGCACTTAGTTGTAGGAGAATGCCAGAACTTCTTTTCAAAAATTTCCATACAACTGTTGACTGAAAGGGACACCCCCAGCCCAAACCTAACACTAGCATCTGGTGGGGGCATATGCACTGCACCACACCATTACCAAATTATAAATTAAAGCTTCCTTCATCCTCTTGGGCAAAACAGCAGCAGGAGAAGTGAATCCACATCTAGCAGATAATATTG
Organism: Struthidea cinerea; assembly: GCA_013397865.1. NCBI lineage: Eukaryota > Metazoa > Chordata > Aves > Passeriformes > Corcoracidae > Struthidea > Struthidea cinerea. The sequence goes on from VZTI01004487.1 coordinate 2,386,195, forward strand.
CAGGTACTTCCAAGCACTGGAATGAGTGCATGACCAGACCAGTCCCCAGTTATTGCCAGAAGTATGGTGGGGTCCTGAATCTCGGCGCCTGTGTCAGTGTATGCAGTCACTGATAAGGAAGGCTGACGTTAGAAGGATTTGTTAATCCCATTCTCTAGGTCTGTACTTTGTCTTAAAACCCTGTGAGAAGCAAAGCTTTACAGAAACCACAGGTCACAAAACTTAACATGATAAAAAAGTAGCTGTGTGCACCACAGAATTCTGCATTAGCAGTTAGAATAAGTAATAGCATTGTTTAGCTGTGAAATATGATAAAAAGCACTCTGCCTGAACAGAGTAAGCCAAATCAACAGACTCCACTGGTTGCCTGACAATAATCTGAACAAGTAAAATGTGTGTATTAAACTATCTAGAGGAGTGTTACAGACGTTTCTAGACAAGTCTTGTTGGATTTCAAAGGTAAAGTCATTTTTTCTTGGCCTGAAAGTCCTACATATAGAAGTTCTGCCTCCAGTTCCAAAACAAATGGATAAAACTCTTCAAGATATTTCCCCATACTCCTCCGAGTCTGAAAGGATAAGATGCCAGCAGCATGTAGAATGCATGGTTTTGAATATTATTTATATACGTAGGTGAACCTCTGGCATGACTCTTCCTCTGAAAGGAAGGCTTAGTGGAAGGCTGTCTGTATCACACCTTGAAAGCTGATAATGAACTGGTTCCATTTTTATCTTGAAATACCTTCTGCAATGCTGAACTTTCCCAAATTTATACACAATTGTCACATTGTCTCCTGCAAAACATTTAATTGAAGTGCTGAAGCTGTTGTACTTCACTAGGAAGAGCGCAGGCAGAGCCTTCCTTTTTAATTGCTCTGTAAGGAAGCATCCTGTGCCCCCTCGGATTCTAGTTTTTCAAAATCTTCTAGACAACTATCTCCAGGAAAGTCAGCTAACTTCTCTGTTCCTGGTTCCTCACCCAGCAAAATAAAATTCAGCCTGCCTTTTTCATTATTATTTTTCACGCTTTGTCTGTCCCAGCTCCCGTTTGAGCTTCTTGTGAATTGCACAGTGACCCGCAAGGACAGTGGAAAGCTGTATTTGGAGGAAATCATGTCGTTGCACTTCAGCCCGGGAGGCTGCATAAACATCTGCTTCCATTTACTCTGGAGAGAAGGGAAGCCAGAGCTCTCCCCGTGTGTTGAAAAGCTCAGACTCCTAATGGCAGCTTCTGATAGAGAAGTAAAACAAACGACTGATGATAACGAGTCTTTGAACCAAGGCCTCTTGCATAACATTGCCATTCCTTTAAGTTTATTTCCATCCATGCTTATCTTCCCTTGCCTCCTCTTCAGTTTATCTGCTCCCCCAATTCCTGAAAGGAATTTTGTTACTTCCAACAAGCAGCTTGAAGCTTGGTGCCTCTAGTTTCTAAGTAGATCCCAGATACCTTTCCCTCCTCGGTGAATTTTTGAACTGTGCAAGGCATGAAGGGAACAGAATTTCCCAAAATGTTGTCTGGTAATTGAATTAAATTCACATTACCAGTTTTAGCAGAATGAGTCCCAGGAGCAAAATCCTTCTTCTTATCAGTTAAGCGGAGCATTCACAGCGGTTCAAGAGCCTTTTCCAACAGTCAGTGTATGACTCAGTGTTGGCTTAGAGGGAGTATCCCTTTCATTTGGTGCCATTTATCAGCTAATTGAACATTTATTGTCATCATTCTGTTTCTTTCAAAGTCACACTTGGTTTTACTGTGTCGCATTTCTTGGTATTTACCTCACAGCTCTGGATCAAAATAATATTTCCCCACAGGAAATTAGCTGGTCCTCCCCACATGCCACAGGACTGTGGGCAAAGAGCTATTTTGATTTCAGATACAGTTGCACCATGCTTGTGTGCAGGAGGGGCCAGAAGCAGCAAATGCAAGATGAGATAAATGAGGCGTGCAGACAGATACAGTGCATCCACATCAGCAAATGGCACAGTTTGAGCATGTCACCAGGATTGCCACAGCTGGGCATGCCAGAAGTCAGGGATTTTTTGTAGGTAGGTGCTGCCAAAATGTAGGTTCTGAGTCATTTAAAGGAGAGCATCCCCGCAAGCAGCAGTCTCCCTAAGGCTGCATTCTCCTCACGCTGCAAGCACTGATTATTTCAGGGACTCCAGGAGCTCCACTACAACAAAGCCCAGTTCTGGAGCTCAGAGGCTGGCATTCCAATTGTCAGGAACCTCAAATCTTGGGAAGCCAAGATGAAGTCAGTTTTGAAATTCTCTAAGTAAAACGTCTCCGTTGTTTCAAAAAAAAAAGATATTTAAATTTACATTTCTGTGACACTTCTCAGAAATATTTATTTTTTTACCAATCTGATAGTATTTTCATCTCCTGGAATTTCTCAAGCTTCAATTAGCAAACAAACTTAAGCCGTCAGCTGAGGTGTTCCCTGCAATGCCCTTCTCTAACCCTGTTTAGAATGAGGTGGTTACAGCTGTCTTTGGATGAGTGGGAGGGCAGGAGCTCTTCCCTTCCCTGTCCACGCTGCCGTGCTGAGGAAACAGGGGACGGTGGACAATGGAGTAACCACGTGTGTACAGGCATGCACACGGACACACACAGATATCTGTCACTGGATGAGCATCAACTTCTTAATGAAACAGAGTCCAGGAATAAATTTCCCTTGCAGAACAGGACAGTGCCCCTAATTCAGGCTCTTCTCTGCCTCCTGAGCTATAAAAGCTCTTTGCCCTACTCTGCTCATGCTGACAGCAAGGCAGGGGCATGGCCTCTCCTTGCACAAGCATTCAGCAGGATCAGGTGTAAAAAGTGGAGGGGCTTTTAGAATAATGTACCGGGACTAAACAAAACACTGCATCAGCTGAAGTGTCTTTGGTGAGGGAAATGCCACACTTATCTTTAACAGTATTTTTAGTCTCTGTGCCTCAGAAACTATTTTTGCTATGCAGCAGGAGAGCTGTAACGTGTGCATTTCTGTCAGCATAGACATAGGAAAGGGTGACATGCATCGAATGTGACATATAGAGGTAAAATTAAATTCCAAGGGGTTGTCTATAGCAGGCCATGTTGTGGAATCTGAATATTGATTCCATGATATATAATTCCACGAGAGAATAAATGAACTCATAAACAGAGACACCGTTAACATCATGACCTAAAGTAAAATTGTAATTGCAGTGCATTAGTATTTAACCTCAATATGTACTTCCCAGAGGAAAAAAAAATAGTAGGAATGAAATGACAGTGGATACAATGCTACATTCATTTTACAGTCATAAGCCACAGGAAAGTTTAAACCTTACTGGCTCTGTCATTAATAAAACTGTAAACATTGTAATTTTTAGTGGGCAAAGTAAGCATGCAAAATAGGCAACCTGAAACTATCTAAAGGAACATGTCCCTCTGTGTTTTGATGGATGCTAAGATTGGGTTATATTTAACGTTATTTCAAACAAAGACACTGGAATATGCAGTCTTTTAGCCAGCAGAGCTGCAGGAGTCCAAAATAATAAGGCTTGGATTTATAATTCCAGTATTATATAATTCAGACTTTGTTGAGTTGTAAAGATAATTATGCCCCAAAATTGTAAACATTGTTTCTTCCCTGGAAATCAGTAGCTTGATTAGAGCCAAGCAGCTTCAAGCAGCATGTGTTTGGTTTTTCAAGAGTTTTTAAATCGCTTTTCAAATTCATTTATAAGTTGTACTTGGGTTACTACAAAGCACAGCAAATGTAACTTGAAAGCCAGGCAAAGAGTGGGTCTTTGCATGTGAATGTGGAGATGCTGCTAAAATTCTCAGATCATGTGTCTGGTGCTGGGTTGTCCTGGATCAAGAACTGGCTCAGTGTAAGTAATTTAATTCTAAAGGACATCTGTGTGCATGGAAATTTTTACAAGTATCTTTCCTCTGATATTTTCACCATCCTAAATATTTAAAAATATAACTAAAAATGGAATAGTGAAAAAAACGTCCAGGGGTTTTTTTTTGACTGCTTAAAAAGAATTAATTCAACTTTGAGATGAAAATTTTAGTCAGGTCTTACCTTTCCCATCCAAACACATCAGTTTGTTTCCCTGGAGTATTTGTTTTTGTCTGGAAGTGAAAGTTTTACCTAGAAGAGGCTCCGATTGTCTTGCACCTCTGAAGAAAAGAAGCAGTCAACCTGAATTTCAGTACCTTTAAGATTTGGCTGGAAAAGTTTGTCAGAGGAGCACAAGAAAACACCTTTGACTAAATCTCTTCTCCCCAACATATTCTTTCCTGCACAGAAACATGAGCTCCGCCGGCCCAGAAGGAAGGAAGAAGATGAGAGAATGCGAGGGCTTGATTGATTCTCTTGTGTATTATATCCAAGGAGCTATTGCAGACCATGAGCCTAATGACAAGGTACTCTTTGAGATGAAAAGTGTTTTCCTTGGGGAAAATCGCCAAGTGAACATTTTTATTGTTGTTTACAAGTCAGTGTTCAGAAACAGCTGCGATGTAACTGCAAAACTTATTTCCAGGGCTTTTAAAACTGCCACCAAAGGTGAAAGTCCTGTAAGAAGCTTTTTGAAGTATTTTTATCCTGCAATCTAAAAGAATAGTATAACTTAGCACTGGGAAAACATTTTCAGAATCATGAGAGAGAAAGGTAGAAAATTCTGTCTTTTAATTTTAAAAAGTGGGATAAAATCACAGCTCTCAGAAATGCTGAAACACAAAAGAGTCAGATGTTTACCTTTTTGGTTGTCTCAGGGTGCTAGCTAGCTAGAAGCTTAAAAAGTTAATCCAGTTACTCTCCTTTTTATTTAATGCTACATACCCCTCAGGAAATAAAGAACCTAAATCCCTTTGGGTGGCAGTGTGATTAAGGAACTCACATCATTTAGAAAAGAACTAATATTCCTAGTTTTTTTTTTTTAAAAAAGCTCCACTTTTTTTGCTTGCTGCCCAAGCCTAAGCCAGTAACTACAAGGACCTGGACACCCCCAGATGCCAGTTTTTCTCTTTCCTCCCACCACTGAGTGCAGGGGAATCCTGAACACAGACTCTTGGAGTAGAGGCTTGTCTTTCAGCTGGGTGAAGTTGGGTGAGAAGACCAGCTGTCACTTACGTTAGCTGCAGCCTGTGAGGCACTTCTGGTGGGCCTGCTCTGACTTGTGCTGTGCAGTGGTAATTACTGCACATTTATAGCTCTGTTCTAGGATTAGTTGCTTGAGCTTCCCCATCTCCCTGTATTCGGTGCCATTAACTTCAGGGAGAATCCAGCACATTACACGTGTGCCACTATCTCCCTGCTGCATTTTGTCTTAAAACCACTCATTCCTTTTTGACTCTCAAGAAAGGAGGAACTGGTAATAAAGCCATTTGCCACTAGACTCATCACTCAGAAATTGTAGACCTGACCTTACCCACGTTCAGAAAGGAATGTCTTACTTTAAAAAGCATTCTGCCACAGAAAAATGCTTCCTCCTTGGGGAAGATAAAAAGCTTTCCTCCTGCTGATGCTATGGTGAGGTGTGTACATGATCATCCTTACTCTTAAGCTCTTAGACATTTCTTGGCACAATTCTGGCCTGTGTCAAGTAGCACTCGCCCAAACAATTCCCAGGCACAGTTCAGGAATTACAATGTCCCAGGACCGTTTCCAGCAGGCACGCACCCCACTCCGAATGCAGCCCCCTGTGCCAGCTGGCCTCGGTGCTCAGGCACATCCCAGGGCATGTTTAATTTATCGGTGTAAAGGCAGTCTGGTGCATCACTGGCATGGAGCCTGGCTCTTCCATAAGGCAGTAGAAACTCTGCAGTCGGTTGCTGAAGATCCAAAAATGGAATCTCTTCCCACGTCTATACGTGTCCCTTCAATACATGCCAAAGCTTTCAATTTCTATTCTTTTGTTATTTTAGGCCACAGAGAACTGTGTGTGCATTCTTCACAATCTTTCCTACCAGCTAGAGCTAGAGCTCCCTGAGAGCTATGTCCAGAGCATATATATGCAAAGAAGAAATGTTTCTAGCAGTGATAAAACACCAGGCTGTTTTGGAACACGGAGCAGAAAAGTAAAAGAGGTAAAGTACATGATTAGTTACATCTCATTTGGTTAATAACTTGTAGCAACCTCGGGAGAATACGACTGTAATCTAATTAACGGGCTGTTATTGATGTATCTGGTAGGGTGACACTTTCTTGCCCCAAAAATGCAAATTTATTGATAGTCCTTCTTGACACCAATTCTCTCGTTCAGCTGCTGCTGATGACAATGACACAGCACATGTTTCATTACTTGAGGAATACTCCACTGGATGGACTGGCCACTATCATTAAATACTGAAATTTTGCACACTATTATTTGAGCTCAGAACCTGGCAGTCTGCAAACAACCTGGTCATCGAGAGTTACAAAATGGCTAATTTAGCTTGTGATGCATTAAGGTATAAAGGTCACTGTTTCTAAAGGCTTGATGTGTTTACATGTTTAGAGGCAGCAGGACACCCCGCTACCTGAGGAAAAGAGCACTCCCAAAGGTGTTGAATCGCTGTGGCATTCTACACTGATTAGGATATACCTCTCCTTAATAGCAAAGAGTACCAGAAACTACACCCAGGAAGCATCCCTGGGAGCTCTTCAGAACCTCACAGCTGGCACTGGACCAGTAAGTCAGCGTTTTCCCTTTTCTTTTTCTTGTCACTTAGTTCTTGATGTGAATGCGTAGAGTTCAGGGCTGTGGTGCAGCTGAGCTCAGATAACCACTAACAAGCCACTGGCTCACTGACATCATGAAGGAAAATGGACAGCATTGGAGGGGGAGTCATACCCAGCAGTGCAGCTTTTCCTTGCTTGGCAAATATGGGGCCTGCTTCTTCTCCCTCTGCATCCACATCTCCATGGGATTTGCTAATTCATTACACAATGAGGGATGAGCAGATGCTAAAAGCACTAAAAAAAGTAATTTCATGGAAGACAGTCCTGTGGGGAGAGGAGGGCTCTGATACAACAGCAGATCACTTTAGTGTTGAAGAAACTAATGATATCTGTCTGAGGAACTAGATAAAGAGCACCTGGGAGAAAGAGGGCTTGAAACTTCTTTTATATCACCTTCCTTTCCTGTTGCAGCTCATCTGGTTTAAAACTATTTTAAATATGCTTAAATTGGTGTAGAGAACTGGCTGTGTGTGGCTTTTTCTGAGGCTCTGCATTCATGGTAATGACACAGAACTGCTTTTTCACAGATGCCATTCGCAGTGGCCCGGACTGTTGTTCAAAAGGCAAATGGCCTTCCAAGCATCCGAGCTATGCTGCACGCCAGCCACCCCGCAGTGAAGAAGACAGCAGTCTCACTGCTCAGGAACTTGTCTCGAAACACCTCCCTGCAAAGTGACATAGGTGAGCAAAGACTGAGAGCTTGCTCTGTTCTCTTCACCTTAAATTTTCCTGCTTTAAAAAAAAGAAATGTGCAAAAATATCCTGGTCTCTGAGTTCAGTAGATTTTTCACTGGATACTTGCAGTCACCGTACAGGGTTTAAATTAAAGGGTTTTGCCTAAACAAAGTTTTCACAATATTGGACATTCCTCATCAGATGCTTCCATTGGTGTTACTTTCAAAAATACATAATTGAAGTAACGTCTACACAGATTTGGAGAGGGAGTTCTTCTTCTGCTTCAAATAGGGTAAAGGAAGGTGAGTGCCGAGTTATGTGCTGCCACAGCTGTGTAATGCTTTGCAAGAAATAACAGAACATCTCTAATTCTTCTAGCAAAGATCATACTCTCTTTTATTAGACACAAAGCTGTAGAAATTTGCAGCCCACACAGTTTTCCTGTGAATTTTTTTTGAGAATGGAAGCTATAAGATGCTATAGAAAAAATAGTTCAGTCTTTCTAAAGGATCTCATTTCTAAACAGAAGCCATTTCTATTCTGAGTATTCTCACTTCAACTTATTATGTATTTAAGACTTTTTCCTACTGATAGAATAAAATGTATTCATATAATTTGTTGTCCTTTTCTGTGTTCCCACCAAGGGGCAAAGGGGAAATTACAGGTATACAGATGGTTCAGGGGAAGATTAACCTCCAGAATTCTGCAGAACAGTCTCCTGGGCCTTGTTTAATCCTTAGAGAACATTCCCTATTAATGAAAATACTATAACATGTGTTGGGCTGATTTCAAAGGGATAATCCATATGGTGTTAAAAATTGCAGGTGGTGAATGCCCCTGCAAGAGAAGACATTAAACTGATGAGCAGTTGGGATTTCATCAGGAAAAAATAATTTATGAGAGTGTGGCAAAGACAGGATAGCACAGAGCTTTGGGGGCAGGTGCTTCATCTTGCACATTCACAGCCATTTCCTTGCTTTACCCATGGTAGAGAGAACTGGAGGAATTTCAGGTGAATCTTTTTTCTGTCAAAAGGTGTTCCTTTTGATTGACTGAAAGCATGGGTGAATTCAGGTCAAATTCCCAAAGAAAAACTTTGGCCAAAGGAAAACATTTGAGAGGGCAAACTGTTTTCTAGATACAAGAGTCTAAACTTATCAAGCAAAATGAACCTACATATCAAATGGAGATAAATTTAATATAAAACATCTCTAAAAGGGAAGTGGCAGCCTGCAGCTGGCACATGCCTGGTGAGGTCAGTACAGCACATGAGGTATTAATGGATAGTGCATGAGGCAAATTACAGGCTGTCCAATGTAGGGTGGATGCAGCTTAACCTGAATTGTGGGGATGTAAGGCAGGGGTGAAGCCATGAGCGTGTAGTGGGAGCACACAGCTCCCTGATGGGAGAGAATGGGAGGAATAAGGTAAATCTGCACCTGTTAGTGATGGAACTGCTCGTCTCTCTTCCACCTTGCAGCCAGAGAAGTTCTGCCTGATTTGGTGTCGATACTGCCCGAGTGTGTGCCAGGGTCGGACGTTGCCTGTGAAACCACAGCGTCCATCTGCTACACCCTGTTCAACCTGACCCAGAGCAGCCCGCACAACGCCCGCCTGCTCCTCAGTGCCCACGGCCTGCCCAAGGTCATTGCCGTCAGCATGAACGACAGGTAAGAGGCTCCACAAGTCTCACCCTCTCCCTTCTTTCTCTGGGCAAAAAAGAAACGGCAGCCTCTGCCATTCAGGGAGAAAAAACACTTCATGTCAAGGTAGAGGACAGCTCGAACAAGTGATGTGAATAGAATTGCACTGATTGGGAAATACAGAAAGATCTCTTACACCAGCTCTCCCATCCATTGCTAAATTCACCCTGTTCCAGCATTTTAAATAACTCCTCGGAAGGTAACTGCACAACGTTATCTATATTCTGATACATATGTAGTGACTGATCATCAGATGTCATCTGTACCAAAAATATCTTTCCTGTTCTCTGTAACACAGCTCTGGTAATCTTTAGCAATAAAATGCAGGGATACGTTTTACAGAACTTATAGATCTGTACTTAAAAATAATTTATAAGGTGGCATTTTAGAGAATAGATTCAAAATTTAATCATCCTTTAATATGTAATCACATGCAATCAATATTTACTCAAAAGATAATTAATGCTTTATAAATATGGATAATTATTCTGTTTGCCTTGATCTCTCTTTGCAAAATGAAAGAAGAAATCAATCTCAGTAAAGGAGGCCTCATGAGGCCCTGAATAGTTTAAATCCTGTTTAACTAACCAGAGATTTTACCTACTGGAAAGATTCTTTCAAATGCTTGTTGTGCTGAGGTATATTTTCCTCAGCTGAAAATGTTATATCTGCTGGCTGCTCTAAGATGTAGGGTACAGAGCACTTGATTTCTCCCCTGATTTTGAAGAGTGAGTGAAGCAGGGAGGCATGTTCCATTTGTTTCAGTGATATGGACAGCAAGAAACATGCTAAAATACCTAAAGGGTAGCAAACCAGCATTTAGGAGTAAAGAGAGACAAAACAAATGCTATGAGGTTGTGTTTGCTGAAGTCTGTACATGTACTGTGATGATGATGTGGGAATTTAAATATATGTTTTATCGTTTTTTTTCGAAAATGGCAGCAATATGTTCAGCAAAGCGAGCAGGGCTGCTTCGGTCCTCCTCTATTCCCTGTGGTCACACACCGATCTCCACAGCGCTTACAAAAAGGTAAGCACAAAGGAAAATAATCTGGCCTTTTAGACCTAGAATCCTCTTATTTGTCCTCTGGGGCCCTTAGCATTCCTTCACATTTATGAGTCAACCTATAATAGGATTTCAAGTGGTCCCTGAATTTGGTTTTCCTGTTACCTGTACGTAATCCTGTGTAAGTAATGCACGGCTGTAATTTTTGCTGATCTGTGTTCATGTGCTCTCCCTCTGTTTTATATCTGCTGGCAAAGCTTATGAAAAGTGTTGCTGCTGCCTGGCAGAAGTGTCAGATGGTGAGAAGTGATGCAGAGTAGGTGACCATCCGCACTGGCTGAACCAGCCTGGCACAGAGGATCTACGGTGCCAGCAGAAACAAAGGCAGGGCGAGGCAGCTTCCTGCTTTAAAACCAGAGCAGTTTTGTTCTCCTTGTTGTTTGCATGGCCTGGTAGACCAGGTGTCAGTTGTACTCGGACAAAACCTAGAGCCCGGGAAAGGTGTTGGCAAACATTTACTGCCACAGTAAAATCAAATAAAAAATGACCAGCATGAGTCTGCCAACAAACCAGTTTGTTTCTGGTTTGGTTTTTTTGAAGTTCTGTGACTGCATTTTCAACACAGAGCTGAGTTAACTTCCACCTACCTACCTTCACTCTGCATTTCAAACTGTTTTCAGTCCTTGTTTGTTTGCTGTTCAGAATTTGTCACATCAAATTCCCTGTAACCTAAAACAGTTCCAAGTTCTCAAGCTAGCCGTTAGCATTTATTATTCAGCTGTTTCTCTTTGAAGATTTTTTTGGTTGAAATTTGCTCCAAAAAAGTTTCTTAGCATAAACTTTTAACAGTGTTACATCACACTTAGCAGCACTGCCCCATAAACCAGAAATCTGTGTTCAACAATAAGGGTATTGTGCCATATAAATTCTTAACTAGATTTTGTTGTCTCTGGTTTTTTACAACTGCATTCCTGGTTTTGCTGTACAGCAGTACCCCTGATGGCATGAATCTTCTGAAGTCACTGGTAGTTTAGGAATTCCTATAAGACACATTTGTCAGACCTGGTTTTCAAAAATGCTGATTATTTGCTGTTCCTGTGCAAATCAGGTCCCTTAGAGGTATGGCACTGAAAACTTCAGAACCATCTAATGCCTAGACGTTTTTGAAACTTTAGTCCAATAAGCCACAGAAATCACTTGATCAAATAAAATGGATAAAATCCTGAGTCATTTTGGCATTGCCCTGTGTTCTTTGTTCTGACAGGGTTAATCTCAGCTAGGTTAATCTCAGCTATTAGTCACCTAAAAGTTAGGGGTCTGTAGAGCTGAGCTAGAAGAACAGGCTCCTGGTACAGTCAGTGGAGAGAGCTAAGCAATTCCAATTATTCATCTCATCTATCTTGGACTAAACAAGCACTGCCTGTTCTGTCTCTGTGACTGCACAGGCCTCTGCCTAGACCCCTACCATGGCTCCATATTTAGCTTTTAGGCAGCTTGACCCACCCTTCCCTTGCAGAATCAGCACTGAAGATAATGAATTGTTCTGTTTCTTTCATTCCAAAGGCTGACTTTAAGAAGGCGGATTTCATCAACAGCCGGACCACAAAAGCCTATAACTCACTAAAAGATTGAATCAAAGCATAACACCGTGCAAGACAGAGATCATACAGCAGTTAATGTAACCATCTTCACATGGTTGGTGTTGCCATCATGAACCACAAAGTATCTCAGAAAAAAAAGGATTTTATTTTCTATAAAGACTTGAGTGGCCAGAGAGTAGCTTTTTCCAGTTTTTAATCCTAATCACCTTGTTGTCACTGTATATATCAGTATAAGAATAACCAAAGATGGATTCTCCAGGATGTCTGAGATGAAGTTTCATCCAGGTTTACCACTAGTCAGAGCTCCAGATGACTGCCTTTGTTCTATACAGAGGAGTTTGAAATGCTGGTTGGCAGCAAATTCTTTTCAGACTGTTTTATACCAAAAGTTTTCTACAGTGGATAAGCATCAAGTGCACTGCTCAGAACTTAGTAGTTTTTCACTCTTTTGTTTCTTCACACAAGCTAAATAAGACTCTCCCGACTCCATGAGTATGCACAAGAGGCTGTTTCACTACCTGCCTTATAAAAGCATCGATGAAGTTAAAATTACTATTTTTGTATTGCTTGTTTTCATGGGCTCACTGGTTCCTAAGCCTCTTTCCATTGAGATTTCATCAGTAACAGCAGCAAAACTGATTTTACAGAGATCTTATGATCCCTTGCTTCTCTCATTTTCCCTCATGCAGCTGTTGCATTTTATCTGTGTCCAGAAAGGGTTTCAACTAGAACCACTAGGTTTAAGGCACTATGTTTCAGACACTTCAGGCTGCACTTAGACCCATCATTCTTTGCTAGCTGGTGGAGAAATTATTTGTGGGTGATTCAGGGATTATTTTAAGAAAATTGCAATTTCAAAACAAATCTGTTGATAATCTATATATAATAAAGGAAGTGTGGTCTTGCCTTTATTTTTGAAGTAATAGACATACACACAAGGCTGGGCTCTGTGCTGATTAAGGAATTCATCTGATCCTGCTTCATATTCTCTTACTTGAGATGATCATCCTTCCTACAGCAATTACATGCAATGTGGTAACTTGAGGGCTATGTCTGCACATGTGGGAATCGGTAACAGGAGGGAAAAGAATTCCTGAGCACCTGAAGGCTGTTTTCATGATATGATGCTCAAGATGGTAAAGAAGCACTAAGAAAAACCCCATCTTCTATATTTAGTAAGTCATATTTTTCTCAAAAAAAACTCCAGGGGTCAGATTGTCCATTAAACCAATAGGAAATTCTCACATAAATACTGAGTTATCAGCTGATGTGATCTGGCATTACTCTTCTGAAGCTAAGGGAGGTGAGCTACCTTTATGGCAATGGATATTTTGTCACATGTATTTACAAGCCCTGCTGCTCAAACAGAGCCCATCCTGTATCCTCACATCGAACTGCTGGCACAGGAGCTCTTACAGCTGCTCTTGTCCAGAAGGAGATGCAAAATCCTTGGAGTAGGGACCCACAGAGCAGGTCACCAGGCCCCTGCATTTCAACACTCCTGGCTAAAGGTCTGGCTCCTACCAGAAACTTAGAACCAGCAGATAGTTACACGGCACTGTGTCCAAACATATTTCTGGATATCAGGGAGCTGAATTCTGCTGGTAGATGCACATAGTTCTCCGAGGAGTCCCCGAAAGTCCCACACGTGCACACAGAACAGAACGTGCCCCGGGGAGGTAAGCAAACAACGCCGCTTTCCCGTCACTGATCGTTTTCAGAGGGCTGTTAGTCCTCCACATTTGCTTTGAATAACTCAAATCAAATGCACTCCAGTAGGAGGTTTTAAAAATACTATTATTTTTTTGTAAGATGTCATATTCAAAACACTGCAGGTCCAAAAACAACACAGGGGAAGGGAACTTACAGCACCGCATGTTGAGGAAATTGTTTTTATAACTTTTTCAAATATGACAGAAAACAGACAATTAAAATCCAACTTTCTCTTCTAACTTGTTAACCCAAGTAACACCGCATGTGCCATGAATGAATAAATACCAGGAAACCTGGACAAGTCTACTTTTACTTCCTAAAAAGAAGTGGTCGGCAAAATCAATATACAAAGAGTAAACCTGACTACAGAGTGGCATAGGAATGAAGAATTGCAGTCGAAAAGATCAGGAAGGGAGCTTTTAGAAATACTCACACATTTAGTTTTGTTAAACTCACATGCTATTTAAAAAACAAAACAAACAGTGGTGCTGGGTACTTTTAAATATATGTGTACCTCTCAGTAAGATGTCCTTAAAAAGGAAATGCAAAGTTTTTGGGTTGTTTCTATTGATGCAATGATTTTAAAGGTCTTTTTCAACCTAAATGACTCTATGATAGTGCCCCTTTAAAATCAAAGCAGCGTTCAAAAGTCACAAAGAAGTATCTCAGGCCTGGCAGCAACACGAGAAACACGAGACACGCCTTATTACAACTGATCTCCTACTTGTGCGCAATCAAAAACATTTCAGCAGGACTCCAAAGAAAACAAAGCAGAGAAATAATAAAGTGCTCTCTCTAATGCAAAAAATCTGTCTTTGGTCTTTTTGTTATTAGTGAACCTACTTGGCTGGGATGCAGCAAATGTATTTTCAAGCTTCAGCCCTTCCTTCAAAAGGGCAAATTAATTTTTAAATTAAATCTAGGTATGGAGATCTAGATTTTTCTGCAACAGGGCAGTGTTACTGAAGGCAAGCTGTGTAATGCTCCTGTTGGCATCAGAGTCCTCCTGCAAATAATTTCTTTGTCCAGTTTTGATGACCTGTCAAACCACCAAGAATCTGCTGGTTTTAACCTCTCTTTAATTGGTATTTGCCAGTAAACTTCACCATGGGCCACTGGAGATCTCAAAAATAATTAGAATCATCCTCACCATAGTCTGGGGCTTGGGAAATAGAACATTCCCGCTTGCTCTTTTCCTGAGAGGAGATTTGAAACCTTGAATTTAAACATGCTGAGCAGTGCCCAAAGAGTCTTTGGCTGAACAAGGAACTGACCCCAGGTCCTCTTGTCTTGTGTCTTAACCACTACCCAGTACAACCATCTTTCACGGAATTGTTTTAGTAGAAACTCTTGAATAGTACAGATAATTTTGTAGTAGATTATAGACATTGCCAGAGAATTAGTCATTCCTTTCCTCATTTCATCCTCCTGCCTTTTTTCCTACTGTCACTGCTCCTAAACATTAGTGCTTTTTCTTCTCCCTCTCTTCCTAGAGAGAATTAAACTATGTAAAATATTGCATTATATTGTGCGTGGACCCGGGGTTTGGGTTACTTGGCTTTTTTGTGAGGTTTTTTCTTTTGAGAAGGAACACGCTGTCTTATTAAGAGGGCTTCAACCTCCCCTTCTGGGCCTGTAAAAAAACTGCAGGTGAAATGAGCTGGCACCATCATGGGCCACACATGAGAACCCCAGCCCTCCCCTGGCTGCTGTTTAGCCTGGCAGTCCGTGCTCCAAAGGCAGCCCATTGAAGCTGAGGGCAGTCAGGCTGCCTCTCTGGGTGCTACCACACTCAGCTTCCAGCTTGCCAGATTCTCCCATCTTTAGTTTTCAGGGTCAAAAAGCCCAACAGTGTCGCTTCACAGCCCTCTTGGGGGATGGTTCATGAGCTAGCCTGATGAGCAGTCACACCGTGAATCATGCACAAGCTATGCAAAATGTTGAGATCTGGTGCTTCCCAAGTTATTTCAACTCCAGCAGCTGCTCTTCCATTCCTTTACTTAAACTCCTGCTGATTAAAACCTCAGTTTACATTCCTGACTCATACTCCAGACCCATCCCATGGGGAAGATAACATGACCTTAAGGCACCATCTGATAGGAGACAAAGATCTGGGAACAGAAATCAGACAGGAGGAAATGCATATTTGAGCTCAACATCACAGCACACCCTGACAAGCCCTGAAACATCAGATATTGGTGCAACCATGTGAGTTATGCCTGGAATATCAGTTTAGATGTTGCACAGCATCTGCCCACTGAAAACCCAGCAGGGAGATTTGCTCAAATACACCAAAGCCAAAAAGGGCTTTCGTGCAGACATTATACATAGATCAGGGGTTTGCCTTTCTCTGCAGGCTTACTTGGGATATATTCATAGGCTTGTGTATGAAGGGGAAATAAACTAATTTTGTCTTATTTCACATGTTCAGAGCTAAAAACATCCTAAAATACGCATTAGAGGCACTCTAGGCTTAGGATCAGAAATTGGAATTTGCTTGCATCCTTCCTTCGGCTGTATCTTCTGGTGCTGTATACAGTGTGACCGCAAATAATTCAAGTTCAAGAACTTAATATTTCTTTAAAAACTTTTCAATCATTCAACCTAATCTCCTGTTCTCTTGTTTGTATCTTATTATTCTTACTCCTCTCTCAGACCAGCCTAAATACGCACAGACACAGAGAGGAGGAAGCAGGCATGTCCTTAGCAGCTACAATTTAGAGCCAGTACTGCAAATACCCCCATGGTATCAGGGGCTTCTGCACATGCCCGTGATCACAGAGCAGCACCATGACCATGACAGGGAACAGGGACACCAGCTGCAAATCCAGGGCTCATCATTAGGCAATTTTTCCAGTGCTGACCACATATTCCCTCCAAATCTGCACAGGGCCCTCTCTTACCTATGCCTGCATCTTGCAGGCTCTAATCTGGAACCAGCTATAGGACTATGAGTGTAACTACCACCACTCACACCTCGAAAAAAACTGGGTCCCCAAAATCCCCATCCTGCTCTTCCTTCTGGGGTTCAGAAGGACACCACTACTACCTCGATTCTACTTAAACATCTGGGACCTCCTGCAACTTCAGTAAGAGGCTTAAGGAGCTTAAGGCTCAGTCCTAGAAAAATTTAACCGCATTTTTTGACCCTCAAAAATACATCCTTACCATGTTTTCACCATGTCTGAAATAGGGAAATAGCCATGTCTGAGCCACAGAAAAATAATAGTGATAGGGGCTTTTTTAGCTGCTGCCAAGGAGGGTAAAATCTTTCAGAAAGTTCAGAAACTTTCTGAAGCCCACGAAGGTCATAAGCAAATGGGCTCCAGCCAGAATAGCTGTGTTTGGCTTGGAATAACAACAAAATAAATCAGTAATGTTGTACTGTTAGTGTTGACCTCTGCCTGAAAAGCACACTGTGCCTTAGGATACATGAGCACACTTGAGTTTTAGCTCAGAACTAAACTTAGCCCAACTAAAAACTGTGTATGAGTTTAAACCCTGCACAATTCGTAAAGACTGGAGAACCTTGGCAGCTGCAACACAGCAGCACGCAGGATGCTGCAGTGAGAGCAGTTGGGGGTATTACGTCTTTCTGAAAATTAAAACAGGGATTCTTAAGGAGTTTCTTCTTTCCTGATGCTGGGAAAAAAAAAGGTGCTCTAATCACATGATACATATAGCCTTGAAATACTATTTTTATAATAGGATAATATTTGTTAATTTAAAAGCATATGGACAAGAGATAAGAGGTTTTAACATAAAGGGAGGCTGGGATGAGAAACTCAGGTCTGATGAGATGTATACATGGTGATAAAAAGGAGAATCTACAAAGCAATATTTGCACCAGCATTGTAGGGAGTTTTTGTGTTGTGTTTTGTTTTGTTTTAGTCGTACTACTACTCAACCTGAAATTACTTAAAACCTGGAAGTCAAAAACTGGTGCTTTGGACAGCAGTAATGTCCTTGCAAGTGTTACTGCAAAAGATTTGGCACAGTCTGAATGACACAAAGAGATGGAGGAACTATTGTGTTCTGGTGTGAAAGACTGGAGCAGAGGCCTTTGAAAGAATTCCTCCTGTGTACGCAGCATGGATTACCCATCCTCCAAGGACAGATTTCCTGATTACATCAGTTATTTTCTGCTGTTGTGAAGAGAGGTGGACAAATTCACCATTACCTCAGGGCTGCAATTAACTTATTGTGAGGGTTATTATGGATAATAAATAGGCCACAATGAATTCCACAGTCTATAGTATGCTCACCTATAAAAGAAGAACTATTTAGTGCACCTGAAAGGCACGGACCTGTGTTTTACAAAGCAACCTCATGTTCTTCACATCCACTGTAGTGGCTACAGATGTGGATTGGTTAAATAGGCATTAAAAAAAAAAAACCAAGAGAAAAAAGCATAAGAATCTGAGGTGGCCTGATCTAAGAAGGTGTTTATATGTGGATTTAGAAGTTGGACCCCACTGTTACCATTTTGTGTATTTTCCAATGGAAGTGTGCCTTCAAATCCTAATGTCCTGACTCAGAATGAGAACAAAAACAAGTCCAGCACCCCCAGCCTGACCCAACACAGCAGAGCACTGGAGCAGCTTTGGAGGAACATTTAGTGTTCCTCGTGCAAGATTCCCTGTGTGATTTCCCCTGTGTGACCAAATGTCAGGCACACGGTGGATGCTCTGTTATTGTGCACACCCACTTTTCCCTCAGGACCAGGGAGCTTCCTGCCCCACCCCTGAGCCATCTGAATCTCTGCCCATCTGCCTTAGAGCAGTGAGATGGATGCTTGGTCAAGGATCATTTGAACAAATCTGGGGTGGGCACAGCACAGCAGCCTGGGTGGGCTCTGAACAGCACAGAGGCAAATGCTGCTCTCTACCCGTCCTGTGGGCACTCACTCCATGGAAAAAATACACTTACCAGCATCAATCAAACAGTGCTGTCCCTTGTGGCTGGCAAAAGCCTTGGGAAATGCGTGCCTGCTCTCAGGTTCTCCACTGAAGTCAGCAAACAGCAGTGAGCTGATTCCCAGCAGGAAAGAAAACAAAGGTAATGAAGGTGTAGCCCTGGACAGTGGTCCCTGATCTCTCACCTGCTCATACCAACCACCTGTGGTAGATGCGTATTTTGCTCTGTCACTGTTTCCATCCTGCACTCAGGCAGTAGGACCTTGGCTAGAATTTTTTTTCTCAGTAGACACAAAGCAAAAATAAAATTTAAAATCAGTGTAATATCTCAAGCCTGAAAAATATTTTACCACAATTCTAGTAAAATACGAAATTCTTGTTAAATGCTCATGCCCCTGTGGTTTGGGCAAGAAGACACCCTCCTGACTGCTGGCAGCATCACTGGCAAGGCTTCTCTCCTTCACCCCAGGCAGAGCCCAGCAAGTTTAGCTCTGGCTGAAAGCAAAGCCCCAGCAGAACCCCCTGTCTTCACAAAAAGGACAGCAAATAGCCCATAGTCTACACTGGCTGATGCTGTTGTCCTTTAAGCAGAGGCACCTTTATTGGAAGGGAACAGATTAATTTTTACATGCATGTCATTTAACAATTGCTTTTTCAGGGTAAGAAGGAGGAAAAGGAGAGTTTCTGTGAAGACTTGCCAACATTCTTTCTCTTTCTGGGCTGTAACAATAACTCTCCTCCTAAACTAAGCAAAATATGATTCTTCCCCACTCTCTTCCAAGATAAATCAATTACTGGTTTTTTGGGATGTCCTGTGTACAACAGGCATGCTGAAATGTGCATGCATGCCATAAAGTACAAATTGTTTTTGCTCTGGCTTAGGAGACAATCTCTGAAGGTGACAAAGTTGAGACCAGAAATAATCCAGCAGTCCCATCTCTGCTCCCACATCAAAGTCAGCTCCATCTCCTGTAAATTTAGCAGCGAAGTCAGGGTAACACATTGCTTACCTCCATAAAACCCAAAACCTCAGGCACAGAAAATTCACCACAGGGTTGAGGAAAAGGAAGGTCTCAAAACAAAGGTTGTTTCAAGTGGGGCTTGAGGATTTTCTTGCCAAAACAAAGTGAGACACATCTGTTTGGGTCCTTCTTCATTTCAACAGTAGCTGTGTTGATAGAGTGGTGGCTCCCAGGGCTACAAGGGATACATCAGGAGATGCAGCCCTGCTCACTCTAACTTCATTCACGTGGAAGGTAAGTTCTGAAGGGACAAGAGAGCCAATGTCTTATGCTTATTTATTATTCATTATTCATTGTTCCCTAAAGAGGTTTGATGGGAAGCATCTTCAGTAATATTATTCCAGTTGTTGGCGTTCTCTTAATTGCCCAAACATACTTCTCAGGAACTGTACCCCAATGGTTTGTGGAAACACCCCAGCTCCAGCATTTCTGAGTAACGTGGTATTTGACAGCCCTGCATGCTCATGTTTCCTCCTGACACTCACCTGCCACTGGCTTTCACCCATGGCTGAATTTAGCAGACTATTCCCATACTGCATCATTTGCCATCTCCTCCTTCCTGCTATGACCTTTTCAAACCTGTGTATCTCTGACCCTTGTAATTTGCAGATAAGGAGATAGATCAGCTTTCTCACACCTGTCTGTGCAGTTCCGAGTTCTTTGCATTTGTCTGGTTACTGCATGTACTGTAGAGATAACATCTGTTTGGAGTATTTTTTTAAAGTCTGCTGATACGAGACACCTGTCCCCATAAACAGCTCTTAACAGGCTTTTGATTATTAGCAGGGATAGTTATGTGAAAACTGAGCTTGTAGCTTGGTATAAACAAAGATGTGGTAAAACTGCAAGTTGTGAAAAAAAAAATTTAATCACCACACCTTGGATCTTCAAGTTCTGCTAAAGGATTTCTGTAACTGAAGCTGTAACTCATATTCTTCCCCAGCAGTAAAGTAGCACACCATTTAGACTGTTTTAAAATACTTCATGCTCACTGGACTGTACTTCTTAAGTGCCTGGCAGGGATGTAAAGCAACCTACAAATACTTGAAACTAAGCCCCACAGATCACAGAATGAAACTTGTTCCAGTAGTGAAAGGTGGTAAAGCAAGGGGCAGCAGGACAGCAGCACCACGCTGGGGTGTGGGAGATTCAGGTTGGGCATTAGGAAACAACTTCTTACCAGCTCAGTGATGCCGTGCTAGAATGCCATAGCCTCTCTGGCTATCCAGAGAGGTCAGAGATGCTCCATTCCTACCTTTGGAAGACTTGGCAAGAAAAAAGCAGCCTGGTAACTCAATATTTCCTATTCTGTGCACAGTGCAAGTGGTTACAGCTCCAGTTGCTCCCCTTTAGTACCATACGATTTCTTCAGGATTTTAAAACTTCTTGTCATAAAGTGAAACTGGTTAGTTTAGGCTTATGGGGATAGAAAAAAAAAAAATCTTTGAGGTAACTTGAACTGGAGAGTGGGAAATATTTTCCACTTGAAGGCAAACTCATCCCCCTGGCTGGGAATTCGAACTCCCAGTGGCCCTGCCTAGCTACATGAAGCAGACAGAGCAACATTAGTTCCAACTAGCATTAGCATTACCTGGGTTTGGCCATTGACACCAGAACAAGATGTTTGCTTGATCCCTTTCTCATTCCCCAGCACAAAGCTTAGTTTGAGAGCAAAGCAGGTAGATTTTTCACAAGTTTTGATTGCTTCTGTACTTCTATGTTGTTGCTGTTGTTCTAATCAAGCCAACAGTTCTGCCTCCAAAAAAAATCATATAACCCTTACCTGAAAGGAAAAATACAAGTTTGAGAGAAAAAACCAAACAGTTGCTTACAGGCTTTCTTGAAGTGGGTCTTAAAATCACCACTATAAAAGAGCTCCCCCACATCTGTTTTCAGGATTTACTGTACTTTTGCTTGAGCTTTGATTTTCCATAATGGTGACAGCTTCCTTCACCATACTTTTTATCCTTTTATGCTCTCCTTTCAGTAGAGCTCTCACATTACAGCTGTAGTAGTCACCATCAGCCAGACCAGGCTAGCTCTGGAAATTCCTTTAATTAGCTCCCTGATCAGGAGCTTATATGGGAGCCCCACATAAAGCAGCAGTCACACCCCCCTTAAGAGATAACTTAAAGGATGCTGGGTCTTGCCCAGCTGATGAGTGAGCAACCCAGTCAGCTGTGAAAATGTCTAAGATACAAGGAGGAAACTTGACCTTGTTTGTTAGCTGTTTCCACCAGCTATGATCCAGATGAATTCAAATCTTGGGTCACCAGTGCAAATATTTGCACGATGTGGAACTCATTTTTCTCATCACAGTTACCATCTTAGTTTTAATGAGCATGTTAAGTAATAGTAAATATTAGAAGTCATCATTAAAGTGTTAGGTCTCCAATCACAGATTAATTTTGGTTTATGGTCTTCTTCATCCTTTTTTTTCTTTTCTTAAAGATAGAGTAAGAGTAGAGGTAAAGAGGAGAAGGATAATAATGTACTGTTTGAAATTTTGGAGCTTCTTTTGTAATTAATATCATGACTTAGAAATTGGGTTTATTCTGCTGCCTTTTTTTTTCCAGCAGCCTGAGTTAGAGGTCCTAGTTCATCTAGGAACCTAGATAAAAACAAGCAATGTGTTAAAGTGTCCAGGGAGACTGAAAGCACATTTTTAAACCTATTTAGAAACCTTGTTCCTACTTAGGGAATGGAGAAAGACCTGGGATAGACCTGTGGATAGCAGTTAATAGATGGGTAAAGTTTGTACTGCATCTGTCACTCAGTAAATGCTGAACAAAGCGAAAGAAAAAGACATCATAACTTAGGAGGGAAGAGCCTAAAATTGCATGAAAGAGCTTCATACTGAAATAATTTACTTGTTATGCCTCCAAGGCAGAATGCTGCAGCAATCTGCTATTCTAACAGCAGTAATAAAGTCGGAGGTAGTTTGTTCACAAGATAAATCCTGTGTTTCCTTCTTAGTTGACGTAAAATTTAACGGGTGTCTGTAGGTGCTAAAAAGCTAGAAGCGGAGAAATTCTTCAGCCTTTTCTCAATATTCTGTGAGAAGACTGTCTTTCCTATGTAAACTATTTTAAACAAGGTCACAGTTTCATAAACTTCTTGCACCTGCAAGCTGTTTTGCAAGATTGTTACGGCTTTGACTTTGAAAATATTTTGGAATAGGTGTCTTAAGACTTGGCCAATCCTCTCAAGGGGTGGATGACCGAGGAACCAATTACCTATTGCCACTCAACACACTTTTTGCGATCTATCCTATATAGTAGTCACAAAATTATTAAAGAAAAGCTTCGCCTTCCACTTGTTCATGAGCCTGGACTCTGGGTCGTTTTCTTTATGCGCCTCGGACGTAACAGCGACATCGTGTCTGCTAACTACAGCCTCAGTTGTAGCTCTATGAGAACACATAACCTAGTCAGCAGTAATTGCTAAAAAAGGAGTTAGTCCTGTCCTTACACACCTGAGATGCAGGCTGCCCTGAGAGCCCAGGCACTGAGTCGCAATACAAGGCACCGAGTAAACAGAATTCAGTGGTTTAGGAACCATCAAAAACCTTGTCATAAGGGAAAACTTTGGCCTAGATTCTTCCTTTCAGGATGTTTGAAGCCTTAAGAAGCCTAGTTGCCATCATGAGTCACATATAAAAACTGGAATTTTTATTCCTAAAGCACTCAAGCACTTTAAGAAAAAAGCATATAATGCCACTTATGTACAGAGCTCCCCTTCAATATTGCACATCTAAGCCTCTGCTTACAAAGCACAAAAGTAAGAGGAAAGAACAGCCTGAACATTGTGCTCAAACTTTATTCTCTGTACAAATGCTATGGTTCAGAATGTCCTGCAGGAAAAGACCAACAAGTTTTACCTGTTCTTGAAGAGTTGACTGGGTTCCCACACCCAAAGGAATTCTGTTTATTGTTGCTCACCTGTCAGATCAATGAAAGCCTCTGGGCATCAGCGAAATCTCCTATGAACTGGGTGCCCTTCAAAACAAGCACTTTTCTCTGGCGTCAGCTAGAAGAGCTGAGTTAACCTCACCTTTGCCGTCTCAAACACGTAAGGACTCCATTCCTTCAAACATCCACCTCAGATCATTTCCAGGGACAATCCACGCCACGTCCTCAGCAAAGCATTGATGTGGTAGTTTGTTGTTGTTGATGTTGCTTTTTAATGCTTTGAAAAATCTTATCGAAAGGACCATTTTGGCACCAAGGGGAATTTTCTGTGTCTGCTAGGAGCCCAGAAGTATGTGAAATGATGCTGTGCTGGCTTTCAAAGGTGGCAACCAAGCACTACTCTGGCTTGTTTTTTGGAAACATGGATTATATATATAGTGACATGAATTGAAAGTCCCTGCTTCAGATAAAGTGCTTTATTTTGTTGCTTCCTGGTAAATTGCTTTTGATAGCTATTAAACAAACCTGATATCAAAAAGCATGAATGCTCTGAGCAGAACTACCAGCGTTCACAAGCATTTGGACTGCAATATGCAAAGCAGTTTCAGGAGTTGGTTGAGTGATTAAATAACCTCCAAGATGAAGTAACAATCAACTTATCAAGATTTTTTCTTTTTTTTTGAGATTTATTGTTTCTGACAGACAAATGTAGACTAAATATATTCAGCAACTCCCACACATATTTATTTCAGGAGCTTCCTCATTCAAATATGATACCTCAAGGGCATTCTTTTGCCAAGAGAGCTTTCATATCACCTAGGTTGTTTTTGGAAAGGTGTGAAATCTATTCAAGCACACCAAATTCCAGTGTCTCTCTCAATACACCTGTGTGTTTGAGTGTATCGATACCAATTTATGTGCAAGGGTTATATTAAGAATGCCCTCAAGAATAAGGGGGGAAAAAAAAGCCAACTAGTGAAAGTTAAGAAGGACCAACAGTAAAATTACATTTTTCAGTCTGTCCTCTCATGTTTCCAGCAGATGCTCTGCATTGGAACGGAGAGAAAGGGTCTGATCTTGAAATTAAATTACAAACTCAATGACAGTCTAATGGCTACGTCCACAAGAAGTCATATTACTTTAAAAGTAACTCAGCCTGTGTTGGCAACAGTAATTTTTGACCCAGCCTTAGCGCTCACAAACACTTCATCTGGCTGAAATGCTCAGATGCCCTCAGATGCCAGCTGCATGTTGGCAACAGAGTGGAGTTCTAAAAATTAGTGCACCTTTTTTTTTTTCTTCTCAGAAGTATTAAAAACCACACAGGATAATTACAAAGTTCTGCAGCCCAGGCAGAACGCTGAACCTGCCTGAGCCATTCTCTCACTTGAAAGTGACACACCAATTACAAGTTTCATTTGGCTGGGGGCTTTAATTTACTACATTTGAACATTCTGCTGAAGCTGTAGCTTCGTTTCCCACAGCACAGGCCCATCCCATGCCAAGAGAGGGCCAGATGCAGAGATAACACTGAGCAGAATTTATTTGGCAACTCACCCCCACAATCCTGGAAGGAGGCGTTTAGGTGCCAAGTTAGACAGAAGCTTCTGCTACATTTTGACTATTGCCTTTAAAGCACGTCTGCAGTGCGTTTAGGGCCACAAAGTGAGGCCCCATGCCAAAAGCTAACTGTAGAAAAGTGAGAACGTGGCACGTTTACAACATTGAATTTTAAATGCACTCTGCATGGACAAGAGCCGCAGTGATTTATCTATCAGCTGTCTCTGCAAATTCACCCTGCACCTAAAAGAATACAAATGCAGAAAAGCAGCCAGACCTTGTTTCTCCCTCACGTTGCAAAGGAGATTTAGAAGGGCAAACAGCTCAGGTAAACTAGAACAGCTGGTTTTTCTAGCCCGGTTTAGGCAAGGAACCCCTTGTTAGAAACAATCCCTTCGTATTTCAGAGTACCCTTCTCATAATGTTAAAAACAATCATTCATAAAAGCACAGGCTTCCCAAACATTTCTGCCAGAATCCGAAAAAAACATACAAAAACACGTGGCCCAGGAAGGTCTGCCTGCCAGGGAGGACAGGATCCAACAGCTCTTTTTAAGAACTGTTTGAAGATCCTGACTGTAAACTGTCAGTTCATATTCAGGATTTATTAAGGCTTTGTGCCTTTTAATGAAACTACTAAAACCATCTTCTAAGCATTCAAAAAAGCTACACTTCTAGCTTGGCCAGAATGGAAGAAGACAGCTTAATTAGAACAACCAGATTTTCAGACAGAGCATAACATTTGGTATTTCAGCTCTGTAATTTTATAGCTCTGCAGAAACTGACTTGCAGAAGCTGAGATCTGCTCAGATTTCTTCGTAAGTTAATATGCTTCCTTTCACAGGGAATGCTCACCTCGTGTTTATGCTAATAAAATTATTCCTCATTATTTCTATTTCACATGTGCTGTATATTCTCTTCCATTTCTAAACGACAAAGGCCAACAAAAAAAATTATTCCAGCAAGGCCTGTGGCATGTCCAGCTAAGAAATCATCAAGAGAAGTTTGAACTGTGCTAATTTCGGTGGCTGAACTGCTTTCTTGTTAGTTTTACACAGCATCAGAACTGGCCAAGTCAAATGCACAAGACCATTTCCAACTTCTCCCATAGGCTCAGTGCTCTGAGAGGATGAAAAATCCTACATGAAAAATCTCGCTGGGATAAAGGAGATAGATGAAACAAGACATTGGATGGAAAATAAGTTAATCACCAATCTAATAAAATATATATTGCCGTTGTTAGGGTTTGGTAAGACACATTCTAGAATGTGTAAACTGCCATAATCTCTGGAGATAACCAGTTATCTCCGGCAGAAGTGGTGAGGTTCCAAAGGGCCACAGCATGGTAAAGCATAGGACCTATCATTACAGAGGGTAAAAAGCACGTCAGTAATTTAGATATCAGTCAAACCAGCTTGGCCTCTGGGATGACATATTAATCTCCATTCTGACAATAAATAAGGACAGTCTGAAAGTGCCTCATTCAGTGCCTGCTAAAGATTTACTAGGTGTCACCCAGATTTGAAAAATGCTTCTCCCATTGAAATTCAGCAATGGTACACGAGTTGATTTCCTGGTTTGCCCTCACCACTGCATCTTCTCACAAACTCAACAAAAGACTGGCATCAAGCAGAAAGGTGGCCTGTGATTTAAGGTGAGATTTAATTGACTTTGATCTGAAAGAGAAAAAAAAGAAAGGATGAAACCAAGGTATTATGAACCACCAGCTAATTGCACTTTGAATAATGTCTTTGTAAAGAACACCTTTCCAGCCTGATACCCTTGATGAGTAGTTTTTAACTAGTTGCTAATGGCAAGTACTTGCAATGCTTCCTTAGTGAGGTTAATCAACACATGATCATTCAGCAGCTTTGTGGAGCACTTAGAAGCTCAAACCTTGCTGAAAGATATTTACTGTGGAAGGTAAAGGCAGGCAGCCATCACAGCGTCATACAGGACACAGAAATCTTGTTGTTCAATCTGGATGTCATTGCTGGCTCAGAGTGTGGTTTTGTATTAGTTTAAATCAACTTAAATGGTTGCTTTTCCTCCCTCATGGCTTTACTTTCCCTCCTGCCTTCCCTTGCATCAATTCTGGCATTTATTTGACTCCTCTTTGTCTGTTTTCTTACCTTTGCTGAGGCTCCTTTGAGCCTGTAGCTCTACAGCCAGTTTGCCTGGGTGTCAGGCGTGTGTGGCGCTCACCAGGGCAGGCACACACGGCCAGGGACAGGCTGAGGCTCTGCCTGCAGACACCGCTGCACATTTTGCTCTGGCATGTCACCGGCCTTGGCTATGGCTCTGACATTCATGATCTGACAGGCACCTCACTCATCAGAGGAGAGAGACTCTTGCTGCCATCCTCAGGAGAAATCAAGACCACAGTGACAGTAACTGGGTCTCTTAGGTATCCTCTTTCTTGCTGTTATTTCACACAATTGATTGATATCAAGTGCCTTTCAGTGAGGTGAGTCCCATCACAGGTCTCCAGGCAGTCAGATCACTGGCCAGATTGTGATGCCACACTTTCAGCTCAGGGCTTTCAAGGAACAATAAAGTGAGCCAGATCCTATGAAATCTGTGTTAGCTGATCAGAAGAGAAGCACTCCAGGAAGAAGTCTCCAGTGTTTACATGCATGCCCATCGTGCCAGGCCATCATGCTCCTTTCACGCAGTGAGCCAGGAGAGCGGGTCATAACCTCATATGTTGGTCTGGAAAGGGCTTCTCCCTTCCTCTTTCCTTCAGAGGACAAGAGTCATCCTTTTCAAGTCTTCTCTTGCTCAAAGCCATTTGACTCAGGTCCCAGAGCTGCACCTCCTCCCTAGGGAGATGAGAAAAACCAGAAGCTTTGTTGCTCACATTGCTTCATCATCATGGATGATGTTAATTGCCCCCAGAGCAATTAATTTCAGGAAGTATTCTCTTGCCCACTGAGTCAGGAACACAACCACTAAACAAGACATAAAGATACATATCACAGTTCTTTATTTCACTCATCTCAGAAGAGCTGCAGTAGCATGTCTTACGTATGACTCACAAACCCACATTGTTTGGATACTATCTGGTAACTTAAAGCCTTGGTTCTGGAATGCTGTCCAAGGATTCTCCTCCTCTGGATTAGCTGAGGACTTGCATCCTGGAAAGTTACAGCCTCAGACCTCCAAGGGGGTTCAGCATCTCAGCCACAGGAGGACCATGCACTGATAGTCACAAGTCAGAGCAGTCAGCCCACAAGAGCCAACAGGTTTAGGGAAGGAGCTGACTGACTGTAATGAGGCTTGGGCAAAGTGGAGGTGCCTGGGGGAAAAGGGGACCTTGTAAAGGAGGGACCTCATTAGCAACTGACAGGACTCACTTGGATAATTTCTGTGGAGACACATGGAACAACATACAGATCTTTAAGGAAGTGTTCTGTGTCAGACTGCTTTCCTCTCACCTCTACCTGCCAGTCAGGTGAAAAGATGGAATTCTGCTGCTCAAAATACCAGTAACTAGTGCTACCACACTTCCCTGCTGCCTCCTCAGTTTTCCTGAACAAGCCTTAGAAGAAGGAAAAAGAAAAAGCATCCAGGTGGGAGTGTGCCCCAGCTGTGCAGGTTTCAGCTGCTCCAGATGTAGAATGGGAATAGGGCTGCAGGTCTCCAAGTGCTCAGGAAGGTGCTCTCCTTGCTCCAGGGCTGCTGAGTGCAGAGGAGGTAAAAGCTCAGGGTGGGGTCATGTTGACACATTTGGTCTGTGCCATACGTGCTCACCCAGGAACTGACTGACGCAGTTTCACTCCCCGGGTCCTTTGTCTGTGGCTGTGATTGCTGCAAACCACAGCTGGCCAACTGAACTCCAGACCGGAAAGGCACACCCATGCTCAATTTCGGTTTAAGTGGGATTACTCTGGTTTTTTCACAGGTAGTTTCCCCTGAAAGTCTCTCCCATGCATTACTGCAGCCACAGAGGAATCAATGCATCCCTGTGAATTCCCAGCTGCAGAGGAAACCACCCTGCAACCAGAGGAGAGCATTGCCCCACTCCTGCTAGCCCCAGCCCCAGCTCACACCTGGCACAGCCCTTCCCTGCTGCTGGGACCGACCCACGATGTTTGCTGGAAGCCAGCCCAGGGCAGCAACAAAGGGAAGGCGTTGGCCTCTGCCTGGGAAGTGCCAGCACAGCCCCTCTGGTGACTAACCTGGCACTGCCACACGGGGCAGGCTGAGGGCTTTTTCGGTGGGAAATTATTTCCAGTGGAGTCATCGAACACAGTGTTTCCTACTTCTAGCTTTTTCTTTTTGTATTACCAAAAGCAAAGGGAAGTGGAGAACACAAATCATTAAAATGCACCAGAGACGCACAGAAGTCCCCAGTGACCTCAGAGATAACACTCCCCAGAGGTGGGAGATCCCCAGTTAACCCTGGCCCCTCACCTACCCAAAGAGCTGCTCACAGAGCACACACCAGCGTGTCGCCTCCCTAGGACCAGCCAATCTCTCCTTCACAGATGGTGCCACAAATATTTAGGCCCAAGGTAATAAAACACACCAGGACTACGCAAATGCACTTCCAGAGCATTGGTAGGAGGGATCAGGCACTGCAGGTCCTATTCCTGTGAACTTTTTCCATGAAGGTATATCATAACACTTCTGGGAGCAATTTGCCAGGAGCAATCAATCAGAGCTCCTGTACTGCTGAATAGCAAATTTCCAGAGATAATGGCTTCCTTCTCATGCCTCATGCCAGGAAACATTCAAGGCCAGGTTGCACGGGGCTCCCAGCAATCTGATCTAGTTGAAGATACCTCTGCTTATTGCAGTGGGATTTGACTAGATGGCCTTTAAAAGGTCCCTTCCAAGCCAAATCATTCTGTGATTCTCATTAAATCCTTTTGGTTAACAAAGTTCTAATAACCCCGCCCTTTCTTGTAAATCCTAAGGGTGGACTCGTGTGCTTTCCTAACCACCAACATATTAATCACTTTCCAGGAATTTTGCAAGAGGAGGCTTTGCAACATAAAGCAGATTTAGTTAACATGAGCTGGAGCCAAGAGCATTTTGACATCAGGGTTCGTAGCCTTGACATAACGGAATTAAATTATTAAACTATTAAAAGCATTTAGGGTGTGGATGTAACTTGAAACATATGTAGGAAATCAAACCCAACAGGCTACCACATAACAAGGTAAGAGCCTTGTTTTGGAATCTTGTAGGGCCCCTGATTCCAATAAGAAAGCATCCAAGTAAAACAAGAAGAATTATGAGAGTTAAATCAATGTATACCCATCAAAAGTTGAGAACTATTGTCTGCAGTTTCACGTGCAAGTACACCTATTTCAGCTGGGAAAAGAACCATTAAAAAAAGAACTTAAAAAGCCTAATGGGGCAAACGCACTTTTAACCAAATGCTCTTATTCCTTTTCATCATACACCATCTTTGATAGGTGAAATTCCTCCGTGACAGGCCTGTTGGATGGTGTTCAGCAATTGAGAGTCTGTGGGGAAACAGAAAAATTTGTTGGGGGCCAGAGATGCTGCTGTTGGAACATGCTGTTGTTTCCTACAAAAGAAGCATGCACAAATGGCGAGAGGAAGGAATTAAGCCAGAAAAAGACACTTTTGACCCAGTTGCTCTCTTCAACTTGCAAGATTACTGCTGAGGAAGTAAACTGCTACAAACTCCTTTATGCACGCCAGCAACTGGGCTTCTAAAGGCATGATTTCAGTGTCTTGTATAGTTCTGTGAGAGTCCCTTCGTAGTCACCTTATACGGGGAAACCTGGGCAGACAAGTTTGCTTGGGGTCAAGCTGCGGAAAAGGGGTAGCCAAACAGTTACTGGGAAGGGCATCCCTCCCAGCACAAGTGCTGTAATGCTTTCAGAGGCAGAAGATAAATAAATCACATTTCAGATGACAGGAATGCTGAAAAAAAACCAAAAATAAAAAGGCATATAACAATGGAAGGCTAAGTAGGGAGCTGCTTTATTAGCACTCCACAACTGTGAGAGGAGAGCTTGAGGCTGGGCCCTTCACCAGCAGTGCTGAGGGAATGCATTTATGGTGCTTAAAGGATAATACTCATGGGGTATACCCAGACAGAAGAACTGGGAAGAAGTGAAGTGCTAAAATAAAAACCTCACATTCCTTTCCACTAAGAAATCGGCCTCTGCAGTTGTTCCCTCTGTGCCTCAATTTCTGTATTTTTGCCAAGTAGCTTTACCTATATCATATATCTTTGGGTTTAGCCAGACAAAGGGGAAGTAATAAATTGGAGCATATAGAACAAGATAATAAAATGCAGAAGTTTTATACTGCTGTCCCATCTGCCTGAGAAAATATATAAGATCTTGGCTCAAGCAATCATCAAGGAACACATTAAGCAGCATTAATTCCTCTCAAGTGCTTTCTTGAGAAACAACTTCTCTTATCTTAGCCCCAAAGTTACCTCTGTTCCTTGCAAATTTCTGCCTTAATCCCAGCAGAAGGATGGCTATGATTTCAGTAGTAAAAAATTATTTGCAGAGATAACAAACCTATTGAAACTGAAATGACTGATGGAACCACTAATCTCAAAGGGAGGAAATTCACAGAACTTAAATTTCCCATTTTATTCATTTTTATGCATCTCTTCAGCAGTTCAGCCCCCATTAGGAGAGACAGTGGGGTCACAAGAGATTCAAGGCACACTCACACCATTACCTGAGCAAGGCTTTTTGTGCTGTAAAATCTATTTCCTATCTGGATTACAGGAGGAAACAGGATCTGCTTAACCAATGCTTCTAAAACTGACTGGTTTTACAGGCAGCCCAATAACAGATTTATCTATCTTTGAAACACTTAATCAAAAAGTTAGCTCCACTAAGGGCTAGCCTCTGCCTCTTCTGCTTGAAATGTCTGGGCTATAGCATCCGGCAAGGAAGTCTGTTGAAATCACAGCCAAAATGTCAGCCAGATAGGCACCAGCAGGCATTGAGTGAGAGTCATGGATGTGATTTGTGTCAGGGGAGTGTTACTCTCACTGTGCCAGAGATAACTTGATGGAAGCTGATGTACCGCCCTGCCAGCATGAACCAACTGAGAAACTGCTGCTGGGTCTGACCCCCAGCACACATTTAAGCTTCTCACGGCTCAGCACAAGGAGTATGAAAACCCAAAAAGAGCGGGATGAGGCCTTTCACAATTCAGTGTGCACATACAGCCTGTCCTGGAAACCTCTCCACAAAGAAAGAGCAAGCCCTTCTCAGCCAGGGGCAACCCACCGGCTCTGTTGGTTCACCTCAATTGTTCCCAAAACTGGTCTCCATTTATTGCAAGGAGCTGGCTGGCAGGTCAGGGCTTCCAGTGGTGATTCTGCCATCCTGTTAAATCACATTCCTACACAGCCCAGCCAAGGAGATCTATCGTTTTAATACAAAAAGCCTAATATTCCAGTTTTCACTCTCTCAAGGTCTGTGTGAAACCCAGCAGGCAGTAAAATGGCAGCGTTTGCGTGGGACATTGTACACACTTAAAAGCCAACTGTATCATCAAGATTTAAAATCGATATATATTTAATTTGCCTTTTTTGCTGTACCTGAGAAGCAGTAATGGGACACCCCCCAGGGCTAATTTAATATAGTTTTGTGAACAAAGCATCTGCTTCACATCTCCAAGCAAATGAGTTTGAAGTCTTATACAGAGTGGATTGCATTAACCTTTCTAATTATTTTTCTCCTGAGAAAGCACTTCCAGATTTCTCCTGACAAAACATATTTCACTCCTGAAGTGTGTTTACTGCCAATAATTAAAACAAAAATAGAGCTAACGCACACACACTCTTGTAAAATAGGCAGCCCAGCAGCAGAACCACGAATGCTAAAGAGCCTTACAGCTCCACAGAGCCTCAGAGTAGCCTGTAAACACAGCTGATAACAAATTCCATCCAGCACAAAATGCGTGCTAGCTACAGATTAAATATCCAAACTCTGGAAGTTAAGGTCTGACACCAGGAGTGTGTTTAGTCTCCTCATTTCAAAAGTCCAAGGTTTGTGTTAAATGCAGAGGCCTGACATGCTCCAGTAGAACATGTCTGTGCATTTCAGCACGGCAAAGGATCAGTATTTATCATCAAAACAACCCCCGGAACATCCACGGGGTCTTTAAATGACAAACAACAGAACGTTGTTAGCCCTGAGGGGTGTCCCATTACTGCTTCTCAGGTACAGCAAAAAAGGCAAATTAAATATATATCGATTTTAAATCTTGATGATACAGTTGGCTTTTAAGTGTGTACAATGTCCCACGCAAACGCTGCCATTTTACTGCCTGCTGGGTTTCACACAGACCTTGAGAGAGTGAAAACTGTGTCCCCCCTTTCTCCCCCTGCCCCAAACTGTGTACAGCTCGGTGTGATGTTACTCCATAGGGCAGCTGAGACCCTGGATGGCATCTTCCTGTGATAAATAGTCACATATCGTGGGAGCTCAGCACATCCATAAAAATGAAATTAACCAAAGCACAAGTGCAGTGAATCATCAGTGGCTGGTCCCTTTGAAGGGAAATGGAAGTCGGAGATGGCAAACTAGAAAGGATCACCTTTGCTCCGCCTCTGTCAATACCATTCACATGCCACTTGCATTTTTAGCTCAAATCTACAAAGGAAAAAATTCTTTCCTAATGGCTGCATTGAGGTGATAAACAATGGAAAATTGCTGATTTGATTCTATTTTAAAAAACCACAGAATTATTTTGGACGAGGCACAATAGCACTAAGTTCTGTTTTAACTTGGTATAATTACAACTGGCCCTTCATATGCTGAACTGACATCAAAGAACAATTTATCTTGAGTAATAGCCCATAATTCACCCTAACATACATAATTAGAAATTAAATGTAATATGTGCTCAGGCTATCGAGAGAGAATGGGAAGTGCAGACTTTTGAATTCATACTGTGTAGGAACTGCTTAGTAATATGACTGGTAAAGATTAATCACCCATCACAGTGCAAAAAATCAGGTAGTATTAAACAACCAAACAAAAATCGAGCTGCTGAGCACAAAGGAAACCCATTATAAACACAGTGAAAATTATACATGCCAAAGCTAAATTAATTCCTGGTATAACTCAACCATTACGGGAAGAAAAAATAAAGAAAAAATACAAAAAAGGGACTTGGGCCTCTGTTTGTGCAGCATGTGGTAGTCCCAAAGAGAGGTTGAAGCTCTGCCTTGGTCAGAGGTGGCCCCCCAGCCTCCCAGGACTGCAGCCCTGGAGCAGCAGCCCCCTCAGCCCCTGGCTGCACATCTGCGATGGCAGGAGCAACAGAACAGACGGACGGCTAGTGCAGGCTGGAACCCTCCCCACCCCCTCAGCAGCACCCATGGGGCACCAGGGTGGGAAGGAGCAGGGTGGCCACATCCCAGCACCACTGAGCAGCTGCCCAGCTGCAGGAGGCTCCAGAGAGACCCGAGGGGTCTCAGCTGAACCAGCAGCAATTGCTTGGGCTACCAGTCATCCCTGTGGAGGCTCTCCAGGGGTCCTGGACCTGTCCTGCTGCTGCTTTTCACGTGTCATGGCTAACACAGTGACACAACATTTTCATTTCTCCAGCAAAACCCTCCCTCCCACCCTAGGTCTTTCCCCCTCCCAGGGTTTGCACATAGCGGTCGTGGTCCTTTAGGTAAGCACTAAAGGACACAAGGGCCACACTGTGATGTACCAAGCAGGCAACAGAAATAATAAATAATCTGAAAGGAAAATGCTGACATGGAAACCCCTATGCAAACTGGAAGGAGTGAGTGGAGTACAAATGTGCAAAAAGGCTTTCAATTGTTAAATTGCTGTCTTATGAAAAAAACTGCTGCCTGTGAAATACAGTGACTTATCTGCTTCAAATAAAATAAATGAAGTAGAAATGTCACTATGATAAAACATCTATATCATGTAGCACACGGGGAACAGATTCATGGCTAATGACTGCCTATCTTCCTAAGTACTTTGTCCCAGTAGCTGCTGCACATTTTCTTGAGCTGGTGTGTCACTGAAGTTTTTGTAACTGACTGATAGTCTAATAATTCTGATTGCACTTAATGGATTTACCACT
Source organism: Struthidea cinerea (assembly GCA_013397865.1). Classification (NCBI taxonomy): domain Eukaryota; kingdom Metazoa; phylum Chordata; class Aves; order Passeriformes; family Corcoracidae; genus Struthidea; species Struthidea cinerea. The sequence continues at coordinate 2,421,069 of VZTI01004487.1, forward strand.
TACCTTTGAATGGCTGCATTTAAATCTTTTTTATCCTGATCATTTCTCAATGTATTCTGTGATTCTGACTTGCTAACCATCCCTCAGATCAACATTGAAACTGGGCTTCAAGAAGAAAGCAGGGATACCTTTTTTACCCTGAGACAAAAATGCTGTCTTACAGAGGCATTCAGGCAAGGGACTGCAGTGAACAGAAAGATTTTCCTTTGGGTTTAAATGTTGTGGGGTTTTGTTGTTTAAATAGGACAGTAGCCACATACAGGAAATACGATTGTTAGAAAAGGCTGAAGCAAACCCGGTCAAAGACCACTTTTCTTAAATTTTGCAGGTAAAGAAAGTTTCTCTGAAATATTTTTTCTCCAGCTGTTTCTCCCCATTTGACTTGACTCTTCTGGACTCTTCCCATTCTCCAGCTCTAAACTTGTTGGTTCCCAGGACTTGTCAACAGCTTAAGCTGAAACAATACCTTGTGGAGGGCACATGGCTCTGAATATCTCCCATTTCTTGCAGTTGGGAAGAGAGAGCTTTTCTGAGGCTTTTATGGAAGGGTACACGGGGTGGAAAGCTCCCAAGAACCAAACACAGTAAGTCACAAAAAGAGAAAATGAAGACTTAAATTGTTTGTCAGTCCGTAGTAAATATCTCAATATATTTTGGAGGAAACCAGCAGCTGCTCTGGATTACTGAGCTTTCTGTAGCACTCGAAGTACCATCAAAGAAGCTGCCAAAGCTGCCTGTGCTGAGTGTAGGGACCACACTTCTGGGCCTTTTGTTTCGATTTATTTTAAAAAGTTGGCTTCTGAAGTTACCTCTGCTCTTCCTCTTTATTCAAATGCATTTGACCAAACAAATATCAGCAGGCCACAATCTAATTCAGTGGAAGACAGATAGCAAGGGCCAGCTGCATCGATTTTGGCCAGCTGGGAAAGTCTCCAACAGCCAGGGTGACTTCCCTGCACTTTGCTCCTCCTTCTTCACATGAGTTTCTGTGTACTTTAACAGGACTACAGGGTTGTATTTATGTATATGTGTGTATATATATACACATTATTCTTATATACAGTTTAAAAATAATCACATACATGTGTGTAGAGGTATAACCTGTTACATAATCATAGGTTGTACAGTAATATATAGTACAGGTTATATAACAGTCATGGTTAACCCTAATAAATGTTAAAATGCTAGTGTTAATAAATGTTAAAAATGATCCACTGGTTGTACATAAACACAATATCAAGGCCACACATCCAAGAGGCTCCTTTACCCACCGCTGTTCATGAAACTGCTATTTATAGAAAACATGTTTGTTTGTGTGCTCATGATAAAGATTGAGTAATGAATTCCTCAGGGTTATTTCAGGTTCACACTCACACAAAAATTTAAACTGCTTACACAGCTGCACCTGGACCTCTTCCCTTCTCTTTGGCAGCCAGGAGTTATCGTAGGCTCTGAAATAGCTTGTCTTGTTTAACATTAAAGTTAAGCAATGTAAACAGCTAACAGCATCCCACAGTTAGCCACAATGCTAAGATACACACAGCACTGAGGAACCCTCACTCTTTATTTGCAAGGACAATTAAGCAATTATAGATAGGATATACAGGGCCATTGTTTGCCTGGTTTTCAGGTCACTGGAGTCCCACAGAAATAAGGAAGACTGACCATTGCCAGATCCATTCCAACATCCATTTCCAGGTTGAGGAAATCTCTAAGTCTCCATTACCCAAATCATGACTGAGCAGCCTCAATCTCCATGGACATCTCCCAGCCTGCAGCTGTTGCAGTGGTGGATTGGCAAAGGGAAGGCAAGTAATGGGGCAAACCCCACCACTTAACATCTCTGGGGACATGTGGGACCACAGACATTCTCACATGTGATAATGAGAATGAGCATTAGGCTGATCTAATGCTCTTTAGCAGACACGGTGTCCAGTTCTCTCCTGGCATTGTTTGAATCACCATGGAGGAACTGATATTTCAGGCTGCTCTTCTGTCTCTGCTAGTTTGACCTGCCCAACATCATAATTTCACAGCTAAAACAAGACATCTGGGCTGACAGACACCTCACCCAGATACTCACAGCAGCTCACAGCCAGCAAAAGCCACTGCTTCTTATAAACTTCAAGATTCCGGGCTATCGATTTTTACCAATGTCACGCAGAAGTGCTGACATGTCCTTGCAATGTTAATGACCCCAGCTGCAATGGAGATGACCTTGTGGACAGCTGCAGGCAGGGGACAAATGGCTGCCTCTTAAGGGTGAGGGGTGAGATTTAGGAATGGCCTCATGCTGAGAGCTGCAGGTGAAGGTAGGCACTTTTCAGGAAAGACAGAAAATAAAGCCCACCTTTTTGAGACACCTGGCATGCCCAGACATCCTGTGTTTCACTGACAGACCTGCCTGTCCTAGACATAATCCCATAGTGCCACACTCAGGCAAGGAAAGGGGACAAGCTGGGGGCTGAGGGCAACCTCCCATCCAACAGACCTCTGCAAGGGGCTCAGCCACACTGGGTACATCAAAGGGTGAGCCAGGACCAGGGGGTCCAACAGGAGCAAAACGAGGCCAGGCAGGGCTCCCTTATAAAGTAGCCAGGACAGGTGCCCTGGGCTGAGCTGAAACAGGGTGCTGGACCTTGGTTAAGGTGGGGAGGCTCTAAGGCAGGCTGGGCAAGGCAGTGAGGGCTTGTTTCTCCATATTCGATATTCTTCGTATTGTACCATCTGCTGCTTTACTTTGTATTTAAACTGCATTTGGGCACAGACCAACACCATTCCCCCTATTTGCAGCTGGGTCTTGTCACAAAGCATGTCTGGTAACAGAAGGAACAAATGCTTTTTTCTCTTAGTGAACCCTGCTTTAGAAACAAAGATTTTTTTCTCACAAACCTAGCAGAAACATTCATTTTAAGGTTTCTTTTCTTGAACTCCATGCAGCCCTTAGTCTGATAACTCCATGATGCCTCAGAAGCCAGACTAGATATGATAGCACCTTGATACACAGCAAACCTCTAAATGTGATTAGGTTAGAGTATCTTGAAATGTCTTTGGGAGCTGATATCATCTCCTCCTCAACAATCATTCACTAACCAACGACTTGCCCACCTTGTTTAGAGGTATTTCAAACAGCACTGAGCTTAACGTTGTAAAGAATTCCAGCTGGTAATTCCACTCTATTGTGAAAAACTAACATTCTTCTCTACCTTTTATCGGTATTTGCAACTTGCCTTATCACTTATTTGAAGAAGTCTGTGACATGTTGGGGAAACTCCCACAGGCCTAAAAGATTTCAGGCAGAATCCCACTCTATAATTCTCCCTTATCACATAACAATGCACAAGATACAAACAGCCTGAACCGCGTGCATTGACTAGTGATTCCTGGCAAGAAAGAGCAAGCTTCCCCCTTCCACAAACAGAGCAGGAATATAAATTATTAGCCTTCAGACCACAAACCCATCAAATTAATCATCTGTGAACATCAATACCAGATATATATATAGAGATAGATAGATAGATAGATAGATAGATAGATAGATAGATAGATAGATAGATAGAAAACAACCACCAACCTGGAATGAACACTGACACTGTTGTCTACATCAAGGAACATCATTTCATGTTTTGCTTAAGTGGTGACCAGGCTCCTTCTCTTTGGTTGAAATATATATTAAATTCCTTAAATCAGAATCAGAAATTAGCAATACAACAAATGTTCAGCATCCATTTCAAGATAAACTTGAGAAAAACAAACCACATGATTAGAGAAGACACAGCACTCTCATCATTTATCCCTCTGGAAGAAAAGTATATGGTGTGTGGCCTCTCTCTTTAGCACTGTACTTTCAGGCTAGCAATCACATTCTGCTCCTCTTTTCCCTTTCAAATTCTCCCTTCCCAGAGGCACATGCTATTCTGTACAGTCACAGTTGTCAGGGTAATGTCCAAAACCCATGGATTAATAAAAGTGTGAAATTACCTTCGTCATTTGACACGACAGAACAATTTAGGTGGACAGAAATACTATCCTATCAACTCAACACAGCTGAGTTATCCTTCTGCTGGTACAACCAGTTACTTGTTATCCCTGAAAAATAGCTCCCATTGGGATCTACATCCAGCATCTTGCCCACAAGCTGGTGATTATAACTGGAGAAAGCTGCAAGGGAAAAGCAGTAGCCATCCAGTTTCTCAAACATCATGTCCCAAAGCTCACTTTCATTTCTTCAATCACCAGCCAGCTTTTCAAAGCTTTTTTTTATGTAACCTGCCAGGAGCACAGCCTCAGGCTGTGCAGTAACTAAGCAGGAAAGCTGAGACGTGCATGCAAACAACCTCAAGAAAGAGAAGAGGCTTTGGGGATCGTGCATGTTTTCTCTGGAGAAATCTGTTGTTATCAGCTTTGAAGACAAAGTTTGTTTATCAACTGTCTAAGCAGGCTGCTTGATGTTAACAGATAAGGTTAGAGATACTTTTGAAAGGCACCTGGGCTGTGGTGTATCTGCTCCTGCCAAATACAGATACCCCATTTCTGCAATTTCTGTCAACTGTTAAATCCCATGGTCAGCATTGTGCAGAGGGCAAATCAGCCAGCTGTTTCCTTCAAGCTTTTATAGCTGTGAATCTTGATTTCTGAGGGGACAGAGGCACACGTGTGCCAGTGCCCCTGGTCCAGCAAAGCATCTGAACCGAGAGGGGCCATCACTGCCCGTGCAGAAGAGCTTTATGTTATTTGAAATACAAGGCAGTCCTGGCACCTGTGCCCACAGCATATCTGACAGCCTGAACACCCAACTCAGAATTTTACCTCAAATCTTTCTTAGGGAACCTCCCTTCTCAGAAGTTATTTACTTTTCCATGGCTTCCTACCATGTTCCTCTCCTTACATTACTATTTATTTACTAAACCACAAACTTGCATGTACTTGAAAGACATATTTGCTAACAGACCTCAGCAGGCATTGTCTGATTGAAAGTAAGATTTCCCATAACGTACTCAGAGGAACTGCATGTCAGAAGACAGTAGCAGGCTGTTGGCACTTTCACGTGAAATAACAAAATGTGCATCCATAACTTCTCCATGTTCAAATAAACACTGTGGTGAATATAGTGACGTGAGACATCTGCCAAGTCCACAATCCATTTCTTATGCTAGAAGCATTTCAGTCTATCTTATCTGAATGAGAAAACAGAGAACTCCACCTTCTGAAAAGCTGTAGCACTGACTGCTACTGAAAGAGCTAACATCAAAATAGCATTTAAAGACGTTTTCCTTCTCCATTACAGTGGGTGGAAAACTAGTCCTTGAAAGCACAGAGATATTATTACTTTCCCTAATGCCTGAAAATGACAAGAAAGGATGAAAAAGACTGGAAATTAACTATTTCCACCTGACACCAGTGTTGAATGCTCTTGTAAGGCAGAAAAAGAAGCATCAGCCATGCTGAGAAGTGAATCAAAAGCCTGGATGAAAAAGGCAGACTTTAATGTTGTGAAGCAATCACGTCTGGGAATTCCACACATGTGAGGTGTTCAGGTTTCTTTGGCCTTCAGGAAGGTCAGAAGTTAAAGCCAGGAGAAAACTCACAGTGGGACAGCTATATGTTACCCTTTCCTACAGTATTTTGCCTTTAACAGCAGCCGAGTTCCTTGCATAACATCTCTCATCCACTACCGAGCCACTGAAACACAGGTATCAATTATTAGCCACATAAAAGCTTCAATCATTGATCCAGAAAATCAGCTTAGTCTCCCTTGGCTTGTGCACGAAGTCAATTATGCAGATGTGGAGCACGCATTACAGACTGGCAGAGAAAGCCAAACTCCGCAGAACCACTGTAACTGTGTTTACTTAGCTAATACCCCAAAGCTTACCCGGCGCGAAGGCTACGAATACCACCAAAATTCAGCATATCAAGCTCTTGTATTGCCACCTCGCGGCTGATGCACGTATAACTTGGCTTTACCGGGAGGAGAGAGCGTCAGGAATTCCTTGTATTGCACAGGAAGGGAATAAATGCCGGCATAAATAGAAGCAGAGTTTTAAATTGAGTTACATTTAATAATGATACTTTGCAGTGGAATGAGGATCTTCTCTGAAGGAAGAATATGAATCAAATACTAGGTGAAAACTCAGGCATGAAGTGAAAACTTAAGCAAACCCCTCACCCATGATGTGTCAGCTCTGTAGTCATTCCTCAGCCTGGCACTCTTCCTGGTGGGACACAAAAGACAACGGTGCCACTAATAAGTGACTTCAAACTTATTCCAGTTAAGTAATCCATCTGGGAACTCTTATAATTGTTTCCAAAGCCTCTGGGTGATTTGATATTCAATTGACATAGAGAGAGTTGTGGCTTATAGAAAATACTACCTTTCTTTGAGAATTAGATTTCACAATACTGTAAGGGTTGAATTTGATTATGTCCACATCTACTTGAGAGTAAGGAAGGGCAAAGGAGCCACAGGCCCAGTGAAGAACAAGGAGGAAAATACAAGTGGAGGGGTGCCTACTACTGGAATTGACATCAACTACTGTCCAGAGAACTGTGTGGGCGCTCACCAGGCTCCACCCAGGCCTTTCATACCAGCATTTTATATTTACGTTAATTTTGCATAGCAGTTCCCTGAACTCTCCAAGTAATTTCCTCCCAACCACCAGGAAGTTTATATACCTGCACTGGCAAGCAGAGGGACCTTCAGCTTTCACATTACTTTTATATTCTGAAAGCAGAATGGTTTTCTCCTTTCCATCAGCATCATCCAGAACAGTAAGTCAGACAGCCAGGATAAAGGATTCATCCTTAACAACTGAATTAGAAAAAGAAATATTCTTATTCTCATTATTATCTCTTGTTAGTTCTTGTTCTAATCTGTGTTATGTATCCAAGTACATTGCCATGAAAATAATGATCCTTTCATGACTATTCTATTTATCATAATGGAAGCTAAGCCTTTACTGTCAGTTCTGACTTTTTTGTGTGCAAATGCTTTCAAAATGCCTGCAAAAATCATTTGCTTACAAGGCTAAGATAAATTGGTTTATGATTTATAGAAAGACAATCACACATACAGATTGATGATTTATAATGGAAAGACTAAGCACCTTAATCTCTAACTGCATCCACATTTCTTCTATTTAGGCTTAGCCCGTCTTCTAATAGGATTTAGTCCCGAACACTTCCTACTTTCCCTGGTTACATTACTGGCATCCCATCATACAGCCAAGAGAGATTACCCTTGGCTTTGCCTTAATCTTTTAAGTGAATGGTTCTCAGAACAAATAATTTGACCATTACAGTACAGCAGGGTAGTAAAATAGTCACAAAAGTTTTCTCAGTTATGCCACAAGAAAATATATTTATTGAGTGAGGGATACAACCCGTAAGCTTTGGAGAAAAGATACTATGTGCTTACACACCTTGTGTGATTATTTAAATTTTATGGGAGATGCACAACTTTCTTCCCAAGACTTTTACCTTACTTGAAAATTAAGTTGGTGCATGACTGTTCGTGGAGAATGGAGAGATTTTGGACTTGGGATACTGTCATATCTAAAAAAGCTGTGTAAAAAGAATAATTGCTGAAAGTTAACAAGCCACAAATAATAGCGTTCTCACAACAGTATTTTAAAAATAAAGAGTATTTTCATAGTTGCTTCTGGGTTTGGGGTTGTCTTAGAAAATCCCAGTATTGAAACTGAGTTTGATGGAGTCTAAAGTCAAGGACAAAAGCAGCTGTCAGCACCATAGTCTGCAAACCCCTGGGTCATTATAAAATCAGTAAAATGATTTAGCATGGAAAAATATGACAGCATATTTCATATTAATTGGTCTGGTGTTTGAAGGATGGACATTAAATCTAAAACAAGATCAATAAAGCAAAAAGACCAATTAAAAACAACTATGCACCTATCAGAGGACATATAAAGAGGTCCATGAAAAAGAAACAAAATTAAACAACAAATTACAGCAGAGAAGGAGAGGACAAGAAAGGAACACACAAGTACCAAACACCCTGGGTGAAGAGAGATAAGGAAACAGGGAACTAGTTACTTTTCAGCTGAAAAAGATGACAAGATTAAAAAAAATAGATATACTGAAAAATAAGAAGATCAAATGAAATAAAATAAATGTGAGGGAGGGTGACAAACCACATCGAAGGAAAACTATTCGTTTAAATGCTCTGACTAATCCAACAGATAAAAGCTGCAGTAGGATTAAGGACTGCAGAAAATAACCACTGCCCTCTTGCCTACAGACTCCACAGAATTAGGCATGACTACCCCTTAGATGTACATTGAAAGCAAATGCTTTTCCCACCCTTCGGCCTCATAAAGAAAAAACCCCTTAGAGTACAGCATAAGCAATAATAAGAAAAGAGGTGTATTGGTATGAGGTGTGCTTCTGGAAGGGAGTGGGCACAATCAGAGCATCTGCCATCACAAGGTGATTATCGCAGCACCAGGGAATTTACTGGAGAGGGGCTGGGGGAGTTGGATTCTAAAGCTCGTGTTGATGTTGTGGAGCTTTGTGCTGGTTCACCATCCCAGCAGCCATAGACTGTCCCTGTGAAATGAAAGCAGAAGTACAGGAGACATGAATTAGGAACAAAATAGCAAAAATCAGCTCTGTAACAGAGTTAACTGGTTCATTGCAAAGTGAGGGATGCTAACATGACACAGCATCTCAGAGATTTCAAAGAAGTAAACTGATCCTTCCACAGTTCCATTGCCCTTCTCTGGACATGCTCCAGCAACATCTCTCTTGTAGTGAGGGTCCCAAAACTGGACACAGGATTAGAGGTGTGGCTTCACCAGCACTAACTACAGGGGGAAATCCCCTGCTCTGGTCCTGCTGGCCACACTCTTGCTGACACAGGCCAGGGTGCCATTGGCCTTCTTGGCCACCTGGGCACAGCTGGCTCATGTTCAGCCATCCTCAACCAGCAGCCTGAGGCTGATTTACCCTGGGCAGCTTTCCAGTCACTCTTCTCCCAGCCTCTTGTGTTGCATGGGGTTGTCAAGAGCCAACAAGAGAAGAGCAAGGAATTATCTGAAGTCAGTGGCCCCTGCCAGCACAAAGGAATCTAATCATCTGCTCCAACTAGGCATTTACTGGAACTTATAGCAAGTAAGAACTTTCCATGGTCATTGTTTTTGCTAGCACTTAAACATGCTGGAGAATAGGAATTTCAGCTGGTGTGAAAGTGGTGCATGGAGAACACTATCAGGCCCTTTACAAGATAATGGCTATTTTCTGGGTTCTCATGTGTCAGAACTAGTTACTCTCTTCAGTATCACCTGGATAGTTAATAATCTGAACTCTTCTAATTCTGCATGGTATTTCCATTTATTGATCTTCCCATTGTTTCATCACCTCTACATATTACCCCTGAGACAGAATGGCAAAGATTTTAACAGTGTCTATAAAGTGCTTGCCATTGTCTCAAAGGTAACAAGGTTTTTAGCACCATGCTCTGACCAACTGAGCCCTTTTCCAGTCAGTGGGAACTTCACCAGACTGCCACAGCTCCTCAAATATGATGGACAGTGGCTTCATCCACCTGTTCCCTCAGGTCCTGTGGATGCATCCCATCATGTCCTATGGATTTGTGCACCTTCAGGTTCCTTAGACGGCCTCAAACCTCATCTTCTCCAAGAGCAGGTGGTTCATTCTCCCCGTCCTTGCCTTTCCTTCTGCAACACTGGTGGGGTGCTCAGAACACTTGCCAGTGAAGACAGGCAAAAAAATCATTGCATACCTCAGCATTCTCCATATCCCAGTTGTTCCATTCCTTTCCAGGGAGGGTCCATGTTTCCTCAGCCTTCCTTTTTTATCGCCCATGTGCCTACAGCTGCACACCTCTATCTATAGTTCGAGTCACCTCTTCCCAAGCATTCAAGCTATGTAAGATGGCTAAAAACTTCTAGTAATATAGCTAATACATTCTAGTAATAGAGCTAGTACGTTCCGGTAATATAGCCAGTAAATTCTAGAGCCTGTAAATTCTAAAGACCCGGTGTGACTAACTCAAGCACGTGGTTCCCGCTCTGCCAGGCGCCTTACTACCAACGCCTGACAGCACTTGAAACGCCGATATTCCGGGCTGGGAAAAAAGCGGCGGAGGATGGGCCAACACACGCCGTTTCTGCCCCACCTTTAACGTCGCGGAGGAGATCCACCACCCAGCTCAAAGCATGACAACATTCTTGCCGTTCAAACCACTCTGGATAGCCCAGAAAGCGCCCAGCTCCTCCCAAGCGGCTCCCCCCGTTTATCGCACGCCGGCTCCCGGTGCCGGGGCGGGTCCCGGCGCAGCAGCCCCGCCCCGCCCCGCCCCGGCGGCTCCCGGCGTGCCCCGCGCGCGATGGCGG
>VZTI01004487.1:2432382-2474720 GCA_013397865.1 Struthidea cinerea
GGAGGTGATGCGCACGGTCTGGGCATCGGGCAACCTGTGTCAGCAGTAGCGTGGCCAGCAGGACCAGGGTGCGACTGTCCCCCCGTAATGGGCACTGGTGAGGCCGCACCTCGAGTGCTGTGTCCGGTTCTGGGTCTTTCAATTCAGGACGGACAGTGAGGTGCCGGAGCAAGTCCAGAGAAGGGCAGCCATGGAATGGGGTGTCCAGGGAGGTGGTGCAGTCACCGTCCCTGGCGGTGTGTAAGGAAAGACTGCACATGGCACTTAGTGCCGTGCTCTAGATGACATGGTGCTGTTCGGTCACAGGTTGGACTCGATGCTCTCAGAGGTTTTGTCCAGCCTCTCCGATTCTGTGATTCCATGACGGAATGCTGTGCGACTTGGTGCTGACAGTCCTTGAAGCACCAGGGACAGAAGTCAGCCCTCAAGAGATTTGGCTATACACAAAACTGATTTGAGGGGAGTAATTAATTGGCCTGATCATAAGCTTGGTACATACATACCTTTTGAGCAGGTTTATATGAATTTTTAAGAAAAAGGATAGGTTCTTGTATTAGTGAATCCAGGAACCAAAATCAAATACCCTGAAGTGTGGGACAAAATGGAGACAAGCTTTGGAAGCTCTGCCGGCACACATATTCTGGTGTAATCACACCAAAGTAAAGGCAGTTGTGGTACATTGGTAAAGATTGCTCCATTTCTTAGAAATAAAATGAAATACGATGAGGATGCGCTTTTTGCTTACCCACCAAATTTAGTATGAGTCTTAGAAAATTCGCAGAAGTACAAATCAGGGACTTTGTGGCAGCACTTCTGCTTCAGTACTTGCCTCAGTCTTGTGAGACACAGAATGGGCATAGAGGAAAAGCCTTACAAGTGTCCAAGCCACACAAGCAGCTTTGATCAGCACTCAGGGCAGAAGGTCCACAACAATGAATTTGCTAATGCTCATGAAACTACTTAAAATACATAAATGTCTTTGATACACACAAAAGAACTTAAAAACGTAAGTTGTTGGTTTTTTTCCTAAATCCCTCTTCACAGAACAGTGTTCTGGCATCTTTTTGCCCATCACCCCCTGCTTTATATCAAGAACAGAATCTTGTAGAATGCTTGTATTTTAGTCAGCTTTACCAAGATAGGATTTTTTTTTTTAACATGCAGTGACTCTTCTTTCTCAGGATGACAGGAACAGATGTGTTTGGAATTACTGTACCTCTTATTACCAGTACTGCTGGTGATAAACTGGGAAAGACTGCTGGAAATGCAGTTTGGCTGAACAGAGATAAGACTTCTCCCTTTGAGCTGTATCAGTTTTTTGTCAGACAACAAGACAACGTAGTTGAAAAGTAAGTTTTCCTCCATCTTGCTTTTTGTCATTGTTTATAAAACCTGATCCTAACTGCTCACTATAACTGTTTCATTTGGGTGTGTGCAACATAGGCTCCATTTAGAAGTGTACGTTAATTATAACTGTACATTCATGAAATAAACAGGCACGACTGGTTCTTAAGTGTACAGTATAGTGGAACCTGTCTCCATATGCTGAAATATGTATCAGAAAATTAGAAGGTGGATGACAAAGGAGTGAAGCATAGTGCATTTTGTTCTGCCAGGGATGACCCTTACATGGCACATTAGTTTCAGTACTGTAACATCACAGGTTTTTCAGTACACTACATTACTGCATTGATTTTAATAAGTTGCTCTATGTTCTTTTCTGAATCTGTTTTACTTTAAACTTCAATAGCACTGTTAAATCTGAGCTATTTCCCTTTCATATTGTGACCTGTCTCATAATTTACCTCTCTCAAAGGTTTATGGCCTGATAATTCAAATTCATGTTCTAATCCACAAAACCTTTCAGACTGAAAAGAAGGGTATGTGGGTACTTAATACTAAAATATTTCAGACATTCAGACTTTTTACCAGTAAAGGTACCTTTAATACACTGCACGGGCCTGAAAGCTCATTAAAATGGACTTTGTTGTAAAGAGTAGGCTTAGGTATGCATCTTTAAATTCTTGATTATCCTAAATAATCTTCCTGCTGAGATACTTGCCAGTACTTAGTATGCTTCATTCCCATGATCACCACAGACTGGTAGTGGTATTTTGCATTAGCGTATTGTGGATCTGCTAGGATAAATACAAAACCTTTTTAGCTGACACACAATTCAAATAAATCCTGTAAAAGTTACAAGACAAAACTAAATTGTTGATTGAAATACAGGCTTTGTAAAAGCATCTGACACTGTCTTATGCCTGAAGACTTGTCCCTAGACAGAATATCAAGTAAAATGTGAGTTTTAAAGATTTGATTGAAAGGACAGAGTATCTGTAATACGTATTTCTTAAATTGACTAAGAATCATTTTAGTGCAGTTAATGAATGACAAAGACAGGAGATTTGTAATGATGGCTATACAGACAAAATATTTTTTCCCTGCTCATAGATACCTGAAACTATTCACCTTCCTTCCTCTTGAGGAGATTGCCCACATCATGGAAATGCACGCTAAAGAACCTGAAAAATGGGGCCCTCAGAAACGGCTGGCTGCAGAAGTAACCAAGCTTGTCCATGGTAGAGAGGGGCTGGAATCTGCTAAGAGGTGAAGTTTGATTTATCGAGCAGTTTTGTTTCAGATTTAGTCTATGATAACTATCCATAGCTTTTCAGGGACTATTTTAATCTGCTAAATTGTTGCTTAGATGTTAAAAGAGAAAAATGTAATAATCCTGTAGACTTAAAAATACACTGAGAATATTAAAAAAGCTTGCGGGGCAGTGGGGTACAATAAAAAAATGGGGGTGAATTTAAGTATTTCTGTTAAGTTTGTGGACTCTCAAAAGAAACTGGGGAGGGGAATCTGATGAGTTCAGTAGCACTTCATGTGAAGAGGAGACTAGCTCTGTTTTGAATGATCTTTGTTCTCACAGGTGCACTAAGGCCCTTTATTACAGCAGTGTGGAGGCACTGGAAGATATGTCTGACCAGGAGTTACAGGAACTTTTCAGACAAGCTACTTCTGCTGAATTGATGCTTGAACCTGGGATGACTGTTCTTGACTTGTGCCGCAAAGCAAATGCCATTCCAGATGGACCTAGTGGGTAAGTTCTCACCTGTGCTCTCAATGATAAAATATAAATACTCAAAACAGTATTTACACTTCTCAGAACTGGAGTAGTAGAGGCTAAGGTTAATTTCAGTCACTGTTGACCTGGACTGAAAGTGAACTGCAGGAGAACTAAAATCTATTCAATTATGGATCCAACAAGAACAAAACAAAACCCCTAAATGAACTTTCAATTCTTAATAACAATAAATAGCTTTCTCTTGCAATTAACAGGTTTTTTTGTTTTGTTTTTAAGGTACCGGAAAATTACAGATGGAGGAGTTTCAATAAATGGGCATCGCGTAACTAATCCTGAGACTGTTCTTATTCTCGGACAGCATATTCTGAAGAATGGAGTATCATTACTTAGGGTTGGAAAGAAAAATTACTACATTATAAAATGGCTGCAGTTGTGACAACAGAGTATCTGCCTAAAATGACAGGTCATTTTAACTCTGTTGCTTGAAGATGTACTTGAAGATGTTTCTGTACTGTGCATTACTACACAGCTCACAGACTGCCCAGTGCTTCCTTTTCAAAATGCACCAGAGTTCAAATAAAGGAACTGAGTTAAACCACTGAAGAGATTGTAGATACTCTGCCTTATTCAAAGCACCATTCATAAGGATCTGCACAAGAAAAAAATGAAAATATTCATTTCAAAGTCCAACAACAGAGATGTGCCCCTCCTTTAAAAGCCTTCTGTATTGTAGGAGAACAGTGGCCAGTTACTCTACAGCAAAACCCACAGCAAAAAGAGCCAGAGGAAACTCAAACCCTGTCCTTCTTGCAGCTAACGTGTGCTCACCTAACTGAGAAACATTGCCGGGATCAAAGACAATGAACCTATGGTCATATTTCTCTCAACAGGTTTGCTTTGAAGGAAGCTGCAGAAAATTCATAATAAAGGACTAAATGATTAAGCACTAATGTAAGTTGCTTCCTCGTCATGTATGGGGACAAACTGCACTTAAGTTTTCCAGCCTTCATGTGGGAATACACAGCAAATTCACTTACTGCAATCTGAAAGTACAGAGCCTTTCACAGCTTTAATCAACCTAATGAATCCCTTTTAGGGCTTCTGTGTGCATAGTATGACTTAAAAAGTGAGTGACACTTGTTCCACTTCTTTGGTCCTGTGAATGACTGGGATGCATCCATGCTATCCAGCATCTTTGTTGAAGGAATATCCTGGTACTAGTTCTGTAGGCTCTGCAGTCAGCTGGAAGATAGTACATTATACCAGAAGATTTGGAGCATGTACATGAAAGGGTTTTTTTTTTTAATGTTAGCTGCCCAGGAGTTGTGGGTGAACAGCACCACAAGGGTCTCTGGACCAGGAAAGATGTGAGGGAAGCTGCAGTGCTCTGCAGTGTTGCTTTCAAGGATCAGGCCTCACTCTTAGGCCATGCAGAATCATTTCCTGGCTATGAAACTGAAATACGGTACTTTCAGAAGCTCAGCATGTTCTTAGTGTTAATAGTTATTAGTGTTAATTTCAGTTTCCAGATCCTACTTACCTGTCTTGTAATGACCTCTCTAGCCTAATCTCTACTACATAAAAATGAAAAGTAGTTGAATCATTTCTACCTCAAAAAAAGCACATGGAGGAAAAGTGGGAAGGGAAGGGAAAGTTAAGTTCATCCACCTAAGACAGCCACCTTGTTCCTTAAATGACAGAAGCATTAGAGCAAATCAAACATGCAGCTGGGACCAGAATACACCAGCACATACCCATGTTCACCTCCAGAGAAATACAACAGAGCACTTTTGAGAGTTTCTTTCTGGTTACAGGAAAAACTCCTAGGAATAAGTAGTGTTTCATGTCTGATCTTTTTCCTGCATTTTCTGTCATCTCCAAATGATGCAGATGCACATATATCCACTTCTAATAAATTAGTAAAATTATTTATTTTTTAGAAATATAAAAAAGGAATAAAGTTCTTTGCATGCAAGGTTTCTAAGATTCATAACCCCTAAGAAACTTGGCCCGTGCTTGCCTTTGACCAAGTCATAGCAATCCAAACCCTTCCCTGACTCCTTCCAGAGAAACAGCTGGATACAATCACAACTTGCCATGACCACACAGGGCTATCACAACTGAGCATTTGAACCTGGGCCAAGGATCAAGGATGACTGGAAAAATTGAGTATTCTTTCTTAGCCTGGTCTTATTTCTCATATACAGGTATGTTCAGATAATCAGAGATTGTTCCAACTTGTTCAAATGTGAAAAGGGAGTAATTAATATTATTTAACACTGCTACAAATGCGTGACTTGAAAGTGCAAAAAGAAAAGTAATTATTTGGGCAAGGTATTTTTAAAAAACCCCAAACCAACAAACTAAAAAAGCCCCACCAAAAACATTTGTACAGCAAAACCTGGAAGACTTGAATTTAACCTTATCTGGCAGTGGGCAGTCAAGAGGTAAATGGTGAACGGGCATGCAGCAGGTAAACTCAAAACTATGGGAGCATGAAAGCACCTTCACTAGTTTAAACAGTGTCACTGAGCACAAAACCATATTCAAGTGGTATTAAACTGTAAGGAAGCAATTCTCTACCTCTCACCTCGAAGCATAGTTTAATTAGCAACAAAAAGCAGATGCAGTGGAGATCTTCAGTAACTATAGAAAACACCAGCTACCCATTGCTCTCACAGCTGAAGGAGAAAACTGCAGAAAAAGAATTACTTGGGATTAATTCCATTCAGGTTCCCAACAGGGGCGCAACAAAGTGGCAAGTTGTTTCTTTCCCCTGCTGTGATCTATAAAGCAGGGACCTGAGTTTGCCATATCCAATCTGGCATCTGTCATTTATCCACAAAGCATCGAATAAAGGCAGGTTTTACACAAGGTCAGAATAAGGCCTAAAGCACACAGACACCACCACCCCCATTACCCATCTGTTCCACTAAGTAAAATTTGAACCTGCCTAAATAATACTGACAAACTGGATTCACATTGGGATACTGTGATATTTACTTATATTATATAGTTATATTTTAGTTACAGCAGGACTACAGTAGCTCAGGTAATAATGTCAGACATTTACCAATCTGAACTTGGCTACAGTGGGTTTTCCCCTCCATGATTCTCTCCCCACTGGAGAGCAAGTTAGCTAAAACTTGAAATAATTTTGTCATCAATGCGCAAGTTTAAATTAAATAAGGTGATCTAGAAGACAGTTGTAAACCATCAGTCTGCTGGGAATTTTTCAGTTGCTGCTCTCATTAGGCTTTTTTCCACAGCTTCCCCATAATTTATTTTAATGCTGGTAGTAACAGTGGCATTTGAAGTATTTTAGTTCAGTTCCAGAACACAGCTTGTTTCAAACCTATCAACAGCCACAAACAGCCTGTCAACGCTGTGAGTTATAGAACTATTCATGAACAAAGAATGCAGAATTGAATGAGAGCAAATGCAATCACAAGTAAGACTGTACAGATATAGGTATTTACACTAGTGACTTACAAGAGCATGTAAGTCCTGCCACCAGAACAAGTCAGTTCAAAACTATTTCTGGCGTAATTAATTTTGTGTATTATCTGTTTATTAAATAACAGGATTGTTACAGCATGGACTTTCAAAGACTTGCATTAAGGATTACAAATCAAGTTCATTTCTTGGCACTCAAACATTACCAAATTGAAACTTTTTGTGAAACTTAAACAAAAAAAGTCGTAACATTTCAGAAACCAAATTAACACCGGAAATTTCACATGACATTACAGAGCCAGGTATCACTTGCAAGAATTTCTTCAATAAATGAAATTCATTTGCGTTATGCAGCATTTCAAACCTTTACAAGTCAGAGTATTTCTTCACAAGAGACTGCTGACTGAACTTTGGGAGTTAAAGCTTAGGTAGCAGATCACTTATGGACGGCACTACCCTGTTGAAAGCTTGTTGGATGTCGAAAGCAAAAGGGAGAGAGGTGTCAGGGGAATTCCAAACAGAAATGTAATGCTTTTGACAAAACTTAAAAGCTTTCACTGATCACCAAAGTTGATTTGAAAAGTGGTTTCCACTTCCATCATATTTCTTAAATCTGAGAACTACCATCCCTGGATACAATGCAAGATAAAAGTACCTCCTTTGTATTCATTACACATAATGCATAAATTATGCATACCATGACTTTTTAGTCTGTTTAAAAATACGCAATATTTCTGTGTTCTGCATGAATTACCTCAGATCATACATGAAGTATCCAAAAGTTGCATCTGTCAGACTTAACTCCTTGTGCTCATACTGATGCCAAACTGAAGATTACCATGAGAAAAATATGTTTTTAAACAGAGCTTCTTGTAAACTGAATTTTTAAATTTTCAATCTTTAGCAGCTTACAAAAGGAATTCCATTTTTGCTAACTGATTTCAGGGGGAAGGAACTGCATATGGTAATAAAAACCTCACTATCTTGGCCCAATACCATAAAATCAAGCCATAGAGGTTAAAAGCAGTGTCCTATTTTTCATGCAAGTTGTGTTAAAGAAAAAATATCAGCAACACTATAGTAAACATTTTCACTTCATACAAAAAGATTGAATCTGCTTGAAAAGTACATGCAAGTATGCTGGCTGTAGTTTAAATAAATTTTTATTCATAAAAATTAAAATGTTTACTTTTTCAAGGCTAGTGTGATCAATAGTTATCTGCATGAATAATCAGAAGAAAAAAAAAAACCTCATCAACTTAATTCCAACCTAAAAATTTCATAATTTTACGATTGTCCTCAAAAAAAAGCTACTTACAGCACAATAAAGTTTCCTCAAAAGCAACTGTAATCTCTGATATAAATATTCCAATTCCACAGACTTTCTTTCATACTGTCATACATTCCAAAATTTGCAGAAGTTGTGGGCATCCCCCTTCTCCCTGGCCAACTTCATCTGTTTTTAAAAGAAACGCTTATTATCCCATAACAGTTTTGAAATCCGTTTTTATTTTCCCGTTCTGCCAGAGCAAATTTACTATCAGATGGTCCAGGGGCTTGGTCCCAGGGGGGAGGAGGGGGAAGGTGTCCTTGTGCCTGATTATAAACCCCAACATTCATACACAAGCTCCAGTGCACGTTAAGAACTCTGCACCCACTTTTTAGTAGGCTGTTATTGTTCGCAAGCTCCAGGCTAATTCTTCCTACATGATACTCCATTAAATCAAGTCTGAAGTTTTGTCTGCCATTGAAACATTTGGGGACAAAGAAAAGAAAAAAGGGAACACACATACATAGTAATACGCTCAACATCTCTACTGTGCTATAAAATGGAGACCTCCATCTGTCACAGTGCATGCAATATATTCATGAAAGAAAATACTCGGTGCTCTCTTTTCTTCACAGTATTGGAACTTCTACTGGAAAAGCAGCTTAAAACTATGCCACAAGACTACACCGGCCGTCTTAACCACAGGCAACCTGTTCAGCAAGTCAGGCACTGGAACTTGAACGTTTTTCCCCAAGTTCAAATGAGACTGTCACTGAGACAGAAGACTTGGTCTGCTTTAATTTGCACCAGAAACCTGGTAAGGAAACATTTAGAGCCATTTATTATATGGATTAAATACGACTTCTTTTGCAAAATACAGCATATTTTTCTGTTTGCAAATCAAACCAACTGTCTTTACATGAGCAGATTTACACAGTTGCAGTACACAGATAAGGAGAGTTCATAAATAAAAATTCTACTCCGTATACCATGCCTAGCAATTGTCAAGCCAATGTAACCTCCAATGCATATAAATAGTGTGGCTGATACAGTCTTCACCAAAGATGTGTCTCACGGATCTCTGCAATGATCTGGCTGGCTCGCTGCAGGGCCTGCAAACAGGAACACACAAAAGCCAGAGCTAGTTAGTTTGGCTGGAGAGATTTCCCAGGGACATAATAGCAGCAGTCTGGGAAGTGTAAAGCTAAAAATCAAATCAAAGCTGATCAGTTTCATTACGGAATGAGTGGCAACCCATTAGATTCTCAAGAAGGGCAGACTTTTTCACCATACACAGTTTTAATGCTTAAAAGCTTAAAAATAAAAGAAAAACTGCACCTACTTTATATCTAGCCTGCTAAACTGCAGATTTAAAAGCTCATATGTAATCCTTTCTGGTCATGTATTGGTTTTAATTCCTCTAGCAGAGAAAAGTAACACACTGGCATAGTCTTAAAAAGCAGTAAAGAAAAAGGGAAGACAAATCTTCAAAAAGTTTCACATTGATACGGTTAACTACTGCCATGAGCTCCTGATCTCTTCATTACCTTTAGCATGTCAGCTGCCTCTTTCCTGCGCTGTGCCATGTCCTCAGACTCAGTGAGAAGGTCATCCAACAACAGGGATTTATACAGCTGGCCCACCAACTCACTCTGCAGAGTGTCCTTCACGTGGTTCACCAGAAAATGCATCACTGCCTTTGGCACACTGCAAGCACATAAAGATTGTTTCTTTAAAATAATTATTCAAAACCAGGTCTGCTCCAGACTGAAAAATGCACAATGAGGGCAAGCAGCTACACACATGCTTGGCTCAAACTACCAGGAATCTACTGCTACCATAAATAAAAAATCTCTCAAGTAAAAGCAGCATCATGTACAATATAAGAGTAAAACTAATTCATATAAAATGAATTTCTTCCAAACAGAATAGCTGCATTGTAAAAAACATGAATAGTATAAAACGCAAAATAAGAATAAATAAATTACTTTGCTCATTAGAAACCAACCTGTCTCTACTGTGCTAGGGATGACACACATTTAAGTACGTCAACCCTAAACTCACATTTAATGTGTAAATGGGAAAGGAAAGAGGCAAAGAAATAATTCGTATCTCTGATATGACATAGTACAAACAGTGCAGTAAAGTTAAGGTAAACAAAGCACTTCCCTGCCATGAAATACTAGAAATTAGATTGAAGGAATTAGTTTACTGGATAGACGAAAACACCTATGATCTCACTAACCTGCTCTAAAATCTGGTTTCCAGATTCCTGTATTTCCCCCCCAGATTTCCAATATACATAAAAATATAAATATATATGAAGTTAGACTTTTCCACAAAGACATAAGCAAAAAAATTTTACAGAATTTCTCCTTAAAGAAAAAGTATGACTTTTTTAAGCAAAACTTTAAAAGGCATTTTCCACAGCAGAAAGAACTTTTTTATGCTGTTTCCATCCTTACAGCTAAGTGCTAGAAAACTGAGCCACACTAGTTCCTATTTGACCTTCCCATTTGAAATAACAGGATGGCAAAGCTAAATTCTGTCAGGGGTACACAGCACCTAGAGTTTATTTCAGTTATTTGCTGCAAATCATCCATCTGAATTGAAGCATCCTCCAGAAAAGCAGGCATAATAATTAAACCTTTCACTTAATATTATACAGAACTTGAAGCCATTAGAGAAAACAAGTGCTTCTTCAAACTTTTTAATTCTGTGAAGGGTCAAGTTTTACTGCTGCTGTCCCTTCTAAAAAATAAATATATTTTCTCTCTTCTTACAAATGTAAAAACATGATAAAAACAACAATATTTGCACGGCTTAAATATTTCAAGGAAGTTTGGGTTTACCTGTCCTGAATGTTCTTCCTGACAATAAGGAAGTAGGATTTAATAAGTCGTTCGATCACTTCACAATCTCGTTGCTCACGGGCAGAAAGTTTGCGTGCAACAGGTACAGGCTGTGTGAAAAAATAAAACCCTCAGATTACAAATTCTGCTCATTTGCTTATTTGTAAATAAAACTGAAAACTGTAACTACTGCTCTTTTAGCCTCAGTTTTATAGATGTAACCTGTCTTGCAACAAACCTATAATTCTTCAGAAATAAAATTAAGAGACATATCAAAATCCAGATGTGTGAAACAAAGGTCAGAGGGCACCACTACATTTTTTCTAAAGCTCTCCAAATACTTCAAGTATCTCCATCTGTTTTTAACTTTAGTGGGTTTTGTCTTTAATGATTCTCCTCATCTAATAGAAACATTCAACTTCAGCAAAAGAGCAGGAATTTGAGTTGAGCTGAGATTTGTTTCTGTACCAACACCTATCTAGACAAGGAGTTCACTTGCACAGGAATTTGTGAAAGGAAGCCAGTTATGCCGGTCTTAGGCTGAAACTGGAGCAAGCAGGGAGGCTGCAGTGAGATTGGGGTTGGGCAAGTAGCAAAGCAGAAGAGACTGGCTAGAGCTCCCTGTTGCTATATGGGAATTATTTACAAAGATATCATATATTAGCAGCAAAGTTACAAGATCTGGAATTCAGATGTTTTCTTTTCTGAGCCTGAACTACAAAGGAAAGGAATTTGTCTTCCATGACTCACCACATCTAATAGGTTTACAGCATGTCCTTTCTGAGGACTAGCAGGTAGGGCTGCAGCTGGCTTGGATTTTTCCTCTGCTGATACCTCTTCTGCTTTGGAGGGTTTTAGCATTCCTCTCCAGTTGCCTGTTCCAGACTCCTGAGATGCATCTGATGCTACAGAAGGAGTCTGCACAAACAGCATATTGAAAAAACACGGCAGAATTAGAACTTGGGCACTGTAAAGAAGTGTCTGATCAAATCACTACGGGTTTGTGAGATTTTCATAGGTACATTCCCTTCATTCTGTTCTTCACATTCCCCACATTTATTTTCCCTTTGCTGGTTACAGCTGACAAAAGATACCAGTAAAATGAAAGCTTTTAAAACTCATATTCTCCCTAAAAAAGGGTATGAAAATGTCTCACATGGAGAAGCTCCACAGCATTTTAAGGGTCTACAAATCCCTTCTGAAATGTGGGGTGGTCTTTCTAAGTCATTTGGCTTTTACCACACATCCTATACTATCAGGATCATTCTGAAAGCATATTTTGAAGATCACCACAGGTCTTGCAATACTCAAATTTAAATTCTTCGAGTTTTATTTAAATACAAATTGAAGTTTCTTACAGTAACAGTTAAAAAATATGCACATTTTTGTTTTGAGGTACCACAGCTATGAACATATTTGTGCTGTCAGAATTTACAGAAGGCTTTTTTTTGTAACAAATCAAAACAAAAATCTTCATCCTCTGGAAGTGAAGATCAGAGATTCCGGGAAGTTCCAGAAGAAGAATGACTCACGTATCTCCTGAGAAAAAGATGTAACACCCAAACATTCCTTAAACATTAGGAATCACTGGACAAAAGAAATATTAGTGGATGGTATCCACCTTATGTTAATTAGTATTAAAAAACCCCAAAGTTTATTTTGATGTAGAATAGGGGCAATTTTTACTTTGTACGTTTCCACAAGCCTAATATCTGTTCTATTTACTACTGTGCTTTAAAATCTACTCCTGTTTGGAAAACATTCAAGGCCATTCGAGGCTTTGTACTACTATTTATGTCTTGCTTCAGATATAGGAGGAAAAAAGCTAAATTTATCTATTGTGTTTACAATTAAACACCGCAGGCTGATCTTAAATCTAAAAACAAAGTGAGAAACAAAGCATAGTAAACAGAATACCAACAGTAGCATACAGGAGGAACCCCAGCTAACCTGTGCACATCAAAAATTTTATTTAAATTGCCCAACTGCTCAGAGGCATAGTAGAACACACTAAGAATTCTGTTAATAAGACAAAATTATTGTTAAACAAAGCTCCACTGCATGATTTCTGATTGCAAGACTGCTGTTCAAAATGCCAAAAATGACACTCTCATTCTGTGTTACTGGGGAGCCTGCTCTATCTCCAAAGTACTATCAGAAACAAAGCTACACGAGAGTGTGAAATGTATCACCTAACAGAGGACAGGTTTTACGGGAAATGCAAACCACATCTGGCAGCTTCCTGCAACTTCTTAAGTCACAACACTATCTTCACAGTGGCTCTTGATTTCTTTTTAATTTTTGCAGCATATTAAAACCTCTAAAACACTGATGAAAATAATAGTTAAAATTCTACTATTGACTAGATTTTGACTTTACCCACTTTGTTCAAGGACAGAAATGGAAGCTTTGCATTAAAATCTGAATGTGCAATAAAGCAGAAAGCCTGAGTCCCCCTTGGTACTCCTAATACACAAACTTGTGACTGCCCATCTTTTCTGACTCCAAGCAAGAGCAATTAGCAGAAAAGCCTTCAGAGTAATAACGAGCTGTTATTTTAACACAAGAGACAGAACACCTGACATGTAAAAAAACACTGCAGAACACATTTCACAAATATAGGTAAACCAGGGATTCAACAATTATGTGAAACAACACAAAGGAGGTTCAGTTTGAACAAAGCCTGTAAAGATTCCCTGCAGGAAGCAGGAAACTCACATTTTAGCTTATCTTCTGTCCTCCTTCTTTAACTGTCAACACATTAAAAACATGCAGTTTAACAGCCATGCTGAAGACTTTTGATTACAATACTGTTGCACCAAACAATCTATTGACAGTTTGAGGCAAATTATGCTGCATATTTGCACCACAATATATTGCAAACAGGAGTTCAAAGAGAAAGCAGTGACTTGGCCACCTCATGGCATGTCTTGACATGCCACTGCACATAAAATCAGCAGTGCCAAGTAGTCCACACTGGGTAGGACATCCAGACTGGGTAGGACAGAGCACTAGAGACAAACTGCTTTCCTTCTATCTGGGGTGCACCACAACAGAAACGTGCATGCAGTGCTTAGAGGAAAAATCAAGACAGACCTTGCCATCAGCCTCAGCAGAAGCAGCAGTAACAGTCTCCTGGGAAGCAGGTGCCAATGCACCTGGAGCTTTAGTAGACTAAGGAAGGTAAAAAATGCAGGGAGGGGAAAAAAAAAATTCAACTGAAGACCACCAAATTTACCTAGCAAATTTCATACACTTTTACCTACTAGCATCTTCCAAAATACAGAAAGGAAATACTTTGAATTTGCAAGAAAAACCGTAACAGAAGCACAAAAAAAAAGAGGAAAAAAAAAAAAAAAGAAAAGAGAAGGAAAAAAAGGGGGAAAAAAAAGGGAAACAAAAAAGCATCTCCAAGACAGTTAAGAGATTTTTGGATTATCTGATCTTCAATTTCATTTCAGCTCCTATGCTGATGATATAAACACGAAATCAATAAAAAGAAGGATCAAAGAGCAATGAAAGCAATCTCTAGATAGCTACCTTAAATTCCCAGTTCATCCATCAATTGTCTTAGACTGATTCAAGGCAGTAGTATTAGATGTCCTCTGGGACTTCATCTCACTTTTTAAGGTAACGAACTTAGTGAACAGATTTCTATCAGCTGTAGAAACTCCTGTTACAACCTCATGAGGATCTTAAACTATATTCTCTATCTTTGAATTCTAAACACTTCCCACAGTATTAAATAACTGTCTAAAATTCTAGCTTATTGTCAGACTATTTTCTACAGCCAGACAATATTTTCCACGATGCTTGTTGGATTTGTCCATCCCTGTCATTGCACTAATCCCAAAACCTGGTGAAATTAAGCAAGATCCAGAGACAGAATACATGACTGGATTAAGATGAACAACTGAAAATGTCACCTCCAACATCTTCTCCCAAAGAAAGGAACACTGCAATAAACTGCAGTTTTAAAAGTGACTTAAAAAAACAAAAACCAACCACAAGTCACTATGTTGGCACACTGGGTATTTTAAATCACTTGTTTATCTTTGAAATCAGTGTGTCTCTGCTATAAATTTAAACATGAAAGTTCTGAGTCTATCTTCAACATCTGGAGGCATTTTATAACTTACCTGAGATGACATTCAAGTAGTAAGTGTAATATTACATTCATAGACAAGTCTTCAGACATACCAGATTTAAAACCCCCCAAAAATTTCATCTTTTTAAGAAAATGACATTCCACTTCTGTCTTAGGAAACTGAAAGGAAAAAACTCAATACCTGGAAGCTCCCAAGACTGTTACTAGGACAGCATTTCAAAATTTCCAATATTTAGAATGGCTCTAGGAGAATGCAAACTTTATATAAAAAATAAATTCAAACATTTACTTACCTTGTCTCGTGACACAGCAGAAGGTAATTCCCGGGCTAACCTGTTCCGCCTTTGTTCCTTTAAAAACAATCCAGCAAGACCTCAATTATGTATTACTCTGTATCAACACAGAGGCAAGATTCACATTTTACAGATGACTTCCATTTTAGAGACAAACACGAGTCATTTCATCTCATCCAGTGCCATGCTAATGCTGTAGGGTCTATGAAACCCTTGATTATTTGGATACTTTGATTACCTGGTCAAAACTAAATTCTCATTATAAGAAGTTTTGCAAAGTTCTTTTTGCACCACACTCTATAATCAAAGCCTGAGCCTTTAAAAAACAACATCAAAGCTACACAATTTGGCTCAGCACAGATACCCTACAGCCCTCATTAGGCTGTAAATCCTCCAAGTAATCTAAAGGAATTTGATTCTGTGGCCAGCACATGACTAGCCTGAAACAAAGGAGGAGGCAGAATTCGCTTCATAGCAAAATAGAGTTTGAAGCAATCAGGACAAAGAAATATCTGATACTGCTTGAAATTAACAATTGATTGTCCACCAAATAATGCTTGGGTTTACATGGCTTGGTTCTTCAAAAATTTAATGTCCTTTTTAGGAAAACATTAGGAAAGAACTAATTCAAGTAACACATGATGATAAAATTGTATGTTCAGCTTCACAAGGTCTTAATTTCTTTATTCACAGCAGTTTCCATACACATTGTTTTTGAACTAGATTAAAGAGCAGTCTACCAAGGCAAATTCAAATGCATACCTAGTCAGTAAAAATATGTATGTATAGAAGTAAGTAAAAGCTTAAAATTAAAGCGTAGAAATTGTAATGGAAGCATTAAAAAAGGAACACTACAAGAGCATGTAGTGACAGGACAAGGAGGAATGGCTTCAAACTGGAAGAGAGTAGGTTTAAATTAGATATTCCACAGGAAGAAATTCTTTACTGTGAGGGTGGTGAGGCACTGGAACAGGTTGCCCAGAGAAGGTGTGGATGCCCCATTCCTGGAAGCGTTCGAAGCCAGGTTGGATGGGGCTCTGAGCAACCTGGTCTAGAGGAATGTGTCCCTGCACACAGCAGGCAGGTTGGGACGAGACGACCTTGCATGACCTTCCAACCCAAGCCATTCTGTGATTCTGTGATGAATGAAAACAATGTGTTGGATAAACGCAAGGGTATTAACGAGCTCTTAGCCAGAGAGATGAAGTATTGCAACACCACCGGGTTGATTCTTCCAATCTAGCAGATTGGTTGTTGGACTGCTTCTATAGGATGATGGTAGCAACAAGTATTATCAATCAGAGTTGGGCTTGAAAAACACAAGATTTCTGACGGGAGACTGATGGAGAGAATGTCTCAGGGAGAATGAAGTGTGGTAACACAGATTCAGGAACAATGCCAAAAGCAAGCAGAAATTAGATCCTGAACAGAGGAAACAATACTTGTATTATCCTTCCATGAATGAGAAGAACATTATTGATACATTGTGTCAGAGACAAAATGCAGTTACTTCAACATTAAACACCATTTCACAGCTACATATTTGAACTTCCCCTTAAAAAATGTCACTTCATAGGCAACACTCAATTAGGTGCCCATCTTATTTTCCAGACTGAAAAATAGGCAGAATCCTTTCAGAGGAATATCAACCAGTGTTCCTGAAAGTAATATGCAATAGAAATGAACAAATCCACAGATCATTAGAGTATACATCATATTCACAATTCCTCACATTTCTAACGCCTCAAAATGTAGAAATGTGCTTCAATGAAAGAAGTCAAAGCATTTGTTACTTTATCAATTTCACTTTCATTTAAAGAGACAAACTTTTTAAGAGAACACATTTTCTTACCTCTATGTTGTTATTCATTAACCCACAGGCATCAGCAAAGTCTGGATGCTTGGTATTGATATAAGCTAACTCAATGGCCACCAGATTATGAACCTGCAATGCAAGACATTCCCAGATTCAGGGAGTAAAGCTAATGCCCGTGCAGAGCAATGACCTACAACATTAGGAAGAACAGCTTAACTGCCCACAGCAAAAGACCACTCAGCCACAAACCACCTACAACATGTGAACAAGTAGGAGATGGCACTATGAGGGATAGTGAATATGCAAAACAATTTTTGCTTTTCACATCAAATGCAGAGCCAAATACTGAAACACTGTTTACTCCCCAACAGGCAGTCCAAATCAGACTTTAATATTAAAACATATTTATTTAAAGGTACAAGTTGAACTTTCAGTTTTCACTAGCTAAAGGGCATTACAAGCCTCTGAAACACATAGAATAAGGATCACAATTTAATTTTCATCACTGCATCCCAAACTCTACAGTGAATGCACAGCTTCTGTTACAAGGGAGGGAAATAAACTATATGAGGAAGACTAGAAGATGTTAAATTGAAGTTTTAGTAAAATTCTTCTTGGAAAATTGAAACATAGGGGACAATATGCTTAACCCACCCCTTTGTTTTTTATGTATCTACATTCTAATATAGAAGAAGATTCAAAATGTGTACATATTAAATAACTATAAATTTAGCAAATAAGTTAAGATTCCTTTAATTACTTGGGTTCCTGACACTGCAAACAGAAGCATCAAGACTCCAGAAGACATGCATTTTTCCCAGCAAAATTACAGTAGACAGAAACTCACCATTTCATTTGTGACAGGAAGTCTCCTACGCAAAAGACAGGTTACTACTTCAACTATGGCATCGTGCAATTTAGGAAACCTCAGTAATTCCTAGAAACAAACCAAAATTTTACTGCTGAGACCTCGAGGAGTTTTTAAGCAAGTAATGACACACACATACACGCCAGTAACTACGAACCCAATTCTAAAGCATGCATTTTTACCTGTGTACTGTAATTACTACAGTGCTGGATAATCCTCTGCATTTCCTCATGAACCAGCTCCACACAGCGCAAGCTCGGTTCTTCCAAACGTTTGATTTGCCTTTTTACCAGCAACTCAAATGAAACTTCAGGAACAAACAAGGCAGGACGGGGACCCTGGTTCAAAAGGAGGGAAAAAGCTGCTGAATTGTGTATAAAACAAGAGGCATTTCTAAGAAGTAGTATCTGATGAGGCCCAGAATAAATCAGTCACAGTGATCACACCAGACACTCAAAACAGGTCTCAAGAGTAAAATATGTTACAAGAATATTTAAAAATAAAAGCTGTAAGTTGCTATCTTTAAGACAAAATGTATTAAACAATGACTAACCAGCATCCTTATAGAATCTTGGGATTTCTACCTACTCATGTCACTTTAGGCTTACAAATCTGAACAATGCTTTTTCACATTTGTAGATCCACATTTAGATGAAATTTATTATAAAGGCAAAGACATTTTCTTTTTAATTTCAGAGAGAAAAACTGCCATTATTTCTTGGACAGTCTTGGGCATATAATACTGTACCAACAAGATAGGTGGGTTTCAGTGTTTGGAGTAATTTCATTTATGACCGCAGAGACCAATGCTTAGCTACACATACAATATTTTTTACCTGAAATATGACATCTTTCCTATTACTAAATCCTGTTTTTACATTTTTCATTTAGAGGAGGATAGGAACGTGCACACAGATCATTGCTACAGAGTACCTCATGCTCCAAGACCATGCAGAAACCTGCCTCTCTGTCCACATGCAATAGACACAGTACAAAAGCAGACTGACATGTCTAACATCCAAAGTCAGGCTCTAAGGAGTGAGCATTTTATATGCTGCAAAACTTAGAAGTGAACTCACTCTTAGTAACACCAATTCCCATATTAGCAAGAAGCCAAATCTGTCATGAAAACACTGAACCATTTCAAAGTTGTGTCCCTTACATAGAATTAAACCTTTGTTTCCTATCTAACATACAGCCACAACACTCAGAAATACGGAAGAACACTTACAGTGGCATTTCTAATGGCAGTCAGAATGTCAATTGTGTTAAGGCCACCCAGAGGGTCAACAGATTCCAAAGTTCTTCCAAAAGTCTCATGAAAAATATAGCAGATTCTGGCTCCACCACATCTGAAAGAAGAAAATAACAAGAGAAGTAGCGAACAAGAAGAAAGTTCTCATCGCAAATATTTTTTACAGTTGCTTGGATTCAAACATTTTTGAGTATGCTATTGTCCAGCGTAGTAATATTGCCAGTGAGACCCAGTAAGAGCCACTGGGGCAACCTAACCACTCAGTCAATATTCCAGGAAAACATTGTACTTACAGCTCTGAAGTCTCTATGTATTTTGCTGTTCCTTCAATAGTGTTACAATATTCTGTGGCAAATTTGGTGATCAGCTGCAATAAAGTAGCACTTTTGTCTTCAACAGGTTCCCCATAGCTGTTCAGTAGAGACTGGTACTGAGCAGCTAAAACATTAATTCTGGTTTTCAGTTCTGGCAAGCAATCCCTGATATGATGCATCAGCAGTCTAAAAATAGAAAACAGTCCCTCATTAGAAGGAAGGAAAAGTTTCAGCTTTATCATCTCCATCAAAACAGACAAGAGAGACAAAATAACCACCAAAGGAACACATTTACTTGGGAAAATTACAGTAAATTCAGAAACCGAGAGAACCAGAGTTTGGAACCAGAGTTTTCTTTAATGCATTACTGTACAGCACCACAAGAGAAACTAAGGGTAAAAAGAAAGGTCTGCACATAAGTCTAACACATCGGTTTATATCTTAAAGTAATACCTGTTCAGTGTTCTAGCAAGATACTTGGTTCCATTTCGATTGGCTAGGGAAGGATACTTCTTTTGAAGAAACCCATACTCGTCACGAATGGAATCAGCCACGCTCTTCTTATTGTTAATATCCAACTGACTCCTGAAGGTAAAAGGCAGAGTTACACACTAGTTAGTGAATGCAAAGTAAAAATAATTCACACTTCTGCTTTTCTGAACAGAACATGTAACAACTGGTTTTTGCTTTACACACATAACTCACCTTCCTTAGACTTTAAAGGTTTTTATTTGTTGCTCCATGCAGCATAATCAACAAAACGGTATCGGTAGCAACTGTACACAGACTAAGCAATGCTTTTATCAAAGCTACATGAGATTTGACCCAAGTAATGTAAAAAATACAGCAAACAGTATCATAGCCATATGCAGTTAGGCCTAATATATACAGGACCTGTGCTGGATCAGAGCTCATGTGAACAGCTGACCAGAAGCACCCCTCAAGCTGAAGGACAACAGCAGAAGCAGTGACACTACAGTTCCTTTAGAAGTGTCTCTACTCCTCTCTGCATTGGCAGTTGGTTGAGTGGAAGAACAAAGGCATTTGACAAGTGAGCAACAAGCTCCTCACTTCCTTATTCAGAAGTTTATTTTAACATTGTCACCTTATTCTTAAAACTATATTCATGGCTAAAAAGGAAGAAAGCATTACTTCACATTAACACAGTTTTTAAAATAGCACCAATGTGCTCACACAGACCTATTCACTACTCCAATGATGCCAAGTTTGACTGGAATCACTCTTCCCATGAGCACATCCATAGCATCAGTGCCAGCATCCATGAGATCCAGCTTTGTGATAACAGCAAGGGTTCTTCGACCTACCAAAAGGAAAACACTCACAGGGATTTTCTGATTTGATAAGAGTAACTAAAACTCGTAATTCAGCACAGTGGAGAATTAGTGACCTAAATTCATTAAATAGGCAAATATTGCTCATCTAAACCAGTAGGCTAAGACACACAGGATTTGTCTGGGACCTTAATATCTCCTGAGCTCTTGGTCTGAAAAAAATATGCCAAGAATTTTTTCTTTAAAATATAAGACACTTGTTGAGTCTAAAAAAATAAACCAGCATCTCAGTAAAAGCAGTAGGTTCTTGGGTCTTGAAACTTTCATGAGAGTGTACCTACTTCAGTACTGTAGGTTTTCATTAGATAGAATTAGTCCTGCAGAACCTGCAATATGATCTGCCACTCTAGACCTTTAAGTTTCAGAATTTTGGGAAATTTTCCAAAAGACACTGTCAATCATTTTTACAGGGGTAAAATAAAAGGGGTTTGCTATCTTGAACCAGCAGAATTTAACTGAGCAGACTGCCAGAAGAGGTTTTCTCTCAAGGTTATGTGGCAGACAAGCCAAAGCAGACTTGGATTTTGAAAACAATCAAGAAATGTTACACTTTATGGAAAGAAAAATTTGAGGGTACCAACACTAAATTTTAGCCTAATTTCTGTACACCTATTTTCCAAGTGTATTAATCCATGTTCTTTCAAATCACACAGTGCCATTTGTTAGTCAATGGTACCGACAGCACTACGCAAAAGCAAGAAGCAGGCAGCCAGTAGCTTCAGATCTGTTTCAAAGTCCTTAGGTAAATATAAAACGATAATCTTCCTCCTCCATTAAATCAGTCAGTTCTCCCACAGAAATACAGGGCGCACCAAAATTAATCTTATCCTTACTAAAAGTCACTAAACTAACAGCTAGACAGCCAATTACTAGCTGCAGGGTGACATATTTTCTCTACTAGAAGTAACAACATTGGAAAATAAAGCATGAAGTTGCCCTAACAGACCACTGTGAACTACCAGAACTCTGAAAACCCCCAATATTCTCAACATCATTTTGCTGCTGTGGAAACAGAAGTGACTCCATGACTACTAGAATAGTTACTTGGCGTGCTGGCAAGCCAGAAATCTATCAGTTATTAATTCATCCCAGCATTCTCTTGAGTTGCAGAGACTGCAGCAGGAAGTTATTTAAGCAAATATAAAATTTATATTTTCTAGGAAATGTGGTGACATTTACTTTTCTTGCTATATTTTGCCCAAACAACTTCAGCTTTATTTTAGGATTCAGTTTGAAAAAGAAGTTGAATTACAGCATCCAGTTTGCCTTGGTGCTTACCATCTGGATCCACCTCC
Source organism: Struthidea cinerea (assembly GCA_013397865.1). Classification (NCBI taxonomy): domain Eukaryota; kingdom Metazoa; phylum Chordata; class Aves; order Passeriformes; family Corcoracidae; genus Struthidea; species Struthidea cinerea. The sequence continues at coordinate 2,454,356 of VZTI01004487.1, forward strand.
CGAGCTATCTTCAGTGCTTCGGAAGTGGCCATGTCTGTGTTAGCGGCCGTGACTGCCAGGATAATCGAATTGGGGTTGCTGATGAACTGAAGGATGAGCTCTCTTATTTGAAGTTCAATGTCCTTAGGCTGATCACCAACAGGCACCTAGAGAAAAAAAACAATATGGAACTGTTCAAAAGTGTGTCTTTATGCCTGCAGGAGGCTTGGTGTCCAAGAACCACATGCACAACTGGCAGAGTGGGGTGTGTAAATGTGCATGAGCAGGGAAAGAAGTCATCATGTCTCAGAAAATTATTCCATATGTAACCTGAACAAATAGGATCTGAACATTTCTCCTAGGGTCTCCTCACTTTATACAGCCTCTTACACAAAACACACATAGCAGCTCCTGGAGAAGCAATGTGGAAAACATTTTCCAAGTTGCCCAATACCCATCTATCTGCAGGTACAGCTCTGAGACCTAGAGCGCTACCTCTTCTATGAATAGGAACAGGCAGCCCACACACCTACCATCAGTTTTCTGCAGGAAGAGGAAAAACATAAGCAAATCTATCTCTGACATCAGCAAAGAGCATCAGAAACCCAAACCTTACACCAGAAGACAGTGACATGTCAAATTTATATAACACTATCTAACCCGAGGAAAGCAGTTTACCTAACAATACAGAACAATGGCAAAGAGAGAACAGGCACACCTTGTTCAAAAATACACACTGAGTCAGAAGAGAAGCATTCTGCATCTTACCTTTGTCATTCCAGGTAAGTCCACAAGAGTCAGATTTACAACATTAGACGAAAAAATCTTAAGATGAATCGGTTCCGGACTGATCCCCTAGAAATACATTAATAACAAGTAATAATTACTGCCCTGGATTATTTAAATGCATCACTTGAAAATCCAACAGCTGTAGTTTCATACTACAAACACTTCCTTTCACCACACACCTTAAAACACACAGAAAGGAAAAAAAGCCACATGTCTGTCAACCAATTCTTTCATCTTTGGCAGCAGCCAATTTTATAATTACACATAAAGCCAGGTATGCAGCAAAATGAAAGCAAGTTTAACTGAAATTTTTTTTTGCACTTTTATTACAGAATCTTGAATAAAGCAACAATTCTGTCTTTTAGCTGAAGTCATTTATCTCATGAACACAGTGAAAAAATCTCAAGATAGCAAGCAGCATTCCCATGTTCTTCATTAGAACAGTTAAATGTTTTTCATTCCTAGCTGCCAACTCTTTAAGAAAAGTTTAAGCAGCAAGAAAATCAACAGCAAGACAACAGATGGACAGTACAGGATTTACCTTATTGTTCCCTGAAATCCTTTCCGTTTCATTTTCTATTTCCTGACGAATTTCATCAAAATCTGTATAGATCTGAAGAAAGAAAAAAAAAGTTTAAAAAAATCAAAGACAGCATTCATCTACTTAACTGCAACACACTCTTCTCCAAGGGATGATGAAAAACTCTAAGTATACAGAATATGAAAAAAAATATAAGAATTACTATTAGCCCTTAAACTGATGCTAACAGGAATCATCAGTGCTAAAAATTACAGAAATTGGTATTTAATCTGTTGACTAATTCTATGAGATGGCAGTTATTAGCACTTATAACCAATGTCAGACACAAGTTATTAGTTTGTGTCCACCTAAAGAGAATTCCAAACACTTAATTCCATTTTGAGTCTAATTGTGATCATTTGAGCATTAAACCACTTCTCATCTTGAAGAGGAAAAAGGGCAGTTTCATTTTCAAATTTTTCCACTCTTGTAAAAACTGTTCTCCTGCCACCAATGCAAAATAAGTTAGCAGAGAGCTACCCTTGCACTGCTTCCCTCTATATTCTTCTCTAGCTTTCCTTCAATTTCTAGCACTGCCAAGGTGAGGAAATCAGCTTAAAGTAATAAACACTTATATCATTTATCTGCCAACAAAAATATTACTTTCTTCAAGCAAGAATTATGCTGTGACTCTCTTCCTGAAGTCCTAGGTCACCTCAGTTTCTGCTCCTTGACCCTGATGCACATGAGGCTCTTCCTTCTTTTTCACAGCTTTCTAATAAACCTCTGAAGTAGCCAATTCTTCAATGGACTGAAATGACTCGTGCTTACACCTATCCTTGTCTTTCTAATCCATTCTAATTTTGGCAATGCACAAAACAGAATAATCAGCAAAATAAACCAAAAAGGACTGTGATAAATAACTCAGCAGAATCAATGACCCACACAACAGACATTTCATGTTTTCCAAAGTTTTCTACTCATAAAAAGCAAAACACAAAATCCTCAGTATTCTGCCATATAGTACAGCAGGCATAATAATGCCAATAATCATCTTCTTTTCAGGAAAGTCAAGGGAAGAGATAACAGAATTAAGTATATCTATGTTAACATATTTATGACACTGCTACTACATCAAAAGAGTAAACGTACCTTATTTTTGGTATGAAGAAATTTACCCCATTCTGCAGCATCTACCTCTGAAAACCAAAATTGACACATGAGAAAGAAGTAGATGTTTCAACAACATTTTTCCAAGGCCTGTTCATTGAAAACTACGTGATTTTTGTTCAAGCAGCAGAAGAAAAATTAGTTAGCTTTCTACAGTTAGATGTTAAATAGCTCAGTATAAATAGATTTATGAGTCTGTCTATTGAAACATTGCACCTTACTACTATGTCTTATTTGTCTCACACAAGGTCCACCTTCCAAACTGTGACTGAGCCAATCCTACAATCTTTCAGACATGGTCTTGTTCGCCAAGTATCAGCTTGTAACAGAAAACAAATGAATTATTAACAATAGCTTAAAAAACCTGGAAAAAAAGGCTAGCTTTTAGCATCTTTGCTTTTACCATGCAAGTGAGATCAAATTACAGCTGAAAGAAAAAGTTAGAAAAACCTGTAGGACTAAAGGCAAGCAAACAGAAAATACATAAGAATTGTGCATAACAAAGAAGCCTTAGGAGAACATGTCTCTTCCCAAATCTGTCAAGGACCAAACATCTTCACTCTTGTCAGTCACCACTGAAGTCCAGAATTACTTGGGGACTATGCAAGAGCAGTCCCAGAAACAGCAAAGAAGGTTTTGTTCAATTCCTGCTTTGTAGCACAGGCAGCAGTTTGAGTCACACTGCCAGATACTCACACTTTCACTATCAGGTTTCCAAGTATCAGGGGGAAGTTCCATTTCCAATTTTTAGTTTGTGGTCATTTCCTCTGTGCTCCCTGACACAGCAATCTGCTCTACAAGAACAGTCTACAAGAAATCTGGCTTTTGGCAAACACACTGTTTACCTACAATCAAGTAATCTTTCAAAACATCTTTTTCACTTAAGTTGAAATTTAACAAAATTTATCAACAAATATTTTTAAGGATTTGGGAATTAAAAGTGCAGGAAGGTCTATGAAGCAGCAACAGCACAGAAGAAAAGCAAAAATCATCTCATTCTAATGCAACAAGGTCAGAAAACTGAAAATCAATCAGATCACAAGACTCAGCAAAATAATCACCACAGCAGCTGAAGTGTAAAAGGAAAAGTGTCATCAACAATCACGTGGCATGAAATGTATGTGATTAGTGTATATAAGCATGCACTTTAGGTGAAGGGAGAAAAAGCAAGCGGATAAAGGCAACCTTTAGAAAGGTGTCTTGGATTTTTCCATGTAGCAGGGTCTGCAGTTAAAGAGAAACAGCATTGAATGGCGTTTAACATTTTCAATCATATTTAACATAGCATTTTATTAATTTTCAGTACCAGATTCTACCACAAAGAGCACAAATGCATGCAGACAGATGTGCATGCTATTCTAGTATTGATGAGAGTGTGTAACATTAACAGTACGCACAGAAATAAGACTTTAACTAAACACATATAAATGATGCATATTAATCAGATATTCTATACAACGTTTACCCGATGATGACTATTATTGCCATTCACCTAATTCCAAAAGCTCAAAATATTTTCTTATCTAAGCACAGAAAACAGCACCATTGGGCTCCACAAAGCTGAACTTCTTTGGCAAAATATGTTTCTCAACTTACTCATGGCAAGAACCAGAAAGAGTAAAGAAACATTTTTAATGTCACTGGAAATAGTGTTACTGTATGGGAAGGAAATCTGATGCTGTGCATCAATATTTTTAAGACTCAATTAAAGAACTACATCAGTTCTGAGACAGATTTAAGAAGAGACAACATATGTACCACCCTTCTAAACTTTTAATTTTTCCAAAGTGTTTATGGAAATTCCATTACAAAAAAAACCCAACTTCTTACTGAAGGGTCAATGAATTTACAACTCTATTTTCCTGTGATCTCTGTACAACACCCTGAAAGTGCAAGAAGCAAAACAAACTGGTGAAGACATTTTTGGTTTGTGCCTGTTTGGTACAAACTGAAGGTAGCACAACAATAATCAACTCATGTGTTTGAAAAGCTTAGTTCATCTGGACAGTTGATGTCTTGCTCAGTCAAAGGTGTGTGTATCACCAACAGAAATATGATTTTGATGGACTGGATGTGTTAAGGAGAAACTTTCAAAAAGCACACTTTTATCCCTACTGTTTTGCATGCACATGAGCTATGAAAAAATCATCATTAGGAAAAAGCCTTTGTTTGTCTTGGTTGGCAAATAGGCAAAATGACATACCAGTCTCCAAAACAAGTACAACATTCCTTCATTCCAGGTTATTAAACAGGTTTAGTTTATTTACTGTTCAGAGTAAATAAAGCAAAATGCACACAGAGGAAGAAGCTACGGTATCTTCAGTATTGTATTGCTCATCTCCTCTTAAAAATCAAATCTAAGAGAGTAAAGAGAGGCCTAAAGCCAGGAAGAAAAATGCCCAGCAAGATACTGCCACTGTTACATTTGAAAGATATGGACCAAGCACTCTCTGGTTATGTCCTCAGGAGATTATTTCCTTCTCAGACACTGTTTTAGTCCTAAATTATTCTCTTTCTGGTGGCATGGGAATTTGCAGCTAGGTACTAGGCTTAGTTCTATGTAGAAATATTTTTTTTTCACTATTATCTATAAGCTTCTTAAAATAAATATTAAAAAGACACACTCAAGTCAGAGACACGGCATTTTAACTTGCTAACACCTACGGAAAAGTTTCCCAATAGATCTAATTTAATGGAAAGGAGTTTTTAGGAAAGGAGGAAGGATTTACATTTCTCTAAATGTAACAATGCCCAAGGCAAGGAGAAAGCGTTTTAATTAGCCCACATTCAGCAATCCACCATTCTGCTTTCCATGTAGAATGTTTTTCTGACACTCATTTAACTGGTAAATCAGTCTTCCCCCAGTTATGTTATTTTTTGGAAGCTTTTCAGGCAATACATTCAGAAGAATTAATCACCTGATTACACGAAAGATTAAATGCTAGATAAAAGCGCGAGGAAATGACATTTTGGTCATTACGAAATCCAGTATTACACATGATAAGAAATTATTAAAACAGCAGCTATATTAAGAACTAACAGATCCTGCTTTTCAAAAACACCCCCAACCCATCTCTCGAATAAAGCAACAGTCTATACTTTTCTGGTTTTCCATATCCTGTAGTGAGACTTGAAAACCTTAATAAATGCACAGGAAAAGCAGACAGATTACTTGATTTTTCTCAGGACTGCCCTCCATCAAATTGTACTTGTTATGTCCTACTCTACAATACTCCTTTAAGAAGCTCAGTACAATACAAAGATTACTGACTTCAGTTATTCATGTATGTCCTCTCCCTTTCTAAAGCAATAGAAATGCTACTAATGTACAATGGGAGCACAGAGAAGCTGCTGGGAGCCATAAAAGGCCACCACCACAGAGGATTTCCTGCAGCATGGCAATGAGAACTTCCCAAATACTAACTTCCAAGGTTTCTAGTTTTCGTATCTTCACAGCTCCTGGACCCAGAAGATGACCATCTGAACTCTCTTTCCCCCGAGTCGTGTCACCTCATCCTTTCCTAGCTCTCTTTCTCTAAATTAAAAAAAAAAAAAGGGAACTTGTGAGGAAAACGTGGACCTCTTCCAACCCCTTCCGTAGGTTGTACCATTTTTCCCATCCTTGACACCAACTAGATTGCAAGCACTTTTGAGGGAAAGCTCTTTTTCTCTTGTGCTTCTACAAAGCCAAGTTAAGTGAAGCAGGCCACACTGTTTGGCAGCTAGGGGTAAGAGATTCCTATCTGAAGTAGAGAGAAAAAGGCTGAAAAAACAATGTTGATTTATCAAGCAATGGATCTGTATAATTACTCCTGTGTTCTGTATCAAGTCTGTCTGTTCAGAATTTCAACAATGTTCAGTTTCCTATCCTGGAACAACAAAAAAAAGGAACCTATAAGCATTTACTACTTGGCCACTGGTATGTTCTCTCTTATTTTCCATTTCTGAAAATGTCTTCACTGCAAAACCAATTTAATAATTCAAAAGTCCAGGCCCAGTTCTCTGATAAGTGCTGCTTCTCTTGCAATTTGATCAGACAACACCACAATGTGGTAGCACCACATCAAACACACCATATGTGCTGAATCACTAGAGGCCAACAATAAACAGCAAAAGCATGATGAGAACATTTCCTTCACATCAAATTACACACATTCTCTGTAGAATATACATATCAGCCTGAAACACCATGTTACAAAAATACAGAACTTCATATTTAATGGAAAATTTCTCTCTGGTATTTTTTGACTCTCTTGATTTATTGCAGTGACCACAGTACATGGGTATCATTTGTCCCTCCTTAACTCATAGCACAGCAGTCAAAAGTGCTTTGTGTTAAAAACTGGGAAGCTTTCTGGATGCCAACGCTCCAACAGATAAAACTTAAGCTTGTAAGAACCACAGAGTAGTAGCTATTTTGAAATGGCTGTGTTAATATATAATACTAGTAGAGCAAGCATTAGGATGGATACAAGTGACAATCACAAAACAGAAGTCAAAAGAGAAGAGACAGTTGTATAAAAGTATCTGTGTGTACAGAGAGTTCTGTTTCTGAATGCTGTATATGCCAGCATTCAGAAAGCAGCATGCCAAGACTGATACTCTCTTGTCCAATATTCAACTTTTAAAGAAGAAAACCCTCATCTGGATAAAATCCTTTTCTGCAAGACTATATCCCTCTGGAAAATCCCAAATCCATGTTCAACCCTACCTCAACATCCACCTCATTACAAATACAATTACCTCTAAAAACAGACCTCTAATGGCACCTATTACAATGTCACACAGCACAGCCAGGATAAGAGGTTGCCATCTTTTTTCTTTCCAAGCTACTTGATTGCATCTTCTCAGATGTAACACCACAGTTAGAACATAAGCTAAACCAGAGCAGTGACAACACCATATAGACCATGACTTGCCTGAATTTTGGAAAGAAGAGACATTTTAAACTCGAGCGGTAAATCATAAAGGTTTCTCTGGTTTTACCAAACAAGCATACATCTCTCTCAGAGGAACAAGATGAGATTATAATGTACATACTGCATATTGATTGTCTTCCCAAAAAAAAAATGTAAGTGGGCATCATAAATAATAATTTAGCCCCACATCCCTATATATTTTAAATTTAAACTCCAAATCTTTAGATCAAATGGAACCTACAACACCAAGGTTCTGCCTTTATTCAGAATACTCCAATTACAAAACCTACTTTAACACCTGTAAAGTTGCAAAGAAGAACAAAATAGTATTTTACCCTACAACTCAGAATCCAAGCATTCTGAGAAATACTAGAAATACAAACTATACACTGCACAATACAAGCAACGTAAAACTGCATTTAAAGACATCAAATGTGTCATTTCTAAAAAGTTGCACAGAGACTGAATTCTCCATCCTTGGAAGTTTTCAGACCCAAACAGATAAAGACCCAAGAAACCTGGTCGTGAGTTCAGAGTTGGCCCTGTTTTGAGGAGATTGGGCTAGAGGTCTCCTGAGATCATTTCCAGCCTGAACTGCCCCTACAATTTCTCACGTGGTTTATGTGCTAATTGTTACGAACCCTGTGTTCTCTGCTTGTGACAATAATTAAGATTGGAGCTTAAACCTTTTAAACAGCACAATACTAGTAACTGTCCTTCAGAAACCAAAAGGCATAAATATTACAGGAAAACAAATACTGTAAAGAACTTCTGATACCTTGACTCATTATTGATAGAAACAAATTAAGAAAAATTTGAACATAATGAGAATTTATAATTATAGCACCAAGTTTATCATGCCAACAAAAGTATGTGCAGTTGTTACTGTCTACATAAAAAAGCTAAGATGTATCTTACAATCAGAAGGCGGATACGTCCCTGCTGCTCCTTCCTAAGATCAGGAGCATTAGTTGGTATAAAATGAGCATTGAAACTCCCAAGGGACAACTGAGATCACTTTCATGATCTGCTGAAGGATAAAACAGAAGACAAGCTTCAAACTCAACAGCTTCAGAACATTTAAAGGGCTGTGCTTGATGCACTTGGAGTCTCTCAGTGCAACCCAGTAAGGTGGCATCTGTAAGCTACAGAACGTGCCAATTCAATTCGTTTTGCATCTACTACAAGTTTGTTTTCATTTCTCCTTCTTTCACTGCATTCAAACCTTACCTATTTCCTACCTTCCTTCTAAAAACTCTCTTACTCATCACCCTCTCAATGAAATACCTTATTTATACAGCAAAAGGGGAGGGGACGAAAAACACACACAAGAAAACCAAGTTCTCTACATTCTAGACAATTACTTTCATAACTGAAATGCTTTCTTTGTCCTATTTTTCTCAAAAGAAATTCTCAAGAACGAGAAAGCTTAAAACATTAAAGATATTTTGAATACCCAAAAGATTTTGACTCCATGACATTTGCTAAATGGACCAAACAAATGTGACAACAGCTGTGTTTTCTTCCAAGCAAGTTTTAAAAAGCATACTAGAGTTTTAAGATTACAGCAACTGATTTTTCATTTAAAAGAACAAGAAAAATTTTAATTCTCTTTCCAAAAAGGCAAAACACATTCTTGGCTCACTCTTACCATTTTCATCTCCAGCTCCTTTCCGACCATCCTCTGGGGAAACGTGCACCAGCTGCAGAATAAGGGGTCTCCGGGTGACAACTCCAGTACCTCGTGGGAGCAGATCCCTCCCCACAAGACTTTCCAACACAGAACTCTTTCCACTGCTCTGAAAAGCAGAATATAGCTACATTACTTTCTTAAACATAAAAATGCTGTGATATTTTAGTTTGCTTTCATCCGGCCTGCAAACAGTGCTCTGTTTTGTCCTCTGCTATAGAGCGCCTGCAGGAGCATATGACAGACTCCCTGCAGACACAGCAGAGTCACTGCACAGGCACTGAAGGACACAAGTCTGCTACAAGCCAGTAACTGTCTAAACCTGCTTGTGATACTCAGAACAGATATCTATCTACGTGGTTTGTAAGTGTCCCATGGTTTTTATCTCTTAAGGTTAAACTAAATACATAACAGGTTTCAGAAAAATTAATCTCCTATTTAACATTTTCTACCATAAATATTAAACTCTCCAGAAACACTTCTGGGAAGAAAAATGCTTTCCTTTATAATGCTCAGAAAGAAATTCTATGTCTCATACTATGTCATCTTCTAACATCTTGAAGTAAAACTTTGTAAACTGAGGAATTTAACTCTCTATTAGTATTTTTTAGAATTAAGGTGGGCTTGCCTGTATTAATACCAGCAGCAGCATTACATATATTAACTATGTATACTTGAGCACATTAAGGTGCTACAATGTTATATTCCTTTCAGTTTGAGGGTTGGTTGGGTGGGTGGGGTTTTTTGTTTGGGTTTTTGGGTTTCTTTGGGTTTTTTTGTATAATGTAATGTATCAGCTTCATAAATACAGACATTGTTTTGCATCCTAAACATAGAAACAAACATTGTTTCATGGCATCCCACACTCTCTCACTCTGTATATATTTAAGTATACTGTAAAAATTTGGGGAATACTTAAAGGCTGTGAAACTCCAAATACTCTTTGAGCATCTATATTTAAAATGTTCTCCTGCAGGACTTTTGTATAAGATTCACAATTGGTCCAACAAGCAGCTGTGAAAACCTGGGTTTTAAAAGTGATTCCAGACCAGTACCACGTTAAAACTAACAATAAACAACAGACCCAGCTATGTCAACAGAATGCTCAGTCTGATTGAGAAGATTTTGTCTTTTTAATAATACTGTATTCAATTCTTCCAGTTTTCTGCAGCTCTAAGTCTACATAGAGATGCCATGAGAACACCTGTTCTGACAGTCATTGCCACAATCTAGGAAACGTTTCTGTATTAATGCAACTACTAAACAATTCTCATTTGTTAAAAAACAAACAAACAAAAAACCCAAAACCAACAGATGCTTCTGACAGCTGGAATGTGCATTATGTAACTGCTATAGAACCCCCACTCAGCCTACCAGTTCTGAAACAACAGATGTGAGACTTCAAGTAAATGATGAGTATATAACCTAGCATAACATGATATAAAAGAAGTGATGAATATCTTTAAATCTCACACATTTAGTGACATTAGATGACTTTTCAAAAAATGAAAAATACATCAGAGGTCAAGCAACACATTACTATCAGACAGCACATTTCTACTAGTGCAGTAAAACAAGACATGAATATATTATATGAGCTTTATAACCTATTGAAACTGGACTTGTATGCAGAACTATAAACTATTTATTAAAATAAAAGGCCAAACCCCTAGAAAGTCTGAACAGCAACAAATGAGAGCCTTGTATTGTACCACCTTATTGTATATGCTTTATGGCACAGGAAAAAAAAGTTTTATCAAAAATATCATTTGTCTCAATAGGCAAATAACATACCAATGCAGATTATGTATATTTTTCGAAGTAAATCTAAATCAAATTTGACAGCAGTGAGATCAATGGTCTGGAAAGACTTGGAAACAGAGCAGGGTCAAACAGAAATATAGCCTTATTAAGATTTGTTTTTCCTTCAAAAGACTCTCCTAGAAGGTAATTAATAATTTTCTTCAACTGTCCTTCTCCAAACCAACTTTGGGAGCCTTCCCTGCAAGGAGCTTGTAACAGACCATTGGGCACTGAACTCTTACCAAAATAACTTAACAACAACCTGACCAAAGCATGAACTAGGTCTGCAAGCCTTCCTAAGAGAGCTCCTGTTCTGGCACACTTCTGAAGAATTACTGATACTACAGACTGTGAAAAAAACAAACTCCACAGTGAAAAATAACAAACCACTTCTCAACAAACTTACTTAAAACAAGTGAAATGCCTAACCAAAAAAATGGGAGATTATAAAGGTTCATCTGCTGCATTGGAAAAAAGAAAAAAACAAAAAGCAAAGAAGACCAGTGTTTCATTTATTAAAAATATTTCAAACATTAAGAGGCATCTTGACGTGGCACTTGGGGATATGGTTTAGGGGTGATTATGCTGGGTTGATGGTTGGACTAGATGATCTTAAAGGTCTCTTCCAATCTTGATGATTCTGTGGTCTCTTCAGCAAGATTTCTTAGACATGGCAAAAATGATCACTCAGTCTCAAAAGGCTGGAGATCAGATTTAGATGAAGTGGCTTCTCATGAAGATATGATCCAAGCACATAAGGTATGGTAATAAACAGCTGGAATCCTTATCAAGAACCTCATCACGAAAGGAAACCAAAAATCCATGGGACAAGCTGCTGCACACTGCTGCTCTTCAGTCTTTCCAAAGGAGTGGTAATGCAGGAAGCTAAAATGGGCACACACCAAGCTACGTATAGAAGTAAACCACTGTGTCTTACACCACTCCCAGTTACCTCCGGATGGAGAAGGAACAATCTGGATCCTTTGCAAATACACTAAATGAAACATTACAGTACTCCATGCATCAGGAAATTCTTACAAATTGCATTACATTCCCAACTAAAGCAATCTGTTGTTGGAATACAATTATCTAATGACGCACTTCTTAATCTGGACTCCTTAGCATCCATTACCAAGAATTGTCTGGGAACACGCTGAGGAAGGCAGTAAACACAAAGCTGATCTTGTTTTGCCAGTGGGATATGGGTCTGTTAAGAATACAAAGTCAGTTCAGCCAGTCCTTCAAATAATAGATGTAGACAGAGACTAATACTGATGACCAAAGGTACCACAGAAATTTTAGGTGAGTCTGCAGAAGCATCACACTTGTTCTGTCATCTCACTGAAATGCTTGTCATGATTTTAAGGATGGACTGAAATCCACAAACTCATTTAATGATGAGTCCAGAAAAGCATTAACAAACTCTAACTTTTCATAGAAGATGAGACAGATTTTCCCTCTGGGCCCTAATTTCTGATCCTAATTTGAAATATTTGTTAGCTGTGATATCTAGAGGAAGTTAATAGAGATTGTTCAGAAAAAAAGGGGGAGCAAATACAGGAACATCTTGTGTCACTCCTTTAACCTTTGTGTCAAACTTCCATGTCTGTGTTTTACACTCTGCTCTGTCAAGCACCATTAATCTCATAGAGAAACACCTGAGTCTGGTGGGTGGTAAAACCATTTTCCCCAGAAGTATTAAGATAGAAAGAGATGATGCACACAGGACTTCAGTATTTTACATCATACATACTGTCAGAGTGTGTTGAAACCTTATCAGCATTCTCACTGCCTCTGTAACACCTGTGCGTTCATCTTTGTTTAGATTAACCCTACGATGATGTTGACAATCAAGAATGAAGGGCAGTCACTAGGAAATAGTTGTGCACTTACTCTCCCAAATTAACAAGCTGCAAGAATTGATCCACTCCAAAAAGCCAGCATCTCTACTTTTAACAGTCCTCGCGAGGTTGCTCTGCCTCCCTGTCCTTCATTTCTTCCTTACTTGTCCCTGCATATTTCAATTGCATGCACTTAAGTATCAAAAGGCATTTGCTCCCATCCATTACACTAATTCTTAAGAGAAAATGTGGGTTACAATCTGCTGCATTACAAACCACAGTTTTAGGAATTCAGAAGCAGCACACAGCAAATGCATGACTTTATAATTGTACAGCTTCATTAACAGCCAGAGATGCTACTTTCAAAAACAGTTTGGGGTCATTGACAAGTCAAATGGAAGAGACTCTGTCTTGAAAATGCTGAAGTAATACTATGAGCAACCATTCACATTCATCCCATCCCATTTACTTCACTGGCTCTCTTACTCTATTTCCACATCCTCATTAGTATTCCTATTTTAGAAGACTTGTGCCCTACACCAAACAGAATGCAAAGATGTTTTCTCCATATCAAAAAAAGAACCTTGAACCAATCCTCTTGCACCATGGAGTTATTCTCCTCTTTCACCCCGTCTATAGGGACAACAGCCTAGAAAACCCTAATGGCGAAGACCAGGGCAAAGAAAGGATCAAGTGCCTCAGCGCTGTTCATATTCACTGCCACTGGATCACCTGCCACAGTCAGCAGCAAGCCTGTATTACCCTCATTTCTCTTTTTTCTTAACTTCTGATACAGTGCTGGAAGTTCCTGCTGCCTCTGATGTCCCCTATCAGTAACAGCGGCTTTCTCGATACCATCTCTGCCTATGCAGGCAATATTTTTATATCCCTGAGTGAGCTTGTCCTCATTTCTACCTCCTGCACGAGTCTTCTGTGCTGAGGCTAAGTCATGAGTTCCCTCAGTACTGCTCTCCTTAGACCTCCACTCATTTTCCCAAGTAAGCGTACAGACTATTGTTTTGTGCTCCATGAGGTTGTCCTTAAAGGAATGCCAGGTCTCTTGTGATTCACAGTCCTTTAGCTCATGGGGTCCCTCCAATTAGCTCAGTAAATAAGCAAAGTCTGCTCTTACTCTTATGAAATCCATGAAGCAAGAAGGCAAATTAACACAAGGCCCACCTGGAGTCTCACTGATGCACAAGAACCATCAAATTTCTTACAGTCACTTGCTCAGATTGTTGACGGCTGTATATTTCAAGTGTTATTAAAATGATAATGAACGTGTATCAGCTGCAACAAATTTCAAGTCATCTTACAAGCATCTCCTGCCTTCTTCTATCTTTAGACTTCATAATGTCTTTGTGGAGCCAATGCACAATATATCATCTGTGGAAAAAAAACCTTTTTAAGGAAACATGTCCAACAAATTACTGGGAAACTTCCAAAACAAAAATTAGTTGAAAGGAGTGGAAAACTTAGCTCGTTGCTTTTGAACAGGGCAAATGATTAACTTTTTTTACTATCTCATCCAATAGGATAAAAATGCAAAGCACTCCTGCAACACAACACAGACTTAACTACAGGACAGCACAAGAATATAGAAGCAGTGATTTTGGAATTCCCTATAACTTTTGGAGTGTCACGACACAAACATTTGAGAATGACAGTAAGGAACTGTGAAGTAAGAGAAACTTCTCAATGAGACATAACAATTCCTGAAGAGTTCCATTAAGGAAAGCAATGCATCTGCTTTGACATCTGAGATTAAATGGTGGCAATTTTGCAGTTTCTGTCATACAAGAAGTATAAAAGTCCTCCTGGTAAATTATGCTCTTGGCAATACATGCATATACAATTTCCTAAATTTTCATTCTATTATTGGGAAATAAAAGCTAATGCATTTGTGCTGGGATCTCATCCACAGGAATATTACCCAAACTGGTGCTTTAAAAAGTTATTTGCAGTAGCCATCCTAGAAGAGTTTAGCCTGCTATAACTAAAGAGCAGCAGTATTTTTTTTCTTTCCTTATTTTGCAAATATGAATTATTCTGGAATAAAAGGTGAGTACACATGCAATTGCAGAGCAGTTCCACAAAGGAACTGCTTTGCTTGGAAGAGCTATTGTAACAACATCTTCCTATTCAAACTAGGAATGCCTCAAGCTAGGCTGCTTGTAAACAGCTAACAAATGTAAAAATGTATTTACTAACCAGAAAAGAATGTTAAAACTATAAGCAGGCCAAATGAATTATTTTAATACATTGTTTGAAACAAAATTACACTTCTAAAAGATGCAAAAGAGACAACAGGCTGATCCCAACTTGAGAAAGCAGTAAAACCAGCATAATGCACTGCTCATTGTTGCAAAATACATGCAAGATCTTGACCAGACTACAAGACTGTTGTTCCTGCAGGGCATTCCCCATTTACTTGAATAGAGAGCTCTCCTGAGCAAGTCAGGGAGAAACTCGAAGTCACAGGAACTACCTCCACATAAAACAGCTTATGTACAAGCAGTAAAGAATGCTACAACTGGCACAGCTCAGTCCAAATTCTTGAGAAATCCCGCATTTACACCATATCTAGCTGTAGACACAGGCCAAACAACAGCAAATACAGCAATGATTAACAGATGTTTTATTCCTCAGTACATCAATTCCCTAAGCCCTCCCATAATTCACTTAAGAAAAAAAGCCCTCATCTAAGTAGAAACAAGTACAGACTCTAAGTTACATCATGGAACTGTGGTATTTGAAGATTCACATTTGCAAGCCAGATATCCTGACCTTATGTAGTATTGTGTATACTACTATATTCATGACTTGCAGTCAAGCGAATCAAAACAAAGCCAACTTGTATCTTCAAATTTTAAAAGTTCTAAACAACAGTATTATTAAAAAAAAAAACCAAACCCCAAATCTCTAAGTTAGTCAACCTTCTGGCTACTACAAGAACAAATCTTTTCCAAAAACTACACAGCCATTTTCTCTCCAGATTCTGAAAAACAAACGCCTGTGGCTGCCTGTTTTAATACTCCTTCCCTCCATCTTCCTGAAAATACGTTTTCTCTGCACTGTGCCCCCTAGACAACATACAAGATTCACCTGGTCTAATTAAAATACAGGTTTTCCTAGAAAAACAATTGCCAATCACAAGATGAACAGGACTGTTGCAGTAAAGCATCAAAACCAGTGAGAAAAGAAAACAAAACACACAAAAGAAGCACAAGACTTCTTTATCCACATGCAACTGCGAATTCTGTGCAGACTCTCCACTCTTCCAAAATAACCAGGCATTTGCAAACAATAAAATTAGTATCTTCTTTAAATGATATTATATTATGATAAACTTCATATTAAAAGTCCATATAGATAAAATGCAGGATTGAGTTATTAGACCTATCATTTTATTTTAATTCATATGAAGTCTGCAGACAGAAACAGTGAAAATGCCATCCTTTCAATCAAAGAAACCTCCAGAACCCAAAAAGTTCAGCTGTTCATAAACACAGGGAGCCCATCAGAGAAAAGAAACAGCGCAACATAAATGTTGTTTGCACTGTATGATATCAGCAGCAACATTTATATTATGTCTGGTAAATGTAAACAGCTAATTAATGTCAGCCTCACTTTGCTGCTTGTCTGAAACAAACAGCAGAACAGTCAGGGCATGACTTGACAGGAGCAAAAGATGGCAAAAAGGAAAACAGTTACACCCAAAACCAGAGACTGTAAATGTCAGATAGGAAAACAATGAAAAAAAAAACAAATGAAACCAAGAAGTTTACAAAACGTTTGGGAGAAAAAACAAACTGTCCCCAGCCAGCATGGAAGCTATGCTCTGGTTACATCCCCTATTCAAATGTAGATACAAATGGGTTTTTGCATCTACATGAAATGCTGGGAAAGATTCTTGGACAAAACAACAACAACAAAAAACCCAAAGAAATATCAAAACAAACAAACAAACAAACAAACCCCCACAAAATCCAAACCAACAACCCAACAAGAAAGGAGGGAGGAAGACATAGCTTTCTTTGGCATGGGGTTTTCCTGGTTGCTTGGTACAAGCTGGAGTTTCCTTCACCTGAGACTGGCTTCTTGCCAATACAATGTAGGCTACACTGAATGAGCTAAGTGGCTTAAATTTCTGTTCCCCTGACAGGGGAAGTCACAGAAGCGCTGTACAGCACCCGAAGTTTCAGACCAAGGTGCCAGTCTCTCTTAGATGGGATCCTTTGACAGCATCTGCTTGATTCATCCCCTTATCGTACTAGTCAGGATTGTACATAACCTTCCCATTGCTTTCGACTTCTTAACAGCCAAATTACCATCCCAACTATTTATCTTACCAGAATATAAACTTATACATACTCAAGTGCTCAGGACGTTGCTTTAAATCAAGAAACCTTCCTCCTTGCAGCAAAAAGTGGTTTAGCATTGAAATACCAAAAATGATACTCACTCCAAAGAGTAAAAAAAAGGAATAAATGTAATGCTCCTCTGTGAGCCAATCCCAGGGGAACATCCAACAGAGGTCTATAGTAAATACTGTAAACTACACCGCCCCATTGAAAGTCTCAAAATGGCATTAACAGAAGATTAAGCAAAAGTACTCATAAATGTACACATTAAAGGTCACTTCCAAATCTCACTTGTGAATTCCATCAGTTGCTACATCAATTTCACCATGATGTCTCTACTCCAGTTAACATTACCACGTGCAAATAAAACCTACAAGGTGTTTTTATAACGTCACTATTAGGAGAATTTTGCTACAAAGCTGACACTAAAGTTTGTATATAATTAGGCTGATGAATACTAAAAACCCCAAACATATTCCAAGAATTACTGGCACAAAAAATAAAAGACATCTAATTTTTACATACTTCTAGGCAGATATTTTGTTGTCTCACAGGTTTTCTTAAATTTATTCTAAATCTTATGCCCAGTTTTGTAGCGTAGACATTTAATTTTTGTGATACCACCTATCCATACAAAAGGCCAGAACTAACCAAATTACTTTACTTCCCCTTGCCTCCTTTTACTGTAGTTTTAATGTGTTTGGTTGAGACTCTTCAATACCATCTTGTTATCCCTTACAAATACAGAGCACAAAGCATTTGTATAAACCAAAACACTGAGTATTACAGCATTATTGAACAAATATTTTTATATCATATTCCTAACCTGGACACTTTTTTTTTGCACTTCAGTCATACAGTTCTAAAAATGGAAGTGGAATACTGAATTGGGGAAAAAATAGAACACCTATCTAGAAATGGCTGAAAAACCCTGAAACAGTGAACAAAAATTGGCAGTCTGAAGGTGTCCTCTGAGTTCCATCAGCACAGTCCCCAGTTTTCTTAAATGACTCTGTACTAGGATACAGAAATAACTTACACAATATTTATGGGGAGAATGAGAAGGAATTCTCATATGACTGAGTGGCAGGAAAACCACTAGAAGTGCAAGAGACCATCTAAATGTGCAAAACTTACTGAGAAATAATTTGCAATTAGCACCAAAATGTATCTAGAAAGAGAAAAAAATAAAGCATTTCAATTCCTCAGGGCACAAGGGCAGTAGGAAGTGAATCCCAAACAACAGAGGTGAGGGAAAGGGAACACGGGAAACAGAAAATATTCACAGCTGAATTAAGGCTTATAAACAGCTTCTAGTTCTACACACTCTAGAAAAGAAAGAATTAACTTAGTGCACAGAATGAGAACTGGAGAAAGACATAAGCACGAAACAACACAAGGGTAGAGACGAGAAAGGGCAGGTGAGAAAAATAAACAGAAAACACTACTTTAAAAAGCATTTTTCTTCTCCTTGCTGAATATGTAAAAAGGTCATTTAACAAAACCAACTGGCAAATTGAAAGAAAAAAGCATAATTCAATTAACAGAGAGTTACAGAAGTCTTAACTGGCAGCATTTGTTTCCTACAAGTAAAATGGAGGTGAAAAATTCAAGACTGTTCCTTGTGAATATTATTTAAGGAAGAAAAAGCAAAGACAGCATATGCCAGAGGGCTACAAATACATCAGCTGTGTGAACAAACTTAAAGGCCACGTAGCACTTCACCAAGAAACAAGACTGTCTAAAAGGCATATGTAAAAGGAAAAAAAAGGAAGCAAGCTACCAGCAGCAAAACTATCAGCTCTAAGGCCATATCTGACACATCTCCAGAAGTCTGGTCTCCAGTAAACTAATTTCAAATTAACAGATTAATAAAATTTTATTTAAAATAAAACTAATTGCATAAAATAACCATCTACAGAATCACCATGTCAGTAAAGACATTTTTTTTCTTCCAACAACTCTGACTAAAACAAAAAAAAACCCAAGATACAGGTTGCAAGATACTTTACTATATATTTTTCTGGAGTCCATAAAGGACTTTGTTTTGGCTTGATAGGAAATTTCATGCTAATTCATGGGAGTTTATAAATATACTCAATACAGCACTGAGTAGATATTGATACTGATGGGTAGACTACTGAAGTCAACCACATGTCAATACTGTCTTAACTCTCAATATTTACTTATGAAAAGTATTTACACCTGGGAGAAGCTAACTGGGACAGAGTTGTTTAAAAGTATTTTTCAAAAATGCCACTTTAATATGTTTCATACAGTAAAACTGGAAAAAATACTTCTAAAATCTTACGTAGAAAAATGCCACACCTCTGTACTGCACTTTCTGTTGCAGATCTAAACTGAAACACAAGAATAAAAAAAAATAAAAGAAATGCTCAGCTTGCTTGTATAATTTTTCATGTAAAGAAGATGTAATGTCTTCATAAAGCCATCAACTCCTATCAGACACAAAACCAGCAAGTACCCAACACAGCTTACCAGTCTCTCCCACCCTATTCAAGTATTGCAGATCTACTTTATAAAGTGCTGTAAAGTCAGGGAATGTATGTGATGTAAACTGGAAAAAGAGAATGACTTGTGGTTGCCTCACAGCCATTCTGACACTGTAGCTGGCTTTGAGGAAACCTATTCCATGCCTCAACAACGTGCAAGCTTTACACATACAGTTGGTGTTTTAAGTTATTTAATAAAAATCCTGAGTGCAAAGTACTTGGTATTAAAGTCTTTGGTGAGTAAGCTATTGTCAAGGAGCAGAGCTTACTTAAATTTCACAGAAACAAAATGAGAGAGCCATTAGCTTCAAGTTTTACTTCTGTTTAACGCTTCATCTTCTACTCCCTTATGACTGCTACAGCTCTGGTCAGGCATGTTCAGCTGCTAAAAGTTCTGCTAAAGAGCAGCATCCCATTTGAAGAGATATGAAAGAGTCTGAGCTATCTTCGAGCCCAGGAGCATTACCGGGCTCACACGCACGTGTTGCAACTGTTGCAGCCAACAGTCGCTGGCCTCGCCTCTCACCTTCACTCCTCATCACCAGCTAAGACAAAGAGTCCAGACGGCACAAAAACTCGGGGGAAAGGAAAACCATCCACGTCTGCAAGATGCCGTTCCGCTACCACATCCCTTTCATTCGGCCCTCGCTTCACGGCCGCTGTCGGCGGAGGGAAGCCACGCACCGAGCAGCGATGGCGGTCACGCTGACGCACTGGGGCGGCTGCCGGTCCACGGGTCCCCCGACACCACCCACACCCCCGGTGTGCGGGCCGGAG
>VZTI01004487.1:2475225-2561363 GCA_013397865.1 Struthidea cinerea
AGCCCCTGCGCGCCCGCCGCGCACAGCGGCGCCGCCGCTGGGTACCATGGGAGTTGTAGGCCATGGGGGGTGCCGGGGCCCCTCCCCGGGCCGCGCCCTGCTCGGAGAGCGCCGGGGACCGCGGGCGTTCGAGGAATACGACAGGGTCGGTGTGGTATTGTATCACACGCCATTGCCAGGTTTTATTACACAGAATCAGTGAAGCTGGAAAAGACCTCCGAGATCATCGGGTCCATCCCGTGACCGAACACCACCTTGTAAAGCAGACCATTGCACTTAGTGCCGTATCCAGTCTTTCCTCAAACACCTCCAGGGGTGGTGACTCCACCACCTCCCTGGGCAGCCCATTCCAATGCCCAATCACCCCCTCTGTGAAGAAATTCTTCCTAATATCCAACCTGAACCTGGTGCAGTTCAAGACTATGTGCTGTCATCCTGCCACAGTTGCCTGCGAGCAGAGCCCGACTCCCCACTGGCTGCACCCTCCTTTCATGTGGTTGTAGGGAGTGATAAGGTCCCCCCTGAGCCTCTTCTTCCCCAGTCTGAACAACCCCAGCTCCCTCAGTTGCTCCTCATAGGAATTGTGCTGCAGACCCTTGCCCAGCTCCAGCGGGTGCCACGGGTGTCCCGTGTGGGGCAGGCTGGCCTTGTTCCGCCCAGAGGTATCGGCAAGGAAAGGTGCTGAGTGGCAAATTGCCGAAGCTTGGCGGCATCTGTTGTCACAAAGCCAGCGGATTAGGAAAATGAAGCTGCTGGGGCAGAAATGGAGGTCATTTCTGGGGGAGAACAGAACTGGAGATCTGCTCCTACAAACTGCACAGTGAAGAGAATGTTCTTTCATTTCTGTTCGCATATTGAGAATTGCAATGGACACATTTAGAAAAACTGTATTTATTCTGTTTGCTTTCTTGTGGATATTTTTTGTTTTGCTGTGAGACTCTTGGATAATCATCTGAAAATCTGTAACTCAAATGTGTAATAGTAGGTTAGGTCGAGGTGTCTTAGGAAGTGGGAAACTCTGAGATCTAATACTCAGCTGTGTTACAAAAAGAGATAGAATGAAACCAGAGGATGACGTGTGATGCGAGATCACAACGAATAAGCCGTCTCATCTTCAAATGTCTTTTCTTTGAGTGCATTTTCTGAAAGATAAATTATGAATATGCTGGCACTGAGTTAATTCAAACTTTGTTCTTTCTTGTAAGCAGCAGAGTAAAAGGCTTCTGAAAGTTTCAAGTTTTGGATGGCATTAGAATTCTTATTCTTGTTCTATACAAATTAGTCTTTTCCAGTCTTTATGTCTTGAAACAAATGTCAAAGGAAAGAACAAGGATATGTGTTCTTACTTGCACATCTTTTCCACAAAGCTTCTCATTCTTAGCCAAGAAATTTCACGCTGTTTGTCAGAGGGATAAAATTTTGTGATAAAAGCATGAAGATGGCTAAGCAAATTGCAACACTCCAAAATTAGTGTATTCAGCACAGAGAGAAGCAGTTAATGCGTGTAAAATTTTGGGAAGAAGGTCCTGAATGGCTGGTGAGGGCTTCTTGTCATACAGACATTATCCAGTGGTTTCACCCATTAGCTCTCAGCATCCCACAGCTGATGGCTCTCAGAGATCGTTAATACCAAAAGGCCATTTGGCATCTGCCTCTCCAGCTTCCAGGACAAAAGGAAATGTTTCCCTGACACAGCAAATAATCTTTTTTAAAGGTTTCCTCTTCTCTGTCTAGGCTGATCTCCTCTCCTTCCTTCAGTCTCTAGAAGGAAAAGAAGGAAGGAAAAGAAAAGAGGGAAGGGAAGGGAAGGGAAGGGAAGGGAAGGGAAGGGAAGGAGCATCCCGGTTGCACAGGACAAGAAGCTGCTGGCTCCCAAAGCTAGATAACACCAGCTTATTGCTCTATGCAAATCTCTTTTCTCCTACCACTTTTATTTTGCCGTATGACCTCATGGACACCACTGTGAAATGGAGAAGGTGAAACCTGGTTTGTGTCTTAATTTAGACCAGAAGTGGGACATCTCAGAAAGAATGTAAAACTGGAAGAGGGTCAGAGAGGGACAACAAGGAAAGGTGTGGAACAGCTTCTATATCAAGACCAACTAAGAAAGCCAGGAGCCTTCACTCTACAAAAGAAATGGCACAGAGTAGCAAGGACCAGAGGTCTGTGTAATCATTAGCAACCTGGAGTGGGTGAAAGAGAATCAGGTTTCTTTACTCTCCCTTCCAGTGGGGACATTTTGGGAACATCTAATGGAAGTAAGAACCAGCTCAGAACAAAACAGACAGTAGCCCCTTACGGGTGCTTTGGTGACCTTTTGAGCTCCTTGCCAAAGGATGCTGTAGACAGTAAAACTTTAAATTGATTCAGATGTTGTATGGATTAGTTTAAGAAGGAGAAATGCATTGCATGCATAAAAATAGCTCTGTAGGGATCAAATCTGGCTGGGGCTGTCTGTGAGCTGACAAAGTTTGGAAGCCGGGAGGGCAGCATGCAGAAGCACTGTGTGTGCTCGCCCGTTAGTCTGTCCCAGTATGGCTATTCTTAGAATTTTATCAGTGTAATGTTTCAAGGAGCACACAGAGGAAATATCAGTTGCTGAACCAAGTTGAGACAAGCCAGCCTGCCCAGCAGAGATGTTGAAAGGCCTGTCAAGGGCTGGATGCACCAATGGAGAAGCACAGTGGAGACAGAGGAAGTGAATTAATGAAGAAATGCAAGCAAGTACTAAGAAGAGATAAAGCTAAGAAACATCAGAATGCTAAGTTTTAAGACATCTTACATTTCTGGCTAAAAAGTGAGAGCCAGAAGTACCTCTGCTATGAAGTGTCATGGCCTGCACCAACTTATAAAATCCAACAGTTACCTCAGCCCAGCTGAGGACTGTGCCAAAGCAATAAATATTTTAACATGCAATGGTTGTCTGTAGCTTTAACTCTAAATTTCCATGGCTGACTTACACAGTACTGAGCAAGAAACTCAAAGATCTGATAGAGTCAGTAGTAGTCAGACTGGTTATTTAAGTTAATTGACATGAGGACACAGGAGCTGCCACACCAAATGTGACCTGATATCAATCTACTTCAGGACCTTCCAGCATCAGCCCTCTGGGGAAAATATAAAAAATGCAGGAATAAGATCTTCTCATTCCAAAACTGTATGCTAAATAATTTTGATGTTGCTGTGAGATCTGAAGTAGACAGTTCAATATTTCTTCTATGTTACTGCAAACTAGATTGCTTTCTTTACTGTATAATAGGGTTTTTGTCCCATCACTCTAAATTCTTGGCTCCAATGACAACCTCTGATAGTAAATTTCATTATCCGATTATATGTAATGCAAAAAATCAATTTGGTATGAGTTTTGTATTTGTCATCTTCTAATTTCCATACAAGCCTCCTTGGTTTTATGTTTGAAGTCAGAAGAACGTTTCCAGACTTTCTTCTCCATGATACAAACTTCTTTTTTAGTTTTACATCATCATTTTATTCCGTTTTGTTAGACAGCTGAGTCTTTTTTATTGGCATACTGACAGTAATGGACAAGTCATTTGCCATTTAATTCGTTTATGCCAGATGAGGAAACCACAAACTAGCACCTCAGCAAAGCATATTTCCTGACATCCTCTTTTGTCCAGAGAATTATTACTGAAACATATCAAGCATATAACGTAGCATTTGTGCCTCATACAGTCATACTGCTTTATACTGCAAAAACACCATTAGCAAAATACTTGTATAAATTATTCCTTACCAATGTCACCTTTTGGAACCATGTAGTACAGCAATTACATGGGTTTTGCAGAGATCAGATTTTATGTGAAGTCAGATTGAAAGGTGTTTCTGTATTCTCCAGAGCAACCTCATCCCAGATGTAACTGTTTCTTACAGCAGACTTCTCCACAGTGAACACCATTATAAAATGAGATAAATAAATTCCTGAAATCCCTTGACAGAATGACCCTTTGTTTGGCTGCTCTACACAGATTTCCCAAGGTGAGAGATTCTAAATGCAACAGAAGTCAGAGGTTTGAAATCCATAGTCCAGGAATTCTGCTGAGTTGGCAGAGCGAGCTCTCCTATGTGCTTCAGCTGGCTGTAAGAAGTCATAGTGCTGATAGGAATTCCTGAGTATGAGGGACGTGTTACCTGTGCTGACACCCAGTCTCTGACAAAACAGAGTTATCCTGAGGCAGGGATGCAACTTTGCTGGACAGCATGAACTAAACGACTGAGAGCTCCTTATATTTTCTTAATCTGAACACTGGGAAGTTATTTATGAAAATCCATTGGCTATTTGGGGTGTCACACAACTTCTGTGAAACACGCTTGTGAGATTGCAAGCAGGTTTCAGGTTAAGGGAGGGAAAGGCAGAGGTCAAGAGCCACATGGCAAACACAGCAGTCGACCCTCATAAATCAGTAACAAAGCCCAAGCATTCCAGTATTTGTAAGACATCAGCTTTTCTCACAGGGCCAATAGAGGTAAAATCTTAGGTTGGAGCTGAAAGTAATCTCTGTATCCTTCTGGAGTCCTGCACAGCAGTGCTCCCTCCTTGCTGCAGCTGGGGTGGTCACACTTCTCAAAACAACAAACACAACATTTTAACAGTTGCTTCAGTAAAAGATTTTCACCACCCCGGTGGTTTGCAGCTCAATTTTCATGTGAAGACTTTTTATGTTAAAGGACCAAGGTTTTGGGAATAAAGGCCATAACCCCCTGTCTGCTATCAAGAAAGCAACTTCTATTGCTAAACAAAAGGCACACTTAGCATTCAACTGAGGCGACATAAGTAGGAAAGAAAAAATCTTACCCCAACCAAACCTTACCTCAACCAAAACTTCCTGGTATTCAGGAGGAATTGAGCTTGTATCTTCTGCTTCTGGATCTAGTAGTTAAATAAGACCATCTCCTGTAGTCTTTTTAAGATAAAATAGGATGCCAAGAGGAGCATTTTTTATGAGTCACATTTTCTTGTTCATGCTGCTTATGATTGGCACAATTTTAAGTTTAAATTGGAAATGTAACAATTGAGCATATGTGATTTACATCATCACAACCTGCTTATAAGACTAATGATAGCAGACACTTCATGTCTCACCTGCCATGCTTTGCTTTGCACTGCAGAGTTGTCTCGAAGCACAGGGATGCAGATCTTTCCATGTGAAACACAACTGTTGGATGCACTTCAGCAACTAAAGAGCATTCAGTTAATAGGACTAACTTAGTGGTAGTCTTGAGATCAAATTCCGAAATGCAACATAGATAAGGCAGGCCTTTTGCAAGTGCTGTGTCCCAAAACCTTGGGCTATAAGAATTGGATTTACTTTGCAAGAAATATTCAAGTAAGACAAAACAGAACCACAATTAAATCTTAGCTTCTTCCATCACAGGGTAATAAATTTAATTTCACACTGAGAGAAGGCCTCCCTACTCAGTAGCAGTCAGACTCTAAAACCCATTTCCCCAAAGCAGGGACCCTTACTTAGAGTTTGGAAAAGTGAGTTGGTCGTACGACATTAAAACATGCTCAAAAGAGAGCACAAACCTCCAGCCTTGTTTCCAAACACAAGCTCACAGAGTCAGAGATACAAGTTCAGTGTCCAGTGGCCCCAAGAGACAGTTCATTTCCACATTCTGCACGCAAGAGTGCTGTGACTGCCTGCCTCCCAGACAGGAGTGGGAAGGGGCAGAAGAGAACATGAGGCTGCTAGAGGCCAAAGAGAGGATAATCCCAGATTCTGCTCCCAAGAAAATCTCCATTCCTGCAGCCATGTGTTATTTTAATGTTACAAATGCATAAATCAAATTCAGAAACCTCTGGAATCTGTAAGTTAAATAAGGTAGTATTCAGTAAAATTAATATGAAGACATTTGGGGATCTAGAAACTCATCTTACCCTAGATACCCAGTCAAGGATCTATTCCATAAGGAGATGCTTCTGACAGCAGAAACTTCCTTCATTTAGCAAACAAGAACATAGTCAAATTTGGCAGCTGAAATTGTTAGTGAATTTTCTTGGTAACACCTGATGGTTGGAGGTCTTGTCAGTTCTGTCTGGGGCAGGCAGCACATCCTGCTCATGACACCAGAGCATTGTGCTTTTGAGACAGGAACAGCACCATGCAACACAGACGTGGTGTTCCTCAAGGAATCAAACTCCACGGCGTGCATCCTGACTTACCACATGAACTGGATCAAGTGAGGCTAAATATTGCCATGGCTGCCTGGTGCACAGGGCCAAGAAGGCAGGGGGTAAACAGCTCCCAAGCAAAATGGTCACAATCATAAGGATGCCTCTGCTTGTCCATTACAGACACCACGGGACCCTCCAGAGCAATTTGTTTAAAGCAGACAGCCTCCAAATAGTGTGTTTGCCAAAGGCTGGCCTGCCACTTCTCTCACGCCAGGAAGTTCATGCAATGCCAAGAACAATTCCGTGGTAATGAGGCAGTGTTAGTCAGGCTCTTCGGGAAAACCAGAGCAGACAACGCCTACCGCTTCCTCACCAACCCTGTATTTGATGGGCTCTGGACAATTGGCTACCACATAGAATATCAGTGCTTTTTAACCCTGCTGATTTAAAGGAATTAATTAGGAGCTGCAGTGACGCATTTCCTGTAGTTTGAGTTTTATAATTGTGTTCTCTTATTAAAGCACATTTTTAGGGTAAATTATATTATTTTTGTCTCCATGCAGAAGACATTGGATTGTGCTTAATGAGGAAAATGAGGTTTGGAACAGAGTTAACCACAGTGCAAAAAAAATCAGAAAAATTAGTGGGGAAAGTTACATAAGCAGAAAGGGAAGTATTACTCTCTGTGGTTAATCAGTGCTTATTTCAATTACTGATTTGTTTACGGTGTGTGCAAAGAGAAGAATATGTAGAAATGAAACAAAAATTCTTGTATGCAACTCCTTCCAGACACGAGCCAAGTACTACAGTAACTTTTCCTCTCTCTGTTTTGGGGCAAGTGTTTTCTGCAACATTGTGCCCACCTGCAGAAGAATACCAAGAATAAATCAGATACAGTCAAAACAGGTTTAATGTGTGCCGAGGATGGAAATTGGAGGCAACTGCAACCAGTTTTGGTCTGTTAAAGGACACATGCAGCTAATTACCTGATCATTTTCTGCTTGGCTGCACCACTAACTGTGCATGAGATCATGCTGATCACTTAGTATTGAGTAATACTAAGAAAGATGGGGGGCTATGCTGAACGTTTTCTTTTATTTCTGCACTTTTCTACGGGGATGGCGATACAGAAGTCGTAACGCACTCACATCACATCCTAGTCACATTCCCATTACAGAAATCTGGACCAAACTGTGCAGGATTGCAGAGACCACGTCTTTTATCTTTCCCGCCTAGGATGTCATAGCATTAAATACACCCTTTATAAACTCAGAATACATCTTTCACCAACTTAGCAGTACTGGTGAGTAACCAGCACTTCAGCAAATTAGATACCAGTATTCCAAAACAGGTCGTCACCATCACACACAAGAAACACAGCTTAAAGTTTTAATCAGCAAAATGAACAGTAGGTGGACGAAAAAGAAAGAGTCAACCAGCTATACTTATTTAATGATGCTTTTATTTTACAGGATACAAATTTCTTCTCTTTTTAAGTACTCAACATGAATTAAAGTGCTTAATTTTTACAATTCTCCACCCACCTTAGAATCAAATATACATATAGTACAGAAAATATGTACAATATCTTCAACTTTTTTACATTCATATATTTCTTAACCATAAAAATGATGACTTACATTTGCACAACTTACAATGGCATTTTTATTTCACCTTTTTAATATTATTCACTTTATTGCAAAACCAAAACAAATTTACACCTCTTCCAATAATTTTTTTTCTAGAAATGTTTTTGCAATTAAAATCAGAAATGCTTCCATAATGAAGGGAAATTAACGTGTATAGCCTGTAATTCTGATGTCAAACATTAGAATGTTTGAGTTAGAATGTATCAATTATAGCTGATACAGCTCCCACTAAAATTAATGTATTAATCTGCCTTAAGGGCTGCAGAATAGAAAATAAACTGGTAAAAAAAATAATATTTCTATTGCAAACTGTTCTCTGCATGCAACAAATTTGGCTTAAAAATACCAGGGAGCATAGATGCAAAAATGCTTTGATAGAGTTCCCTCTTTTCTGAATGTTTCCACCATAAATACTTAATGAATCTACGAGGATGAGCTATAAACAGAAGTAGGTTGGTGTTATGCAGCTGCTGAAAACATGTTTTATTCAAAGAAATCTGCTTGAGGATTTTGAGAAAAAACACGTGCTACATTCACTTGTGCTAGGAAGAGGAAGGGGTGAAACAAAATGCCATAGTTGATTCCGGGAAGAAATTAAATCAAAAGCTTTCAAAGAAAGCTGATTGAAATGCCTCACTGGAATTAGCATGTTCGTGGGGGCTTTTGTGTTTGTTTTTATAGGCTGAAATAGTAAACATGCCACAATAGCAGATCTACCTCCATCTTTTTCCTTTTTCTGGAAAGCATACTCAACACAGTCATTATACATTCTGTTTTGAATGCAGCACAGTGTATTTTTTGATTGTGAAATACTGCTTGAAAACAAGTCATCTGAATAATAGTCTCAAATATATAAATACACATATATACATATACACACATACATATGTGTCTATACACACACATATGCAAGCATTAAATTAATGTTATGTTCTGTTAAAGGAAAAGGATTTAGGAAACAATCTGGCTAGCAGATTAAAACTCCTTATCTGAGGAACATACTTACAGTCCCATGGGTCAGAACCAGCTAGATAAATTCCTCACACCAACAGGGCCATAGACTAGAGAAAAAAACATTAACCCCATGTATTTCATTTCAGATTTCAAATAACAGTAGACCACAGAGACTAAGAACGATGCCCATTTCACCAACGGATTTATCTTAAGGATAGTCAGTTCTGCCACAAAAATATTTCTCTCCAATCATTTACTTTTGGATATATATTTCCAGCTGTTTACATTCACCCCTGCATCAATTACCTCCAGCTGAAACCCATCTGCAGTTCACCTGAGCTCTGAGAGTCCAGATGAGAACATGGTATCTCAGCAGCTCCCAAACTGGTGGAAGTTTCGTCTTCCACAAGTGTCCTTATATAATGTAAGGCAGATTCCACGTGAATTTAAATCACTGAAGGTATAATAGCTCCAGCAGGTCTGTGCTAGTTTATAGCAGCTATATGGAGAAAGACCTTTTGTTATTGCTTAGGATTATTTCTACATGGAATGTTTATTTCTTTCCTGAAAGTCTTTCCTTCAGTATAAGAAATAACTACCCTCTGCTAATTTTATTTAATCTTTCCTTGAAATTAAAAGCTGATGATATTTTATACTAGCTGTGTGGTGATGAACCCAAACAACCTGTCAAGTGTTTCCACATCTTTCCCACTTCTTGTTTGTTTAAAATATATGTATTTTTTTTCCTTATAACTCCACTTGGAAGTCTCTAGAGCATACTTCTATAATCTCACCTAAATTTTACTTAGGTGGTAGTGTATTTACTCTATATTTAATCAGTGCCTTGCCTTCATCCATAATTTGAAAACATGAAGAATAAAAAACCTCTTTTCTATGAAGGAAGTTAGAATCTTTGAGGAGAGTTATAAAGCACTTTGAGATGGTTTTGCATAAAAAGGTGCTACTATATATACATGCAATTAAAGTGGTTTAATATTCTACTCCAAATAGAAGAGAATGTTTTGTACTCTCGATATCTATTTTGCACATATAAGTTAAATACATTTTGGAATAAACAAAACTACTCAGCATAAAGCGATTTGAAAATACTACATGATACAGGTTTTATAGCAGCTCTTCAACCACGCAGGAGTACCTGATACCAAAAGAGAATATTTAGAGGGTCTGGAGGAATGGTGCAGACATGCAGATATTATGATACATTATTTTCCCATGGTAGGGGGAAAAATAAGTAATTTCAAAAAATATATCACTATGATCCAAAAATATTAATGCTAAAATTAAGTCTTGTTCTGGTTGAACACAGATAAAACCACTAAAATAACTTTTGATCTGCTTTATATCGCACAGAAGACTGATCACTTTTAAAGTGAGAAACAAGCATTTCTTGAACACAAGAGTTGCAAAATTTGAATAATTCAGCAGAGCCATTCACATGCATTCATGCATTATGAATGAATGCTTAGTTACAGTTTATTCCTTACACACAGAGCTTTATGCTCACAAATTTAATGCCTTTTTTCTTTTCCTTGCAGAATTTAAGAATTTAGTTCAAATGGGAACAGCTTCTACCTTGTTAGAATGATGGTGTTAATTGCACTGCTTTGGTCATAGTTCTTAAGCCACAGCAGCTACAACTTTGTTCCTCTGCAGTCATAATTTACAATTTAAAGTTAAAGTTTGGGATGCTGTAGGAGGGCTTGTCTGTGAAGAATGAAGAAAACGGGGTGGTTAAATTTAGAAGCAATTTCTCCATCTCCAACTCTATGATGTCCTTTAATATTGGTAATACATACTTTTCCCACAAAATACACACAGAACCATATATTTGAGTGCCAACACATTCTGACTCAGACAGAACAATTCTAACCAAGCCATCGGTTATGGGAACATGAAATGGGTTTCACTAGGGTAAATAAAATATCCTGTGCTATATAAAATTTAATGGCCGAGAGCAAACATGAGGCTAACATCCAAACAAACAACTCCCAGTGCTAACTTCATTTCAAGTTGCTTATGCCCAAATGCAGGGCTTCATCTGAGAGATGCTGCAACCATTCAAGTAGCTTCAACTACTCAGTACCACTATAACAATAAGGCAGCACAGAAATCGCTACTTCTAATCACTAAACAGGAATGGGGCTTCCTAGCTGGCTTAGAATTAAGTTTGCAGGAGCTTAGAAAAGAGAGTGTACTACACAGCACCAAGCTGGATAGGATGGGGAGCTGCTGGAGGGCAGGAAGGCTCTGCAGTGAGATCCAGACAGGCTGGATCAATGGGTCAAGCCAGCTCTATGAGGTTCAACAAGGCCAAGTGCTGGGTCCTGCATCTGGGTCACAACAACCCCCTGCAGCACTACCGGCTTGGGGAAGAAAGGCTGGAAAGCTGCCTGGTGGAAAAGGACCTGGGATTGCTGGTTGACAGCGGCTGAGCATGAGCCAGTGTGTGCCCAGGTGGGCAAGACACACTATTATATCAGCAATAGTGTGGTCAGCAGGACCAGGGCAATGATTGTCCCCCTGTACTTGGCATGGGCAAGGCTGCACCTCAAGTGCTGTGTCCAGTTCTGGGATATGAAAGAAATGCTAAGAAGGACATGGAAGTGCTGGAGTGGGCCCAAAGAAGGGTGACAGAGCTGGAGAAGGGTCTGGAGCACAAGTCCTGTGAGAAGTGGCTGAGGGAGCTAGGGGTGTTCAGCCTGGAGAAAGGGAGGCTCAGGAGGGACCTTATCGCCCTCTACAACTCCCTGAAAGGAGATGATGGTGAGGAGGGGATCAGTCTCTGCTCCCAACAAACAAGCAACAGGACAAGAGGAAATGGCCTCAAGTTGCACCAGGGGAGGTTTAGACTGGAAGGTCAAGCATTGGACCCGGCTGCCTAGGGAAAGGGTTGAGTCACCATCCCCGAAGGTATTTAAAAGATGTGGCACTTAGGGACGTGGTTTAGTGGTGGACTTGGCAGTGCTGGGCAATGGTTGGACCCAGTGATCTAAGAGGCCTTTTCCAACCTAATTAACTCTATGACTACAGTCATACCATCATATTCCCAGAATAGCTCAGTCCTTCCTATCTGAGAACTCCTTTAAAGCAACTTCTTCCTTTACACTCAACAACTTGACCATGGGAACCATCAAAACAAAACCAATGTTTTGATACATTGGGATGTGGTAAGACAACTCTCCATATCCCTCAATTGCACTTGAGGCTCTTGTAGAAGATAGCCACTTTTGGGAGATGGCCATGAAGGAAAGGTAGCCACCAAGAGTTCTGCTTGCTTACCTGAATGTTCCCCCATCCCTTGCCAAGGTTTATGCAAGATGTATTAGCTAGGGAGACCTTGGCAAAGATCTGATAGTACCCACCAACATGAATCAAAACAGGCTTGAGCTGCCCATTGCTAAAGCTAAACACAGCTGCCAGTAGAAGTAACTTAAAATCTCTAAGAGAATTACAGAAGAGCTTGCACATCAGATAAAAGTAATACTAGGGTTATATCCAGAATAATCTGGACACAGGCAGCACCCAAGGAAGAGAATTCAGAACTGACATGCACCAAATCAGCTGGAGAGTTAGTACTCTACCATACCATGTCCTGATCGTTGTTAACACGGGTGTAAAGCTGTGGGTGTAAAGGCTATGGTAGATCTTTGATCTGTGCAGGCGACAGCAAAATCCATCCCACTAACATTAAGTTACACGACATTCTTATGAAGGAATGATGGACACTGCATGCTCATGTATGCTTGACACTACAAACAGGTATTAATCTCTTGCTAAATGCAAAATGAGTTGGGTTTTTTCCCTGTAGTGTTGTAGAAAGAGTAAAGCAGGTGTAGGAGTTCAGTGAATAGTTTGTTTGACAAACTCATTACAAAAACCCAACAATTTAAATCTGTCGTTATGTTACTAACAAAATTGAACCTGAGCTCTTCAGCTTGACATGATTTGAAACACAGATTGCAGATTTATTGAGAAGTGAGACTCCTGAATGTTCTTATGACAAGTTGATTATAGAAGTTACATATTTCCCTTCCTTTAAGCGTTTAAAAAAGGAAAGACAGCAATGATTTTAGTTGATAGTCAATCACTACCTCTGAGTTTGCCATATTTCATTCAAGGATATTACAGTAAAAATTTTAGGGAGGTCATTTGCCTCTATGTATAAAAACCCTAACAGGAATGGAAGTTCATAAGGAACTTAATATTGTAAAGCCAGTGAGTCCTTAGAACCAGAAGCAGAAAACAAATAGTGTTAGTTAATAAAATTTCCAATTTCCAAGCTCAGACTTCATACTAAATTTTTATAAAGCAGGCTCCACTTTAAAACAATAATCCTTGAAGATTGTTGTCATAAATAAACGTTACAATACCTAATCTTCTACAAAAATTAAAAAACTTAAGTTCAAAATGTTTTGCTCCAATAACCATAATAACAAAAATACACATTCCCAGAAGGTTACTAAAATCTGTTGCTTTTCTCAAACCACATATTGCATTTGAGCAACAAACTACTGCACTCTCAAAAGCTAACAGTGATAGGACACTGAAGAAAAGCCACTACTTGTTTAAACACAACTGGAGCTCATTTGTCCATTGCATGCCACTTACATTACTACTAATTTTTTGATGCATAAAAGTATCAAGATCATTAAGTGTCAGCTATTAAAACAAATCACTGAACAGTATTTTTCAATTTAGGACTGTGTTTAATTTCAAATAGAAAACATGCTTTTTTAAAAAATAAATTATTCACTAATAAGAACCCAGTATCATGAAATCAAAGCAATAATCAAGTATTGTACATTTTTAATACTGTACATATATTATATATAGTTTTCTCATATTTTAGGTATTTATTTCTAGATTGAAAATCATTAGATTGTTTCCTTGATAAATTGAAACCTTAAAAGCCAATATACCTGTGAAAACAATTTGCATTACTTTAATTAAAAAGATACAAGTGAATACAACATATGTACAGAACTGTGGAAATCAATCTATAAACTACATACATTAAACCAAACTGTCCCTGCATTTAAGTACAGATCTATTTTGGCAATGTGGAGGTATATCTTTTATCCTGTTGCAAGTCCTAACATGTAAGTAGGAAGCTTCAAATATTTGCATTCTTAATGAAGGTAGCAAATGTTAACTGAAGAGCAACTGGATTTAAAAAAAAAAATAAATTGCATTACAACAAACAAGTAGTACAGTAAAGTTAGTAAGTATTTTTAATAGCATTCACATTTTTTAAAAAGTCTCTGAAATGGACCTGTACATCACTTTTATTGACAGAACATAAATATAAGAAAAAGATCCCTAAAAAGACCAGAATTTTTTCCCAAACATAAAGTGCCAAGATGTGTATGGTAAGAAGAAGTTTCTTTTTCTTTTTTTTTTTTTTCTTTTTTTTTCCTTGATTGAGCAAAGAAGGGTTAACACAAAGGTTAACCACAATTTCAATTGCAATCTTTTAAAAACGCCATGTGTTGTTGAGCTTCAGCATTCAGATCTTTTAGAGGATTCAGGCTGCTCTTCTAAATTCACTTGCAGTTCATTTTGACATTCTGGTGTCTCACCTTTGACAGCTAAATGGATAACTTTTAGCCACTTCTGTTTCAGTTCCTCATTGTCTGCAGCAAAGCTGTGCACAGACTTGGACTGGGTCAGTTTGAAGCTGTGGGGGAGGTCAGCACTTTTTGGAGTGTCATCCACTGTATAGCCCAGAAGAGGAATTGTAGCCAGAGCTTTAACATCCTGAGAAGAAAAAGTTCTTTATTAAGAACAGACAACTAATTGCCCATTACCTCTCATTTGCTATACAGGCTGGTGAAAACTCTTGGATCTTTCCTCCACTGCCAAGCTATTTGATGTCTCTTCCTCAAGTATCAGTGACAATAATTACTAAAATAGTTTTCATTTCCCGTGTACATACCTGTGGAGCACCATACATGTAGAGCACAAGGGCCTCCTGTTTGGGTATGACACACCATGCTTTCTGCCAGGGCTTGGACTTCTCCATGTACTGAAGAAAGCTACATATGACACTATTTCCAGAGACTTCTGCAGATTCAATCTAGGAGATAGTATAAAGCATACAAAGGAAAATAAACTTTCCTTCAATAAAGACTAAAAACAGAACAGAAAAGCAGGAAGTTCATCACCATTCATATCAAATCTTGGATAGTATCTTCAAAAGAGCTTCAGGAAATACCCAAGAAAGATCATGAAGGACTGGATTTATGGAGAATATATATATATATATTAAACACATACAATCAGAAAACATACTCCCTTAGCATGTGTAATCTGTTCCTTTTTTCATCAGTAATTTTGGATTATAGGCTTCTATATCACTCCAATTTTCATTTTGCCACCACAGCCAGCCTTTCTCTGTATCTGAGCACCTACAACAACATCTGATTTACAAAATAACACCACGTTAGGCACTGAAGTGCCACTAACTATCCAACATGACAACTTATCTATTTTGGCAGTCAAAATATTATGACAGAATCTAATTCAAATACATTTCTAAGAATGACATAATCACACAAGCACTAACCCTAGAGAAAAGATTAGATTAATTACTTAAAATCTGTAGACAGAGTAACACACTACTCAAGTTAAATAGTGAACCTGAGATGATAAGAAAGAACACAAAATGATTATGTGTTAAAACTTCCTTTGATCTTGACTTTTCAGATGCCAAAAGCTGAGGGCAACCTGACAACTTAGAGATCCATTTGATTCACGGATCAAAAACAGTATCTTACTACTCAGACTCTGAAGAGCAAATTTCTCCCCCATTCTCCTCGTTTCTATCCCCAGTTCTTTCAGTCTGGGTATGTTTTTTGAAGAATCACTGTGGTCGCAGTGGGGTTTGTTGCTATGAAAGCTTAAGTGCAGAAGAAGAAAACTGAAAATTTATAAGGAAAGGTTAAATTTTGTCACAGGAGCTGATGTAATTGAAAGAAGCAAACAAGTTCTAAGGTTCATAATTCCCTCAAAAAAAACCCAAAAAGTTGCAAGAAATAAAGCAGTTTTGCAAAGGTGAGTGCTGAAACCCAAATCTATGGAATGGAATGAAATTGAGCCAAATACATTTATTTCTCAAAGAGGAAATAAACCCCGAAAGAATGCTACCATTTTTCACCTACTGATGAGCCAAAATGATTGCAGCTATACATATATAGCATTCTTGAATGGCATACCTCCAAGATGCCCTTCCTCTTCTTTTCTTCACTGTCTGTACAACCAATTATAACATGATAGCAGTCCTTACAGACTTTGTTCAATTTATTGCCATCATATTCCAGATGTGCTTTGTAATCAGAACATTTCCAGCAAACCACCTTAGAAAAAAAAATAATAAAATTTAAGTATTTATAGAAGTTTATTAAACTAGAAATAAAAATTAGTATTATTCTATTTTGTAGTATATTTTTTTAATTATACAGAACAAGATATCATCTTTATAACATGTCAACAATAACTTACTTAAAAATAATGGTTTTCCAAATTTGTGCCGCTACTTCTTAACTAGAAGTTCTTCTTCCTATTTACCTGGTGGAAATTTTGTACTTTGCATAAAATCACATTAGGCTTTTAATGATATCTGTAGTTTAAAGTTAGGTATAGAATCAGAATATAGGACAAGCCATGCTGGAAGTTTCTTCACAGGCCAATCTGAAAAGGTACATTTACCAACTGGCTTTCTACGTAACCTCAGAAATGAGGTCAAGTGAATGAATGAAGCCTACAACTGAGATGACCTTTTAATGATAAAAGTCTGATAAAATCAGAAATGGCTGCTTTTTTAACTTGCTAATAAATATTAGTATGTTTAAATGTATATATACCTATATATAAAATTTACAATTTTAAAATCTAATCATAAATACACAGAATAAATGAGCCAATATCACACAGATTTTCCCTGATTTTTCTTTTCAGTACATATATATAACTGAAATGCAAGAGAGATCTCAGAGTTGTTTCATTAGAAATGTTTTTCCACAGAATTCTTCTTTCACTTGAAAAAAGATGCCCTGAATAAAAAATACCAGTGTAGTTATTTCAAGAAAGAAAAGTAGATAAATGGACTTGAACCACTGAAACATCTGAACAAAGGTTTATTGTGGACCAAGGCTTTGCAGTACTAATCTAGATCACCACCTTCAGCTTATAGCTCTAGACAATGCCGGTTAAATATTCCCAATTAGTCACTGCCAGAAAGTCACCACTGCTGGCACAAATTAACTCCCATGAAAAAGTGTTTTAAAATCAAAGGGCAAGGAGAAGGTGTGGTTTTAACATTAACAGAATTTTAAGACAGAAGGATCTGGGGGGAAAACCCTCATATGACAAAACTGTACGACCAGTAATTCACAGCTTCTGAAAAAGTCTCTAGTGTCCTGCAAAGCACAAAAGCAGCGTTATGAATGCAGCAAGCCCTCATACCACACAAAAACATTAGAAAGAAATCACGCAAGACACTCTGCACCACGAATGTTAAACCTGAGCTTGTACTACCATCTGGTGGAGAAAGGCAGAGCTGCTGGGTGGCGAGAGAAAGCGCAGTCGGTATGTTTGCTCTTCTTTTGTTGACTTCTGAAAACTCAGAAGCCATACTACCACTGTTTGGTGGTTGCTCTCAAGCTGGATATGTTACTGCAGCATCCCACACGGAAAGCAAGCAGCAATACTCGCTCCCCACCCTCACATTCCCTCCTTCCCTGATGCTTTGCACTTGTTCACACAGTTACACACTGAACCCAGCTGGGAACAGCTCCAAGTTAACCTAATGAAAAACTGCAGGGTTTCATGGTCTTCTGGTGAAGAGGAGACAGCCAGCGCTGCCCGAAATAATGTTGCATTATGCCATCTTAACATGGTCCTGAAACTCTTCGTATTAGTAGAGGTCTCTCATACTAACAGTATACTATGTGCAGGGCCTTGGGACATTTTACACAAATGTACGCTGCTCCTAATGGCTCCCGAAATCACCAGGCCAACTAAAGCAGGCAGAGGGTCCTTGGTGGTATGCAGAGCTGCTTCTTTCAGCTACAAGCGCAGCAACAAACTCCACAGCACTGGCACAGGCTGCCCAGGGAAGCTGTGGATGCCCCATCCCTGGAGGTGTTTAAGGCCAGGGTGGATGCGACTCTGAGCAACCTGGTCTAGGGGAAGGTGTCCCTGCCCACAGCAGCAGGGTTGGGACTAGATGATGTTCAAGGTCCCTTCCAACCCAAGCCATTCTATGATTCTAGGATGACAAGGAGCCATGAGAAGTCAAGCAGGTGCTTGGAGACATTCCCAGGCCTGCTGAGCAGCTACAGGCACTGGGGTTTGCACTTACATGTCCACACGCTCGGCAGTGGTGCCTCCTCCTCGTCAGGGCATTAAAGGGCTCCTTGCATTTCATGCACATGGTTACTTCGTTGTCCCGGATCCACCTCGGCGCTCTCTTCCCAAGCTCAGCATTCTGAAGCAGGGCGGGGGGGGGGGCAGGAGGAAGATAAAAGAATAAAAAAAGCTAGTAAAAAGTTGCACAGTACTTGACATAGGGAAAATATTTATTCTCTTCCTCTGGAAAGGAAATTACAAAACATAGCTCAAGATGCATTTTGAAATCTATAAAAGAAATAACAAAGAACCCAGTCAAAAATCATGATGCGTCGCTGAAAGAGTGCTCTGTTACATGCTTCAAGAAAGAAAGAGGCTGGTTCACAAGATCTGGCATTATGAAGAAATACAATTACCAACAAGATGACTGCTTTGTAATTACTCTGCTATAAGAATGGTGAGCTTGAAAACAAAGTTTCTGCCAAACTTCTTCCACTTATTGAAGAACACAATGGGTATTAAGAAGGTTACAAAGAAATAACACCAGCTTACAGAGACTTCAACAGGCATGTCTTCATATTCTTTAGCAATAGCATTTCTGAAAGTTTCATTCCTCTGCTGAAAAGCTTCAATAGTGCTCTGAAGTGCCTAAGGAAACAGTGGAGAAATTATTCAGACATGGTAAAATTTGAAACAGATTCTGCATTCTAACCACTTATAGATCAGCAGAGAGAAGGTACAGACAGAAAACATGAATATTACTTTTCTGATTGCTTCAGTGAAAAAGTGTTTAGAAAATAAAGAATGTAGATGAATTTACCTTTATCCATTCTTCTTTATCCTGTTCAGAACTAAAAGAAATATTTGACACATTAGTTTGAGACTAGTTCAGGAAACATTATCCCACTATCAACAGCTTCTTGCAAAAGCCAAGTAATTCTGCAGTAATTCTCAAGAATTTAAACAATACTAATTGTTAACTGTCCAACTTGAAAAAAAAACCAAACCAAACAAACCAAACCAGAAGACAAAAGTTAGAAACATGGGAATTAACAGTTCAGTGTATCTGGCTCTCCAAAAGTGGCCTCCTCCTTGGATAATGTGTTGGGGAAAAAACCCTGCTGCACCATGTAATACCAGTCATACAAAATTTAATTTTTCTGTGGGTTGCTCTGAGGGATGCAAAAGAGAACCTTTACAACATCTCAAAACAGCTCCCCACGTGTTGTTTTGCAGTATTAGCAAAACTTTTAAGCAAGCAGAGTCCTAAAGAACTGTTTGCCCTTCCCACACACCATCTGCACATGAGGAAGAAGAAACCTGTCCAAGCAGTCAGAATCATTCTTCCTACCTGCTTACAGTAAAACCCAAAAGTCGAGCTGTTAAGCATAGTACCTGACCAGCAACCTTGCAAAGAAATCATCTACCAGCTGTTTAAAAACAGTAATTGAAAATGTACTCCAACAGTAGTTTGAAAAATAAATATAAGCCTACTAGTAAAGAATACCCCAAGAGTAAATGAAAAATTATTACAGAATTAATACAAGCTCATGAATTAAGGACGTTAAGGCATAGGGTACATACACTACTCATATATTAAAGCAGATTTTTCTAATATAATTGAATAAGAGCTTGTTGGTACTTATTCCTTCATAATTTTGTACAGACTTTAATGCATTCTAACCATGATCACAAAACAAAACAAAAGATGAAAATCTGTGCTTGTCACACCTAAAATAAACTAATACAATAAACTTTCTCCTACTGGTAATGTAGGAAAGTTAACAAAATAAACTTAGTTTGCTGTATCAATTTTCTTCCAATTAAAACATGCCTCAGAAATGTTATAGCCAGATGCCACCTTTCACCACTGAAATGGGTGTATGGCATAACAATTTGCATAATACTCAGCAAGATATCATACAGTAATTTACAGTAGATGTGACTGGTAGCCAAAAATACATCCCAGAAGTCTTGCAGATCTTAGTGGAAAGCTTTTCTTGTGTCATTTTTCAAAGTATGTATTTAATTTCAAATTGAATGAAAGTGTAGGTAAATAGCTGTTATCTTTGCACATTCACTGCTGTAACTCTCATTAAATATTACCATAAAGGTAGTATTTAATACTTTCCATAAAGGAAAGTAGCTTGCAAGTTCATTGGCTAGCAAGCTGTGGTTTGTCCCCAAATATAATGTGCCAACACCGAACTGGTGTCCCACCATGGACATTTTCCTGCTTATTTAGTCCTCCCCTCTCTGCAATGAAATCCTGACTGCTAAGAATGGGATTTTTAAGCAGGCCCAAAAGAAGAGGAGGAGCATCTCTCTTTATTTGAGTCTAGACAGGGAAGATTTAGTCTAGGCAATGCAAAAAGTTAAGGGGAAGGTAGCTCAGCAAAAGCAGGATACAAGGACTAATATGGAAAGCAGGAAAAGTGCCAGTCAGATGAGTGCAGCTGGAGGAAAAGGACCCAAGAACTAAAAGGAGAGCTTGCCTTGCAGGAGGAGGTTGATACTTGGGACTGGAAGAAAACAAGTAGGTGGGAAATGGGCCTGAGGAACAGAGGGAAGCAGATGCCCACCCACTGCTGCAGAAAACTCTGTTCTGTGGAGATAAACCCACTGGGGGGGAGAGCTTTGTTGGTTGGACCTGCCCTGAGGTGAACAGACTCATTGGTACCAAGGCAGCTCAGTTCCCAGAGGCACCTCTGTGTCCTAAACACACTCAGTGTCCTAAAACACTTCAGTCAGACAGGCTGCCTTGGCACTGCTCTCGACTTCCCAGCCAGCCCATTCACAGCTCTCTTGGGCATTTCTGCAAAGTTAGGCAATGTGCTATGCATCCTAGATGCATCTTCTACTCAGAGAGATTCTTGGACTGACAATTCATGGGTTTTTGGCAGCCTAGGCTATTTTCAAAACACCAATATTACGATGAAATCCACTGCATCTTTCTTCAAATATGTTAATCCACTCTTCTGTGTGTATATGTTTGATCTCAAGAAACTGGCTAAATAGTCTGCTTACCTGGCCTGCAACTCCAGTGTCCGCTCCTTTCCAGACACTTGGAAAGTGTGTGGATACTCTTCATTATGAGTTTCTATAATCTTCATGCCATCTATGCCAACTCTGGTTCGAACTGAGAACTTCGATCCTACCAGGCTGAACTTGGGGACGCAGTAGAGCAACATATTGTTAAACTGGGGAAAAAAAATAAACACGTGGTTTTGCACC
The DNA here is from genome assembly GCA_013397865.1 of Struthidea cinerea. Classification (NCBI taxonomy): domain Eukaryota; kingdom Metazoa; phylum Chordata; class Aves; order Passeriformes; family Corcoracidae; genus Struthidea; species Struthidea cinerea. Next base: position 2,496,568 of record VZTI01004487.1, read on the forward strand.
AAGAAAAACACAGATAAAGCCACAGTTTGTCTCCTGAGAGCTGGACAATATCACAAAGCTAGACTTGGTGGGTGAGAAAGAAGGTCCTTTCCTGATCAGTTGATACATGAGAAGACCGAAGCTCTAATGCAAGACAACTTCTCTTTCTTATTTCTTTAGAAACAGGATTCAGGGACAGCTTCAGTGAATGTAGGAATAATTGTTCTGTATATGCAGCAGTCTTCATAGCATTTATTATCAAACTATACTTAAACTAGATATTCTCCACCAGTGTAAAGCTTTTTAACAAAACACCCATTCTTACGCCCCAATTCTGCAAAACCTACTGTAAACTGCAGAATAAGGACTCTTTCCTTCAGTGTATACATTTATATTTCTCCTGTACCAAAATAATTTGGTTTTGTACAAGTTGTAACTAATGTTATTTGAAGACATTATTTGTCTTTTCTCCAATACAAAAGAACATTTCTTAAAGTTTTTATTCCCTGGAACCCTCCATATCACAGGGGGAAAAAATAATACATGAACAGGACAAAGATATATTCCTTTATTTAAGTTAGAACTTTAAATGATGTTTAAATGTCTAAAGCCCCAGCCTAGAAGCACAGTTATTAAATCAGATATAAAGTGTCTAATTTTCTCACATTTTTCCCCTGTCATTTTTTCTCAAAATTAATTACTAAAAAGAAAAACTCACTTCAGTTAAATCCTATGTCATAGAAATCCTGACTAGACTATTGCCTAGTCTGTATCACAGACACAGCACATTTGAGCTTGTTGCCTCTCATATGAAGGGAACATCATTTAAAGCAGCTGTCCAGCTCCAACTGAGGTCTCTCTATTCAATGATTTCTCCTTTTGTTGGAAGCACAGATAAGCAGGAGCTGTGCCTCAACATCCCGTCACTACCCTTTATTAACCAGAGGATGGGCCATGCCAGAGGCCCATGAGCAAAAATGTATCAGCAATTTTCAATGCATGGGAAACAACAAACTACACCAAACCTTTTCCAAGGGAGTTGTACGGGAGCATGGCTGTACTTTTTGAATTCCTGCTGAGAGGATGACCTGCCACAATAAAAAGCTCCCACAAAACCACGAGACTTACTGGGACCTCAACACACAATCTATCAGGACAAAGATCCTAAGCTTTTACATTTCAGTTTAATGAGAATTTCAAAATTCTCGTGCTCTAGGGCCTGCATCTGTGATCAGCAGCCACCATACTCACCAGGAAAAGATACCGCTCCTGAGCAGACGTGTTGCGAGCAGCGAGTTTAAGGATCTGTCCTTCTTTTATCAGCTCATTTGAAGGGTTCACGATGTCTTCCTCTTCTCCCAGCATCTCATAGATCTCTAACAACTTCTTTAGATTCTCCTTTACAGTGAAAATATAGTTATAAAACTTACTAGTTGAAAGCACAGATCTTTATGCACGTTTAAATGAAATGATGGGAGCATGCATAAATCTGGGGACTCTTAGCTTTGAAAAGCATATTTACACCCAGTATGTGTGGTCTGACTGATTAACTTCGTTGATAAAGAAAGAAGTACTTTTAGAAATGTTATATCCTTGGTAATTTTTAAAATGCAGTGATATGTACAGTCTGTATAATTTCTTGCCCAAAACAATTCACATTTCAATTAAGTTCCTATCATCCCAGCCCAGTCTGGCAGAGAACAGTCACTGTTCTTTACAAACATTATCCTGCACTGACAGATGCAGATGAAACAAGGTTAAGAGTTCAGTGCAGTATCAGTGATTTGAGCCAGGAGAAGAACTAAGGTCTGTCCCATTTTCCACTTGAGAGAATTAGCTGCAATGACAGATTTTGTCTATCGTTTCCAGGAGCTGTATACATACACTAAGTAGGAACAATCTGACCCAAGAAACCAATTCTTGCCATTGTAGGGAAGATTTGCAATTCACTCTCCTAGCTTCACCAAACATTGAAATATAATATACTGAAAAGTGATCAGGAAAACAAGGATCATTTACCATCTTTCTTATTGCACTATTCGAGTGACTTGCTGCAGTGGATATAATTTCCAGGGATTCTAGACAGAAGAAAAAGAAAATAAGTAAAACCAAAAAGTTGCATTTTCACATATTTATATACTACATGGGAGAAATAAAAAAGGCAGGGGGGGTAATTCTACAAAAATGTTTGTTGTTTTTATGTAAATTACAAAGTACAATAAATTTCTTCAGTTAACAATAAAAAGAAACAAGGTAAAGTGGAAAGCATAAAAAGGTCAGCTACCAAATAGAAATTATAATATGGAAAGATCAGAAGAGAATTATTGCAGATTACTGTAGCACTTCAGCACTTAGAATCACATTTTTCTGTGACAAGAACAGTTCGTGGTTCTCTCCCTCCTTTTCTCAAAGTAATTCAGAAGGTCAAACTATATTTTCCAGTTGAAACAGCTCCTCTTACAAGTGTTTACTGTATTGGTACTAGAAATGAAATACTTAAAAGAATTATCTGTCAAGTGATTTTGAACACTCCATGCAAATATCTTGAACTGTTCTTGTGTAAATGCAGAGAGGAAGAAATTTAAAAGTGGGCTGTGCTTTTTCCCTGCAGAAGTTTAAAAATACAAGGAGTATTTTCTTCACTGTTTACAAATAACAGTCACACATTCCAAATGTGCACAAAGCAAACCAAAATGCCAATAACACAAAAAAAAAAAAAAAAAAGAAAGCCACCACAAGCCCTGATTGTCTGCAAAGCAAACAAATCAAAACCTGTGTGCTGATTCAAAACTAAAGCAAAACTTATGTGCTCCAAGAGAATACTAAAGGCTTTATGGTTTTTAAATTAACTTCAATTCAAACAGATTTTTTTTTTCAAAGAATCTTATGATTCCACTGAAGAAATCTTATCATTCTTTTCATGGGTAATTCTTCACTTGATCTTTCCTGAAAATATCTCTAATTTACAGTATCCTCTTACTAATATCTTATTACAGCTCCTTTAATGGCCTGAAGATATTTACTTTCAGCATCTTTCCAGTCTAGGGAATCCTGAGGCAATTTCCTTAGGTAGTCCTTTAGAAGCATCTCGTAGCGTGGAATGCGTTGGACTGGTTCTAGCATGTGATGTTGCAATGTCAAATTTCCACACACTTTTTCCTTCTAAAAAATTGTAAACATATTTCAATGAAGCAGGCAAGAATGTCATTACACTATCGTAAAATAAAAGTCATGATTGATGAAACATAAACAATGTATTTTGAAACGTGCATGATAGACCTTCTGAAAGAAAACAGAGCTATTTTACCAAACCAGATAATTAGGAAATCTTCCCAAAAAATAACTGTAAAAACTTTTCTAAGTATTTGACAGTCTTACCAAAAAGTCTTACCAAAAAAATCTTTTAAACTCCAGTGTATTTTAAATGAGGTTTATAATAACAGACAAGAGAGATATTTCTGAATTAATAAGAACAGTTCATGACCACACATTATAAACAATCACTTAAATGGGCTACAAAGGTATATTTTACCTGCCTGAGGAGGGAATGCTTTCTTTGAGTTTCACTTATAATGTCAACTCCCTCAGCAGTGTCCCTCCCTCAAATTTTAAGATGCATATACATTTCCATAATCTTAGATGCAATTAGATTAGAAAAACAAGAATTACATTAAAATGCACATTGTTTTCTTCCCTGGCTTACAACCACAAGACCCCACAGAGCAGTAAAATTTAAGTAGAAATACTTTATCCTATTTCTAAGTGCTCAGGCTGCAGGACACACACCTGCCGATTCCCAGAGACACCCACAGGGAGCACCAGAGGGTGTGAAACGAGCCTTTGGAAGGGACTGGCATCCCTGGGCTCTGAAGCTTTCTGTGCTCAGCATTACTGTGAGCAGACACAGTATTTAAGGATGCAGTGCCGGGATCTAGAGTTGCACTGCTATGTCACTTTATCCTACAGTGGTATTTACTTCTGGTATTTACAACAAAATGCACTATGTTTTTAGTCTTCAGATGTTTCAGCCTTTACAATTTGCTCCTCTATTTTGCAGGAGAAAAATCTGGATTTTTGTGGGTGGGTTGTGCATATATGCAGGAAGGAGAAGGGGAAAACGCAGTGTGAAATGGATAAAAACAACAACCTTCATTCTGAGGGATCTGGTATTTAATTTTCTCTTTAATCATTTTTTCATCCACAAACCTATGTATTTTTATATATTGCTTGTATTACTTGAGGATCTACATTATTCTCACCATTACCTGAATGTCTTGAATAATGAATTTGAACTGAGGTGACCGTTCAGTCCACGTTTTCACCAATTCCATTGCATTATCAAAATTCTTCACGTATTCTCCATACATCTTAAGGAAAGGAGCCAACTTTTGCAGAATATCTCCAATCCTAGGGGTGGTAGCCCTGCAAAGTAAGAGGGTGGAATCTCAGAGCAAACAGGAAAGAAAAAAAGTCACACAAGGTTATAAAAGGTTTCAAGTGTTTAATAGAGAATCCTTCTGTCTGGGATCGCCTCATGTGGAGTTCCAACATAACCATTCAATCTGAATTCACACAGAAAGATTGTTTGCATCCCCTTTGATGATGTATAAGCACTATAGGTCATGTAGAGGACTAAAATAAGAAAAGCTAGAAATTGAAGTCTTGAAAGGTTTTATGTACAAAACATGACCTAATTTATTTTATCTGCAGTTCCTTGAAACTGCATTATCTTCTTTTGACCACGATTTAACCTTTAAAATATCTAACCTGTGCTTTGATTTGAGGGCTAAACCCATACTATACATCTTCCCCTCTGTGCCTTGTATAAACATATGTATTACCAAATTTTTTTAAACTACTATTTATCTAAGGAAGCATATGAAGGAAAGATAATCTCTTGGATTCCAGTCTTTCCTGAGAACTTTGTGCATTTCTCCCAATTCCTAAAGGTATCTTCAGATAAAACAGAATAGTAAAGTAACAGATGGAGAGGCTGAGACAAGCTGCACTCCCAAAGCACACGAAGAGTGTGGAGCCACACACAGGCATCTCCAAGAACTACCACAGGAAGCACATTTCATGTCTCATTTTCAAGGACAGACTCAGAAACTCTCTGGGTTTCTGAAAGTCTGAAATCAATGTTCTCATAGCGGTCTAATAGCGAAGAAATCTACTGCAATTACTTCTACAGTCCTCTCCAACTCACCACTTCTCTGAGCGAAAAGCTGTGCAGAAGGGAAAAGTTATACTTGAATAGTGAATACTGTAGGACTGTCAAAAACTGGTCCAGCTCCAGCTGCCTCTGTGAGGGCAGAGTTCCTGTGTAACACCTGGCAGAGGACCGTGCTACTGCTGGGGCTGGCAATGAGAGGACAAGACAGGGTGGGAAGCCGGTCTCTGCAATCATGCTGTGTTCTTTTATTATTCCCAAGTATCTGCTACTGGTCGTCCTTGGGTACGGAAGACTCAGGGTATTGTGTCTTGTTATTTTGCTTGCTAGTCTAGTGAAAGGTACCCCTGCCTGTGGAAGGGGAGTTGCAATTAGATGAGCTTTAAGGTCTGTTCCAAGCCAAACCATTCTATGATTGCATGGATCACTGCGATGCTCTGTTACGCTCTGTTACGCACTTTTCACGGGAAACGTATTGCAACAAGGCTGTTTCCAGTGTTTTCAAGCCATATGTTGTAAGAGATATTCAGCTCCAGCTGTTGCTCAACTCATTCAAAATGCAGCTACCAGGCAATTTCATTTTCACTTGATAAGTTTAGATTCACACTGCCTTTTCTTGCAAAAGAGAGGGATTTTCTTTTGATCTGCTTTTCCAGTTACAAAATTACAGATTTTTACTCTAAGTTTTCAGTTCAAACCACAACTTAAGGAAAGAGTCAGAAATTTTTATCCAGCTTTTTTTGTTGGAAGATAAAGAATAATAGAAGCACATAAACCTACCCACAGGACATACTTAATTTCTTGCGTCTAATGAGAGGAACTGCTGAGAAAAGACTGTATCTGGCAGAAGCTATTGTGCCAGACAATTTCAGAGACCAGTGATGGGGAGAGAAATTACCCCAGGTTTTTCTTTCAGCAGTGATCAAAAAGAGTTGTCTTCAACTGCACCTTTTTTCCTAACTCCTCCCAAAAGCACGATGTTTCAAGGATATTTAAGCAGGCTGTCTCAGGTACAGCACAAAGGTTGTTTTCAAGCAATGTGGAAAAGATAATATCCTTGTGATGCAATTTATTAGCTCTGCACCAAGAGTCAAAGCTTATCTACAAAAGCACTTTTCAACCTTTGAAGCTATATAATTATACACACAATAGTAGTGAGCAGTTTAGCATTTTGCAAATATATAAAGCAACCCATCTTCTGTGCTCCATAAGGTGTCTAGAGCAGAATTTTAAGATTACATCGTGAATTTCATTTCAAATTATACAGCACTGATATAATGTAGTGTGAGCTGTTTTTGAAACATCTAAACTCCACTTCTCATGAACATGAACTCTATTGTAATCCAGGCATTCATATTTCCTATCAGATTTTTTCAACTTTTGTTAAAAGAAACGGGGAGCTTTACCTTACTCAAGTCACTCTGCTGGGAACTTAAGGTGTAAGCTTTCTTATATTTCACAATGCTTACATTTTATTGACTTTCTTGCATTATGGACTACGCAGAGATACCATGTGTTTGTGCATGGTAAGTATTCTATTTTAAAGAATCATCATTTAAAGGGGAATCATCTTACAGAGCCAGAAGATATATAGCTGCTGTCTAAAGCACCACTGTACAGCGTAAGATTTTCATATATGTCACCTAAAAAGCTTTTTTTTTCTCATTTATGGTGTGTTTTTTGACAATAAAGGAGTTGCATGATAGTGTAACTGGAAATTATGCATGGACAAACACTTGAATTCCTCATAATAAATTCCAGATAACATAGAATATAGGAGCCAAACAAGTACTGAGGTAAAATAACTGGATGAAACTGTATTTGTAATTTCTTTTTAAATGAGGTTATCCTTTCTCCCAAAGAAGGTAGGGAAGCAGCAATGTTTTGAGACTTTTCTTTTTTCAGTTACATAGAAGAGACCAATAATGCATGGCTATGTTTTAATATACCCAGAATCACACACACCAAGGCAGGATAAAGATACTACATCTGTACATGATTATTACAGAGTATATTTACACCTCTTCTATCCTTGCTGGCTCCAAATAGAGGTCACGAAAAGCTGAGGGGGAAATGGCCCTGAAATATATCTGACATGGATTTTAATTTCAAACAGAAAACCAAAACATAGAAGAAGAATGTGTCCCACCTTAAAGCAGTAACAACAAAGTTTACTGTACTTCAGCATTATCATAAACCATATACATCTTCTTTACCTCAACTTTGTATTCTATACAATGAATTCACCAGGCAGCACATAATTTGAGTCTGAGCCCGTAACTTAGCAAGACATTTGATCATGAGTAATCCCACTGGCTTCAGTGAGATCCATGTCCTTTATTTTGAGCAAATGATGCAAGTCCTCTGCTGAGTGAGATCCTGAGGAAGAGTGGAAGAGCAGATGTTCTCTTACAGTAGTTCCTGGGCCTGGAGAGCTTAATTGAGAAGACACTTTCCCTACCTCAACCCTGCAAGAGTGTTTCTACAGACACAGTTTTAGGAGTATATTAACCAGTGAAGTGCCTCTTACCATTCTTGCATTCTTTTTTCAAGTTCCGGAAGTAAGAATTTACTGTGGAAGGCATTTATTGACGAAATGTTAGAAAAGATCTTATTAATCACTTCAGGTGGAAATGAACCTCTGTTGGCTTCCTCAAGGAGTCTGGAATAGAATAGCTGCAATACAGAAAAAGAGGCCCAGACCTGTCAGTCTATTATATTTAACCAAGGCAAGATTAGTATTTCAGTAACATAGGTAGTGATGAACTCATTCATTGTCTTTCCCTCACTAGAAGTGAAAAGCTTCTCCTCCTCTTACACCCCACTTTCTTTCTCATGAGCCAGGAGAGCACTGCAGGCAGAGCTGACATAAGGAAAGCCAAACTGAAGCAGTGCCATTTTGGATCAGCTCCAGGCATCCTGTCTGTTTTAACAGCTAGATCATCTCAGCTTTCCCAGTCTTCCAGTTGTATTTTCCACTCTTCTGTTCTTTGCAATTAGCATGATGTTTGATCACCATTAGCCCCATCACTTTCCTTGAATGCCTTATCCCCTTGTCCTTCTGAAATCAAAGTAATTGTCAGGCTATGAGCAGTCCCCACATACTATTCAAAGCACAGAGGGAGCCCAGTTCTGACTGGACTATCGTCTCTTTTAAAAATAAATATATTCTTTCTCCATTAGTGGGCTCTACCTGATTAGGTGCAGCTACAAAATGTGCATTTGTTAATAATGCACATCACAAAATAAGTGCTTTTGGAGAGCTATTGTCCCTCTGCCACCCTCTCCCATGCTTGAACAGATTAGGTTACATGTCCCTAAAAGGGCTTCAGAAGTCTGGGTAAGGACTTTCAAAAGAAGAAAAGAGTGTGAAGACAGGAACTTTGATCACCCCAACTGAGACAGCAGAAGTGTCTTAAAAGAAAAAAAGCCATATACTGCCACATATACTCTAAAACATGCCCAGTTTGCTGCACTGACAACAGGACAGTCAGTTACTTTGAAGTTACTTTTTTTACTAAAAAGTTAGTTGCACAACTTTTTAACCAAGTTTAGAAATATAACAGTCCCTTCCCAGTCTTCTGCTTTCCTCTCATTAGCTGCAGTTGAGCAGCTGTGTTTGAAATTCATTTTTCAGAATTCTCTCCAGGTAATATTTGGAAAACAGACACAGCAGTAATGCACTTATTTAAGACACCAAGGAAAATAATTGTACAAAATCTGTGAAGGAAGTAAATATATTTTTTTTATTTTTAAACTTCTCTAAATATTTTTTTCCTGCAATACTCTGGCTTTTAAAAGCCATTATATATCCATCACAATGTGGGTCTGCTGTGTAAATCCACTTTCAGGAGGACAGTTACTTAGCTCCTCAAGCAGCCTGAACAATTACTGTATCAGTTGAGACTTTTTACTTTTCGTCAATGCTTTGTACAAAACTTCTGCACTGGAGCTGAGAAACTTAAACAGTGCAGTCTGAGAAAAAATATCCTGTAGTAAAGCAATGCAAAGCTAGAGGTACCCAGTAAAAATATAAGTGTGTTATGTGGAAAGTAAACAAGATTTAGGAAGGAAAATACTCAAGTATGAACTTCTTACATGTAAGAAATATCAGTTAGATTCTGCAAAGCATGAGAGTCCAACCCTTTCCTTGCAGATACAGTAATTTCTTTTTCTAAATACACTATGGGAAAAGAGAGGATATACTTTTTGGAATGGGCAACTTCTAGGTTCTTTGGGGCTAAAGAAAAATTCTGATTGGGTGGTTCAAATTAGAAGGATTAAGTAATTTTCTAATGAGTGGGTGATTGCAGCATTCACTCCATTTCACTGGAAGCCAAGACATGGTTATCCATCCTCCTTGCTGGCTACCAGCATGCAATGCTATTGCTTATAGTGACATCTCCACACACAGAACATATTGCATTAATAGCTACAAAATTCTAATACTTATTAAAAACATAGCATTCTTGAAATAGAAGCCTAGGCAAAGCCATGTGGCAACAGAAAAAGACTGACTGGAAAATCAGCAAAATGTCAAAAACATGCCACGTCTCATGTAATTTATATCCACACTTACACACAGCCATTTGAGTGAATTCAAGGCAACACAATAAAAGCAAATTCAAGAAAACTGTACCCCATCCAGGAGGTCAAGTCGGCTAACGTAGGCTTTTTCCGTTTGCAGAAGCTCGTTGGCAATTTTGTGACGTTTCTGCTCATCTGTCTCCTGGAGGAAAATAAGAGCAGCTCTTAGGACAAGGAGGAAAACATAATTTAATAATAATTAAAAAAAATTGAAAATCCTTTTGGACCTTATAGTCCAAAAAGCAACTGAAATACAAGGTTAACATTTAGCAATAAACACCAGCTTTGAAAAATACATAATTTCCTACAGTTTAATTAACATATGAAAAAGTCAGAGAATGTTAAAAATCAGTCAAATCGCAGAGCAAAATTCAGAGTCTAAAAGATTTAGCATTTCCCAGTTTATATAGGGATCTTTGCCAAAGCACCAACTCCCTACTCTACAGATCAGCTCACATCCTGGTAATCAAGTACCACTGACCTTTCAGAGCTGGAAGAACTGATTTGCAGAGTAAGAGGGAACAGATGGGAGCAGTCAGTGTTCGCCCCCACCCCATTTCAGAAGTTATTTGAACTGCATGTTCTTTGCACAACAAAATTATTGAAAAATACGGTACAAAATGTTTTATGTTCGCTGATACACTCATTGCTGAAAAATTGTTGACTGCAATTAGAGGGCTCCTTCATTAAGTCTTTAAGGAAGTAATTTTTGCATTTTAAGGGAAGTTTTCATTTTAAAGTCTTTTATTCCACAAAATATATTCTTCTGCTGAACAGAAACTTAAAACATTCACTCAATTTTAATTATTAAACTAAATATGTTAGAATATATAATTACAAGTTGCTGGGCAAAATTACTTCAAAACAAACAATGAAACCACAGCCTTCTACAATATCAAAACATTAGGGAAATGCCTCAGGCTTGCAAGTGTCAGGCTCAACAAACTGACACTTCCACTACAAGATTCCTTCTCCAGATCTAGTGAGAGTCTGTTCACATCTAACAACATCACAATCCTCCCTAAAAAAAATGGCAGTATTGTCACAGTGCTTATGGGAAACTGGTAATTGCTAGACAAACCATAAAAATTCTTCATAAAAACAAATAAAGAGGAGAGCTTGAGAGAGTGCTTTCTGATTTCAAACTGCACACTCCTTTCCGCAAGAGTATGATAAACATTTGCAAGTACCTTTACAAAAATGGTTTGAACAATAACAAATATTGAAGTACAGCCTTATATTTAAGGGACTTCAGTGGGTTTTTTCCCCCATTTTGGTATTCAATAAGTATTCCAGATTTCAACATATTTCAGTTCTAATCTGCAGTGTTCACAGTTGCACTGCTACATGGCAAACCTCCTCCCTAAAAACAGGCTTTCAGTAGTGACTTCAAAGCTGTTCATTAAATCTGTTTAAATCAGCATAGCAACCACAGTAACCTACAGAACAGTGTTTTAAGTGCTGTCAAGAGACGTTGCAGGGAGCTGGAGGATTAGCTGTTACAGCTAGAGCTTGCTGCTTAGTGCAGCCATTTACAAAGGATCTCACATGCGGACTTGAGACACAAAACCACGGAGGTTACTGGTTCCTCAGCAATTTAATTTTTGTTTTTCTCACCCCAGAACCCTACTTACTCCCTGAAGCAGTGCTATAGAACCAATCCACAGTTTTTAGAAGATTAATTGAACTAATTAAGAGAGGGAAAATCACACATAACAAACTAAAATATCACATAAAATGAGTTGAGCTCAGCTTTCCAACACTCTCAGTATCAACCTTACACATCATCTTAATTCTTGAACCTGTATCTCCTTTCTGCATCAATCACACGACCTGACAGAGGGATCTTCTACGTGGGGGAAAATGCACACCATGGATGAGTTATCTTTTAATCACTTATTCCAGCATAGGAACACCCACCTACAGGGTTAGATCAGTGTAAAAATAACAGAGAACTGTACTGCTGCTTTTCTTTCAGCACGTCCTCAGGGGGTAGCAGGGGATGTTGTTGAGGGAAGGGGAAGGTAACTTCAGGGGACATATATTTCAGGAACATTTCAAACTTTGTGACAATCTGTAACACATGGCAACTCAACATATAAAACCAAGCAGAAATGGCTAGTGTGCTATATAGAGAACATTTATGTTACACAGGTACATGATTTCACCTGCTGACCAAAACATCAGGTGTGTGAGAGACCACGAGTTGCATCAGGACGGACTGCAAACCTGAATCACTATTCCAATGCTTACAGTAAATGTTTCAGCTGGACCTAGTTCGTTAGTACAAATCTGCTCAGCCTTAGAATAATGACATTACTATGGATGCTTAGGAAATTAAAATAAGTAATTTTGAACTCTGAAATTAAGAAGAGATATGAAAAATGCTGGTGAAAGTATGAATTTTCTTATTATCCAAACCTAACAGGAGCCATCTCCTGTCAAGGAAACTATACCTGCCAACATGACAGTGATGCTGTATATGATTCACTCTTACTCAGGCATAGCCCTTGCCCCAAGGGCTTTGAAGGAATATATTAAACAACACAGACAGGGTGAGAGAAGTAGAGTATGAACAAATATAATTTAAATTACACTGTGCTTGTTTCTTGCACAGCAACCAAGAAAGCAGTAAAGATCCTGTTATCCCTGTAGAAATGCCTATTCACAAGAAGATTTATGCATTTATATATTGGTTGCTGAAGATACACAGCTTTGTTCCCATTGCTGTTCCTAAAGAAGACCAAAAAATTGTAGCATCAAGAAGCTGGCAGAACCTCTCAAGGGTTTCAACAGTAAAACATTTCTTGGCAGAAAATTAACTTCGCAAAACCAAAAATTTTACCGTGGTTAAACTGTAACATCGCCCTACATTTAGAAATCCAGTATCTCCACCAGGTTTGCATCTAAAACATCAGAGCCCCCAACACTATCATTAGAAGAAGACATCATACAAGGACTTTATTAAAGATGTTCAATGGACTCTTCCCCATCTGCGGCATGCAGGCAGTCTATATCCCTATTTCCTACCAGTCTCGCAACAAACACTGACACATTTGTCCTCTTGTCTTCAGTTAGCTGGAGCAGCAGATTCCCCACAAGATGTTATTCAGGAAGTTAATTGATTGAGATGTTCTTGTACTATTCAGCCTCCGCAGTTTAGACAAACCAATTTTTATGACAGGAGGTGTTTCTGCTGCAAGGCAGGAAACTTTTCACTTTTAATTGTCTTTTTGCTTGTTACGATTGTGTTTCATTACTTTCAAACTAATTCAGTAAATAAGAGAAATAAAGGATACTCTACTCCGGTTGTCTGGGGAAATTGTTTCAGATCACTGTCAAATTTAGTAAGCTTTGCTCAATTTTTCCAGAACCTGCAATAATCTGTCTTTAGTCAGATCTACAGTGATAAGGGGGGGAAATAATGGTAAGAGCAACACTATTTCAAAACGAGCCTTCTTTTCCAAGCCCAAAAAGTAATTTTTGCACCAGTCCCCAGTTTAATTCACCCCTTCCAGCAGTGGAATTTGGATTACTTCTGCCGTACAGGTACACATCTACAAAGACAGAGAGCATCACTTTCTGCTCTTTCCTGATCTAAGAAACATGGCATGCAAGAGACAAGATACTTTGCATCAGCATCCAAATACACATCAGATGCATAATACAAAGTTTGACTATGACTCACATGCATCTGCTCCTTTTGCTGTTATTCAATTGTACCTACAATTTTAATCAAAAGGGCAGGAGAGTGCTGTTATCCTGTGCAATGCAACTTAAACTGGACTGCATCCCAGTTTCAATATTCTATAATGACTAAGTAGGCATTTAGCAAAATCTCAGATTGTCTGACACTCTTACCAGTGCCTGCTTGAACACAGAAACAGCTTAAAGTTCCACCAGAACTTTCCTGTTGCTCATCATTCTTCCCCTAATCCAGACAGCATGGCAGCAGCTACTTAGACGACCACAGGGCTGATTTCCATCTCCAGGTTGCATTAATCCAAACTAAATCAGTGTTTCATTCTGTAACGGATGGCAGACACACTTCTTAACCTCACTAGACTAAAGGGGAAGTCCTTGTTGCACAAGGTATCTCAGGAAGGGCTGCTGCGACCCAGTTCAGTTTTACAGACTCAGTTCTGCACCAATGCAAGCTTAAAAGTAATCCTGCATGGGTTTGGTTTGGCTTTTTATCCTTCAAGCACCAGTGAATAATACATATCTAGTTACAGTCACATTACGCCTCACAAGCTGACTCATCATCAATATAAGACAGATCACACGTGCTGGTTCCAGCAGCTCAGACAGATTTTAATGAGATTGCTGCCATTAGCGTTTGCCCAGTTCCTTCCTGAACTTTAACAGAGAACTGCTTCCCTTTTCAGCTTTTTCCTGAAAATGCTGCCAGCACCTTACTGCGTGACTTGGATTCAAGATTAACATCATTGCCCACTGAGAATTCAGCACTTTATAGGCACAGAGAGGGGAAACAGGCATTACCCAACAGGAGACAGAAATATAATGGTAGGTGTGGCAGGCCAAAAGTGCCTTAGACTGTACCCAGGCTTATGTTTAGGTGGGGAGCATAACATCCATTCATTCCTGGAAAGAAAGAACCACCCCTAAAACAAACAAGAAAACCCACACAAGTCAATGCTTTCTTGTCATTACCGAGGATATTTCATCCTATAATACATGAGAATTTGAGAGCCACCTTTCCCACTCACAGAATTTACATCCAAGTGTGTATGTATGTGACCCCCAGCTAAGCAAACTCAGGGTCTGCAGTGAACTGGTGCAGGTGCACTCATGACCAGCAGCGAGGAGCTTTTTCAGCATCAGCTGTTTGGCTCTGTGGTGAAGAGGAAGGCTGGGAGGGTCTGCCAAGCTCCTCCTGCCACACAGGGGACTGCTGGACCAGAACTATTAATCACAATTACTTCTTTGGTACAAGGAGGCAAACTGCATAAGTAAACTTTTACAAGTGAAAAATACGCACCATTTTTCAGCAATTAATTTCCCAAGACAGATTTTCTTCCACCCACTTACTTTGCTTAAGTATTTAAAACCTTCCTTACAAGGGAGCTCAAATTCATCATGATATAAGTTCTCCTTGCTAAAAAGGCACATATTTAGGATACCCTGACCATTGCATCTATCTGATCACTAGCAGACTGCCACTGCCTTTCCCGCTTTCACTTGACAACTACATCCAAGTTAGGGATTCACACAACGCTTCTGCCTAAAGCTCTGTCATTACAGTTTCCTACACATGGAATTTTATTTCGTATACACCACTAACACGCGTCCCTTGTAGTCTGGCACAGATGAGGCATGGTGCTAAAGAGGCACACATATTTGAGCTTCACTTTTTTTTAAACCTCAGATAACTGATGGGGAAAGAGCCAAGGGGATGAGGAGAAGAGCAAAGGAGGAGAGAGGGTAGGAAGAGGCAAGCAGAAATTTTTTTCTTATCTTTTTTCAGAGGAAAAATAACCAAAATATTTTCAATTTCTGACCTGCTCCTGGAAGCCTATTTTTGTAAATAAAAACCTAGAGAAAATACAAAAAGTAGTGATATATCAGGAATGAAAAAATTTCTCTCTTTACCTTTGTTTCTACAGGTAGATCTTGTTTACTGCTTTCCTCAGCTGGTTCTTCCTTCACATTAGTATTAATTTCTAGAGTTTCATTTTCAGCTGGGAGCAGCGTGTCGCTGCTCAGAGTCCTGTGGCAGCTGTTGAGCATCTGTTCCTCACAGGCAGTCACACTTTGTAGTGACTCTCTGCGACTGCTTTCTCCTTCCCCATTTATCAAGTTGCTGTTGATAGCATCGTCTGGGACTGGGGTGGACACGGCGGAGCCGCGGCCCAGCGATCTCCGGTCCTCATCTTCCGGCTGGTCTTGTGCTACCACTCCGTTGGCCGTGTGCAGCTGTGCAACCTGAGTTTTGTCAGTGTCACTGTTTCCCTGTTTCTGTAGTAAGTGCTGGGAGGGGAGTTTTGGCTGAGGTGATGGTGTGGACCCATATCTTCCTTGAGATTTAGTAATGTGAAGAACAGAGGAATCTTTCTTCAGATCACTAGGATTCAGTGAGCTAAAAACACCAAGCAAACAGAACGTTGATGAGAGAAAAGTTAATATGGACTTACAGAAAATCCTGATATGGGAAATAAAAGAGTTACACCATATAACCACCTCCTCCCAAACCATTTCTTTCCTGGGTTAATACTAGGACGTTCAGGACATTGAGACCCGGAATGAATTAAAACACTTACAGACATGCTTCTCTTACTAGAAACCCAGAGCTCTGTCCATATTGAGCCATTGCATCCCATGTGTCTTGAATCTCATGTGCATGGGAGATTTAAATTGGACATTAGGAAAAATTTCTCCACTGAAAGGGTCGTCGGGCAACAGAGCAGGGTGCCCAGGAAAGACTTTGAGCCACCATCCCTGGAGGTATTTAAAAGATGTGAAGCTGTGGCACTTGAGGATGTGGTTTAGTAGTGGATTTGTCAGTGCTGGGTTAACAGTTGGATTCAATGATCTTTTGCAACCTCAATTTTTCTATTCTTAGCTCCATGTAACAGAGCAGGAAGCCAGGAAACTGATAGATGAGGCAACTTGCCCAAAGGGTCCCAGAAGTTTATAGGTAGAAATGGAGCAAGACTGGTGGCTTCCCAAGTCCTAGTCCACTGCTTAAACTAACAAGTAACCTATTCCCTAACAGCTCTTTAATTATAAAAAAAAATAATCAAACACGTCCAAGAACATTTAGCATCCCTTTCCTTAGTTCAGAATATTACAAGAGGACCTTTACATTTTTATCTTATTTCCTTATCCAGTTTCCTTATTTAGCAATGTCCTTTTGTCATGCTGCATCTTTTCTGAAGATCTTTTTCTTCCAAAATTTATCTCTGCTTTAAACACATTATCTCTTGCTCCTGACTGTCCTCTAACTGTTCCTAGTATGGACCTCCATCTTCTGGAAGGATGAAAACTGCTTACAAACTGTGTTTTTACTCCTTATTTATAGGATATTTTACACAAATATTGCAAACATATTCTGCACTTTTGTGCACACAGATCAAAAATAACTTACACTAGCTTTTATCTGCTTCCATCACATAACAAAAAAAATTTTAATCACTTTTTCTTTAGTCATGTAAAGATTATGCCTTTTTTTATTAAATAAGCTTAACTCCAGGATAAAATTAATGTACATTTTTCAATTGCCTGCACAGAGTAAAGAGGTTTAATTAACTTTTTGCCATGCCTATATGCTTGTGGGCTGTACAGACTAATGAAAATAAGTTGTTATAGTTGACAATCACAGTTTGCATTTCATGAACATGCTACCTAGCCATTTCAAGATCACTAATATTAAAAGTGAAGTTCAGGTTCACAGAAGACACATTTTGTGAGTTGAGCTCATTCAAAAAACAGGTATTACCTCCACTGCCAAAGCAGGATAATCCAGAAGTCAGCATGCTAATCATGGAAGGTTCTCATAAGCAGAGATCATAGACTTGAGTAGAATTTAGTCATTGAGCAGATATTACTGGGTGTACCTAATGAATGATGTTGCCCAAAAGCAACTCAGCTTCCCATAGTCCACAAACTGTCCCTACTTTTAAAGGTCTATGAACAAGAAAGTTTTCTTTCTTTCTTTATAGTTTCCTTTGATTGCATAATATGGAAGAAGTTCCTGCACAACGGCGCAGGCAGGTCTAGGAGGAAGAAACGTAGGGCTCAGTGGTGTAAGGCACAATGAACCTGAAGAGTTTGCTTTCAGAAAGAAATTTTTTTTTAGAAATAAAGAAATTTTATTTCAGAAATTATTTTTTTTTCCTAAGGATACTGCACTGTTTAAAAGATGGGTGATGCTTTGGAGGAAGACTGGGAAACAAAGTGATAACAGGATTAGAGACTTGTACTAAAAGAATTCACAGGACCTCCAGCGCTGCAGTAATCTCTTTTCCTGATCTCTGAGCACCTGTCATGACCAAGTGCAATTAAGTCTCTGCCTAATGACAGAAGTTTCTTGCAGATGAAGCTCTGAAATTATTTCTGTTCCAATGGACAAACACACTTTTGCAATGCTCAGCTGCTTCCATATAAAGGATTAAATTTCACCCATCTTGAGGGGAAATTCTTTCAGTGAAAGCCCTAACACTCTGGCTCCACGGAAGGTCATGCTCTGTTGTACATCATGCATTCTTTCCCACAGGGGGCATCCCTTCAGAAATCCAGTGTTCCAGGGAAACATGAAAAAACCATGTCCAAAACTTGCAATGCTCAGCTGTCACTGGACTGTTCCTTGAGCTGTTCCTCTGTCATGGCTTTCAGGAAAGTCGCTCTCTTTGTACAGAGCAGATATATTTGAAACTTCTGTTTCAGAGCTTATAATGCATCTACTTAGAGATGCATCACGTGCATCTAATTAAAGACACACAAGTAACACCATTTTGTGACAGCAGTGTGCACTGTGGTTCATTTTCCCCAAAGTTCCAAATGTTTCCCATAAACCACAGAATCAAAACTCAAGAACACTGAGCTTTTCCACCAAAATCACCAAGCACTATAAAGCAAACCATTTAGGGAATGTATCCCATACCACTACAAATAACTTGTAGAGTTCACCCTCTTCACACGAATGATTTAAGAAGTTAAGACAGTTTAAGTTGAAAACCAGTATTTCAGGGTTTTTCTATTTGCTTATAAAAGTACTTTTTTCTTCTGCAAGAACAAAAGGATTTAATATTAGCTTCAATATTAAACATTTCAAATTGCTGACGTTTTTCAGGATGTTTTTAAACGGCACGCATTTCTCTTTTTTTTAGAGGAAAATTAGGACTAACAGCTTATGAAAAAGCACACCTTGTAAAGCCAAATACACAATTTTCTCCCACAATTTCGAAACACATGCAGTTTTGCCATCAAGCCCTCTGGCAGGGATAGGAGTGAGCCCTACCACAGTACCAACGTTCTTCCTCACAGCTTCAAGTTCCAACAATCTCCATACAACAAACGGAGTTACAAACCAGTTCAAATTCTGTTACATACCTGCCTCCCTCAAAACGGTTGATGAGATCCGACACTTTGCTAGACTTTTCCTTCGTGACACTAGAAACAGCAGCAGGTGTCTCTTCCTCCATTCTTGGTTTCTGATTTGTTAAAGCTTTATGCCTAGGGGTTTGGTATGTTGCCTTCTGCAGATGAATTGGCTTTGGAGGCACTGCAAACAACAACAACAACAAAAATCAATCACTCATATTTCTTTGAGCTGCCAGAATACAGAATCATAAAATGGTTAAAGATCACGTTAAAGATCACCTAGCTCCAAACCCCCTGCCATGGGCAGGGATGCCTTCTACTAGACCAGGTTACACTCACAAATGGGATTTTTGCATAAAGAACTTATTGTAGCAATGAAAAAGAGATACTCTTGGCTTTAATTAACCTTAAAGCTGCTTTAAAAATACAGGGACTTCACATAGTTCTTCATGCACTGTTTGGCATTAGGGATCTTGTTACATTACTTGACTAAAAGCTGAACCATATGCTTCCTCAACAGGCTAGACAATTAGGGAGTTTTCTTGCCTGTTTGTTTGTTTTCATAGTGTACTGTAGGAAATACATATGTGAGGTTTATACTTGCAGGTTTTGTAATAAAAAAGAATTAAGCACAAAGGAAAGAGCCATACTGTGGAGCTCGAGAGAGAGAGATTTAAATTGCTGCCCAAAACTCTGGTGCTCTCATTCTTTACCTTACCCCTTGCGACCTCAATAATAATCATCAGCAGAAAAGGTATTTGCCTTCAGCTTTAAACTTCCCTTACTCAGTGAACCTTTTTCTAATTATACTGCTGAAAACCTTCCCCCCTGAAAATATCTTTTATCATTCTTGCTTTTTCTCCATCCTTACCATAAGTCCTTCTAATTAGATTGTTAATGATCAGCCACTGTTTAATACAGCAATGACTAGAACACAAAAGACCAGTGACACATAAAGCAACCAAAGTCACAACACTAAAATCTTTAAATTAACTTTAAGCAGCCGTGCAGCAGTTGTGGGCAGCAAAAGCAGGTCACAGACTGGGCCCAAATGCATTCCACATTGGAGCAATGAATGTCCAGCCCCATCAAAAGGAGAGACTTAATGGAAAAGGACCTTAATTCCGGAGAACACAACTCTGTTCATTCCCACGACATATTGTGGGAGAAGAGAAAGCATTTGATATGAAATTGGAAAAGAGTTCTTGAAATGCAGGCATAAATTGGCAGGAGTAAGCAATGTCCTGCCAGTGGAACCAATGGCCCAGGGCTCAGGCACTGTTCCACAGGCACCACATTCCAGTGGGACACAGGCACTGGCCCTCCAGCAACTACAAAGACCAGCCTGTGAGCAACCATGAAGGGAAGGAGGACAAGAATGGGCTTTAGGAATCACATGCCGCTCTTGTAGTAAGGAAAAAAAAAGCTCTAGTACAGGACACACAATAGATGGATGTGGAAAAGCCATGTTCTTCATAATGCTAACTCTAGAATATCTTCCTAACTTACCCTGGAAAAACCATGCACCACAGGAATGATCTTAAATCTTATCAGCTGACATTTCAAAGGGGTGTTGAAAAAATTCCTGCAAATATACTAATCATAGACGGTGATAAACTTGAAGAAACACTCAATTAAGGGCAATTTTCTGTTTGTTCCCTACGTTAAATTCATAGGTAATACAGGAGGTAATATTTGTCTGTGTTTTCAACAACCTAATTGCACTTAAGTGGGATTGCAGTGATCGCTGCAGTCTGAAAAGTACCATGAGAGACTGCAGAAATTAATTTACCACAAAAAGCTTTAGATTTCAATCTTATCAACTACAAAGGCTGATAAATGAAATAATCAGAGGGAGAAGGAAGACAGTTCCTGTAGATCAGATGCTTTTACTGTATATGTGTGTACCCTTGGTCCTTGGAAGCTTTACATTTATTAACACATGCAAAAAAAAGCAAGTTTGGGGAAGGATGCAGCACAGAAAGATGACTCAGAATGCCGCTCTTTTGAAATAGTTACTTTGCAACCCTGAAACAAGCAGGTTATTAAATTGTGCAACTGCTTCAGAGTCTGCAGTAACTGCAGTCCCTCCTGAGAAGCGCCGTGCAGCTGCTCGGCTGCAGCTGCCGTGCAGTGGAACAGCTTTCCCTGTATTCCTTTTTCTCAGGGAGTTCAGGGAAGGCCTGGCAGAATTAGGCCAGCGAGCATCAGATAATTGTCCAAGCTCTGAATAGCTCGCTGTGCTGACAAAGCCACGGGACAGCCGAAAAAAGGCGACACAAGCAGGCTGGGGAAAAGCAGGACACATAATTGATCACAAGCACTGGCATCCCCTCGGGGAGGAGACGGACAGCAAAGGGGACGTGGGGCGGATTTGCTGACCAGCACCACCGTAGTTTGCAGAAACATTTCTTCCTCTTGCAATGGACTCTGTATAACCCCCAGTCCTGTGAATTCTCTTATGTAATGGACTTGTATATCTCTTCAAGTCTTCTGTACATCTCGTGAAATGTTAATATCCTCACAAGGATATATTAAAACTACTAAACTTGAGGGAATAAGAAGGAATAAGTTGGTAGCTAAGGGTAAAGCAGAAGGAATAAGTTGGTAGCTATTTTTATACTGGAACCACTGGGACAAAAATCAAATTCTAGGACATTCTGTGGAAGTGTCACACACTTTTGCAGCTGTTACTGAAAAACCACAGCTAAGCAGCATCTATGTACGGGAAGCAATGAGGAACCTCTGGTCAAACTGGACAATCCCCATATACTGAAAATCCCTGTAACGTCTTCAGAAGAGAACCACAAACCAAACAGCCAATTCACTTATGCAAAATATTTTATTACTTACTCCCTATCAGCATCTAGCAGACAGTACTTCCCCTACCAGCTGCTGCTGTAGCTACTGTATGGTTCAGAAAGAGTGCAATGGAGAAAGAATAGTCACAAGATCAATGGAAAGAAAAGAATCAGTAGTGTAAAAAAAAACCAACCCACAACCCTCAAACCTTTCTGTAAGGTCAGCCTTGTTAACAGGGATTATGGAAAGCAAATTCCATTAATTCTCTCCTCAATGTACTTCTGTAGTGTTTTGTTCTAATCAGATTATTTTTCAGCGTGCGCAGAGCAAGGATCTTAAGGGGGGAAAAAAAGAGAAAAGACTGGCCTATTGTAGTAACCTGCATAATACAGAGCTCTGTTTGAGTCTGTAAATACTCTTGTCTCTGTACTATAGAATTTTGAGCTCATTAGGACATATGAACTGCTTATTCCGCCCAAAGAAAACCCTTCCATATATTCAGGTAGCTGATACCGTACACCACTAGCCAAAAAATCAAGATTTATGCTGCAGTGCCTAGTTGTGCATTCAGCTTTGCATATATACATAAGGAAATGTCAGCTAATGCTATATAAATGGCTCAAAAGGTACAAGCACCTTTGCAGACTCCAAAGCATATCAGCAAAGGTCATTTATCTCTTGTCTTAGAAAGTATAATGTGTTCAATGGTTAAAAATGCTGCTATGCCTCGGCTCAACGAAAATGAAGTTAAAAGTTCCTGGGGTAAGCAACTACAGCTCTGCTGGCTGAGTCATCCATCATCACCTCCCTCACCTTCATGGTGAATCCATGCTCCATCACCTTCAGGAATATCAAATGAACACTGCTGAACAGATGCCAAAGATTGATATTCTTAAGAATAATATGAAATAACCAGTAACCTAAACTCAGCAGAAAGAGAGAAAAAGTCATCTTCTCTTTGAGATGTGCGTTTCCACATTTTTACTTCACGCCACAAGAAGAATCTTTCAATAGTATATTAGGAGACAAGACCAATAATAATCAGATGTCTTGTTCTCTCTTTTGTCTTCTTCACAGAGATAATTTGGGGATTTGTCAGTTTTGTTGATAAAAGAGACGCTGTAGCAGGTTTCTTAAAGTACCACCAAGACTGGAGAAGCCTACCTAGGAACAGCTGTCAGTTTTAGTTCCATTCACCTTTCACTGTACAAGTTTCATTTGCCAGAGAAGTACAGTCTACATCTCAGACCTTTAAGAGGTCTCTCAGCTCTTTTAGGTCCAGGCCACTGAAAACTTTTAACCACAGACTATATGATTAAGTGAGAAAGGAAGACAGGATTCATGCTAAACAGCAGATAGGCAGCTAAAATTGACTGCTGAAGTCTAAATGTTGAATCTGTCACATACTTATCATTACACATTAGCACAAACCAGGCCATCTTTTGGAGTGGAAATTCATCTCCAACCCAAACAAAAATGCCTCTTCAGCCTCAGCAGGAGATTCATCAGTACTCCTAGGCTCTCATTAGAAAAATTTAAATGAGCAACTGATGCACAGTCTTGAACTGACAAGACACTTCACTGCTTTGAAGAAGTGTTGGCATTTCCACATATTTTGCATCCTACAATAAAACTGCCTGGTACAGACAGTGCCCAGTATTTAGCAATTTGGCATCGTAAAAATACTCATGCAAGAGGGTCAAAGAGCAAGGAATAGAAGAAACTAGGAAAAAAAGTAAATTTTTACATGTCACTCTACATGAAGTCTGCTATTGCCAGGTTCAGATTTATATCTGTATTTGTAGGTAAGGGCAAATTTCAAATTATTTAACAATTTGCTTCCTGTGGATCATATTCGTATTGGAACTTGGTATATTTTGCTATTTCCACTGACTGCCTCCAGTCTGGATTAGTCCACTTTATCAGGGAATGCACTGCATTGGTGCAAAGACAAAGCACCACGTCTCACAGCAGGACAGACCTACAGATTGCGACTGCTTTGCTCCACAGCTCCAATCTCTTTACTTAACTCCTTTGTCGGCTTTCAGCCAGTTTCAGGCGTTGTTCCAAATTTGCAAAAACTTTCATGAATCAAAATCTGCTCCAGACAGAAATCTGACACATGAATTGCTAAATTGTTGATGGAAGGAATTACTGGGGAACAAGAATTGATGGAAGGAATTACTGGAGAACAAAAATTGTGCTTTTACTGACAGTGTATCAGACAGGTTTTTTTCTCCTTGAAATGCCAGGGCGGAAAAGTGAAAATGAAAAGAAAGAATTTTATATTGGATTGCATGCAGAAATTTATTCACTTGACCTAGCTACCCTGAGTGAACTCTTTCCAAATACTTAAACTACTTTTCAGAGACCAAGTACAGACAAAAGTACAGGGTTCACTTGAAGTGCAAGATTTTGAACATTTTTCCTCTATATTAAAGCTCTATTTCCTTTAGTAAAGGAAAACTTACTGGAAATGGCTGTACCACACTTGCAACGCAACCTCAAAGTCATGTTTATGTCTCTCATTTTAATTATTTTGGTAGGTTAGATGAAGGCTATTTTGCAGTCGGTTCCTCCACAGCTGAATACATCGGCATTACAATCTGACAAAGGCGTGTCATCTTGTTTCCTTCCACTATGAAAGGACACTTAGTGTTTGCATGACTAGAACAACCATATGGAAAAATGGTTCCTGCTGCTATAAACCAAAAACGTTTCTGTACCTCCACACAAAGAGCTTTTTAAAAAAATAGTGGCCACTTTCAAACCAATAAATTGGGGCAATCCAGTTTGCTTAGAGCATTTAGATTCCCAAATGCCTCTCTCATTAATTCTGGTTTGTTTTGCTTCAATTCAATAAAAGGCCAAACAAAAGATATACTATAAAACTTCAATCTGATGCACATATTTAATAGAAATAAATGGAGAGCGACCCATGAACAAAGGAGACACAAAATACTATTTACAACAGTATTATTGAATTCCATCTACACAGCTGCATTTCTTAGACTGTAACGCTATTCCTGGCTCTGGCACATTTTGGAGCACACAATATTGACAAACAAAAGGAAACATGGCTAGGAAAGAGCAACAACAGCTGTGTAACTACTTGAATGAATGAGGTCCAGTAACATACAACTCCTAATTTATCTAATAGCTAAAATTTTATAATAAGTATGTTGGCTTTGTTTTTGAAAGGCTTAAAATCTTTTTATTGATAGCACATTTCTATTTATCCATTAACGATTTCTAAAATATTTTTTTAGGAAGAACACATGTTCTCGTTTCAAATTTGCTGTAGAGAATTCATTCCAAAGACCTAGGAAATGGTGCAGAAAGGCTACTCAGATAAGTAGTATTTACATATGACTGGCAAAAACTTAGTTTAGTTCACAATACCGGCAAAACTTCTATAAAAAGTAACTATACAAAAAAATACCCAAAACAAACAAAAAACCCCCAACAACTTTATTTTGCTCTCATTCTCCAGAATTAAATAAAATTTTCTTGACACCCCAAAAAATTTCTTCCTGCCCTTAACTCTGAGGTGAACTCAGGACTGACGCAAAATTCTTCAAGATGCATTTTCCCGTTAAGTGATACAGAGATTGTTGACTCCACAACATGATGACTCTGCATGATTCTAGTTTCTACACTTGATTCAGATGTGCTCTAGTGTATTGGGTTTGTGTGGCCAGGTTTTTGTAGCTGGGGGGACTACAGGAGCAGCTTCTGTGAGAAGCTGCCAGAAGCTTCCTCCGTATCCAACAGAGCCAATACCAGCCAGCTCCAGGATGGACTCACCACTGGCCTAGGCTGAGCTGGTCAGAGAAGGGAGCAACACCTCTGATAACATATTTGAGAAGGAAAAGAAGTTATTACACAGACATGATTGTGCTCAGAGAAGAGAGGAGTGAGAACATGTGAGAGGAACAATTCTGCAGACACCAAGGCAAGTGCAGAAGGAGGGGGAGGAGGTGCTCCAGGCACCAGAGCTGAGATTCCCCTGCAGCCTACAGTGCAGCCCATGGTGAGGCAGCTGTGCCCCTGCAGCCCATGGAGGATCACGGGGACGCAGAGATCCATCCACAGCCCGTGGGGGAGCCTCACACCAGAGCAGGTGGGTGCCTGAGAGGAGGCTGTGTACCGGCAGGAAGCCTACACTGGAGCAGGGTCCTGGCAGGGACTTGCGGAGGCGGGGAGAGAGAAGCCCACTCTGGGGCAGGTTTGCTGGCAGGATTTGTGACCCTGTGGGGGACCCACACTGGAGCAGGCTGTGCCTGAAGGACTGCACCGTGTGCAAAGGGACTCATGCTACAGCGGTTCATGAAGAACTGTAGCACATAGAAGGACACATGGTGGAGAATCTCATGGAGAACTGTCTCCCATGGGAGGGAATCCACACTGGAGCAAGAGGAGGACTCCTCTGCCTGAGCAGTGGCAGAAACAACCTGTGCTGAACTGACCATAACCCCCATTCCCATCTCCCTCCACCACTGGGGAAAGGACACAGAGCCTGGGAATGAGGTTGGGGCAGGGGGAAAGTGTTTTTGAGATTTGTTTTACTTATCATTATCCTGTTCTGATTTTGGTTAATTACAAATTCAACTTTTTTCCCCATGACAGTAATCAGTTTGTGATCTCCCCCTGTCCTTAACTCAGGAGCCTTTTGCTATATTCTCTCTCCCCCGTCCATTTGCAGAGGGGACTGATAGAGCAGCTTTGGTGGGTACCTGGCATCCAGCCAGGGTCAGCTCCACATCTAGTTTTCTGTAAGTAATTCTCATTTCTGTCTTGTCAGCACTGTGTCTCAGAATCCAATTCACTGAGCAGCATCGGGATGTATGTCTTCTAAACTCACTTGTTTTTTTTTTTAACTTTTAAAATTATCTGCATGTCAGATCATTTATCTGCATGAAAGTTCCTATTGTATGTCACCTCTAAAAGATATCAGTCCACATTTGATTTGAATTCAAGATTTCTGGAGTGTAGCAACTCTTTGCTGTGATCAACTACAGCAAAATCAAAAATATTACTGAAAAGACCACAAAAAAAGATGGTTTGAGTCAATATATACATTGATTTTATGGATGTATAAGTTCTACATACGAATATATACATACGAAGTGTGTGTATATAAAGTGTGTATATATATATATACACACACATTTGATCTATTTAGCTTTTAAAAGTGAAGATACTATTTATGGACAGAGACAGAAAGAAGGGAAATCTAATTCTAGTCTGTGTGCATTACTGGTCAGCTTTTAGGACACAAACATGAAGTTCCCATCTTTCCACACACTCCTGAAGGAGGGCTCCCCTCGATCTCTACTAGAACTCCAAAGGCCTTGAATATCTTCCCCACCACCCCTGCCTTGAAGCCAAGCTGTCAAAAACTCCAGTTCAAAAATAGTGTCCAAACCTCCCAGCTCAAATACAGCAATACTGTTGAAAAGTAAGTCAGAAATTACAGAATCATAAGGCATTTACAGAACATCTGTATTCCAGTAGCAAGCTTATGCCCCATGGGTTTCTCTCTTTCAAATACCATTCTCTCAAGGTGCTCTATTTCTCTCAGAAGTCTGAGACGAAGAACAACTTCCCTAACAACAATATTTGAGAGCACTTACCTTGTGGCTTTGGACTTGAAGCTGAACGTGGGGACTGTTTGAGTGGCACACTTCCATTTATTCCCTGAGCCGCTTCATTGCGTACATTCTGCTCCACAAGCCTGGCCGTGGCACTCGCTGTACAAGCTCTAGACAGTATTAAGGGCTTTGGACAGATGCTGCTGCCTGAAAAAATAAATGCATACAAGAGTAAGAAACAAGATTAAATACAAGGTAGAATGACTGCAAGCACATTTTGTTAGAGTGCTAACAATTCTCTGCAGAGAATATTAGAACATTTAGGAGTGTCTCTTCCTAAAAACACTCTTTGCCTTTCACTGAAATTTATTGTGTTGTTTAAACCTTGCAGAGTTGGATATTAAAAATATACTTCCACCATGACTAGCCTAAGATCTTCTATAGGAGCATGACAATTTCCAACAGACTTTTTTTCCTATTTGAATTGTTGCTTGTTCAACAGGACTGTAGAAAAACCAGCATTGTTGTTCAACTGTTCTATTTCTGTATGCAAAGTGTGTACAAAATGCTATATATTCAGAACATTTATTTCATTGCTGATGGTAGGGTCCCAGAGTCAGCTAAATTAATTGTGTCTTTTTTGGTAGGAATGAGCCCTATTAGAAGTACTAAAAAAAAAAAAAGAGCACAAAGCCAGCTGACTCTTTCTTAGCAGAATGGAATGTATCCTCATTAATAGGATCAATATGCTGCTATTGATAAGAAATCTGGAAGAAAATATAAAGTCAAACATATTCAAACAACGGAAACTGTAAAAAAAGCACTTATCAGATGGTGATTACAGAAGCCAAAACCATGCACTCTTGTTTTGGGGTGTGAAAGCACTTGGTTCTCTAAATACCATCAAAAGCTTGAAACAATAATATGAAGGGCTTTGAGATGTCACTTAGGTCAAAATTCATTTACCTCTGAATCAAAAAAATCCACAATGTTTTTGTGGGAGGAGCAAGAAAAATGAGGAAATCCCATTTATCATTTATTGCAGTGTTGTCATAATTATTTTCATTTTAAAAAAATATTAGGGTAGAGTTTCTACACCTCTATTTATTGTTATTGTTTGCCACTCTTTTCCCTTTGCTTGCCTTTGCTGGGTTTTTCTTTGCATGTTTCCATAGAAAGCAAATCCAAATCCCACTCAACCATTTCATGAGGTGATCTTTTCATGTCTTCTGAACAACAACTGATCTGCAGAGTTTGGAGACTCTGATCTGATCCACCACCCTCTCCCACTGCAAAATCCACCACATCAAGCCACTCCTAGCAACAGCCAAGCCTGCTCTTAGAGCAGCGATGGAAAGGGATGCTACAACTATTGCGCTGTGCTGCTCAATGATTCTTCAGCATTTTCTGGATCCCAGCAACACTTTCAAGGATTTATTCTTTATTTCCTAGAAGTCTGTTTTTCCTATTAAACACTGAGTTAGCCTTACACCCAGAGGCTGTCTCTACAAACACGGATTCCTGCAGAGGTCCGTGGTGAGATCAGCAATCTGTGCTACCAAACTGCCAGTACTCGGGTGACAACACGTGCTCAGCACCCACAGCAGCAGCACAGCATCTTTCCCTCTTCCAGTTCATCCAAGTAGCAAGGGATCTCCCAAGAACATAAAGGTGGCTGTTCCAGAGTGATGAGGATAATGTAACAAGGCCCACAGCCTACAGAAGCTTCTCAGACACCTGCAATCTCAGGCAGAGATTCCTTGACTCTGTTTCCTTTGGTATCATTCCCATCCACAAAAAGTTGTGTTGTACAACAGCAGTGGGAGCTCTGTCCCACATCATTCCTTAGCCTAACAAAGTACTTTAAGTGCCATCTCTGTCTCTCCCATGGGGGTGTGAGTACTGAAAGCTCTTAGAAAGACCAAGCTGATGGTACAGGGAGTTGTACCAGCAAGTTTTCCTTGTCTCCACCAAAGAGTCGACAGGCTGAATTTCTGCTTCCTACAGAATCCCATACAATACTGTAGCAGTTTACACACTAATTGGGCAATCCTAAATTCAGAAACAAATTTAAGAAGAGTAACTCCTGTGGGATCAGGAGGTTGCACAAATTGGGTAGGAAACTGCACACAATTTATAAATCTATATTTGGATCACTTATAAGTTTGTAATGAGGGCCAAAGTGTGAAGCTTTAGATGTTTCTGAAAAGTAATTAGCTTGCAGATCTGTCAGCCAATGTGCTACAAAATCCACAGCTCACAGAGTACAGCTCAGTAAGAGGCACTACTCTGTCAACTGTTCAGGCCAAGGCTAAAAATCCCCATCGAAATGGTACCTTAGTCATTAAAAGGATTTCCTGAGAAAATGAGGTTCTGCTGTGGTCAGACTAGGAACTTACTCTGCACACACAGCTTTATCAAGGCGCTCACGCCTGTTGAAGGTTATCGCTCACAATCACGTAAAGCTGAGCCAAATACAGACTGCTGCTGAGAACAGAGATGCTCTGTGGTCGGCCATGGTCGCCCCTCCTCGTCGCCTTCTGCTCCAGCTTCTGCTTCTGGCTGCTCCTTCCCCTGGGCCAGCACCAGCCCTTGTTGCACTGCACCGTGCGATGAGCAGCAGAAACATGGCAGGTGGAAGCTGGAGTGAATTTGGGATGAGTTTGACCTCATGGCCACCCCAGCACTGCTGCTTGCCCAAAGGAACAGCTGAGAATAGGGCTGGAAGGGGACAGGACAGCTCCTCTCAGCAGCAGCAGCCCTTCCTTAGACCTGCCTGATGAGATCATTCAAACTGAACCCCAGTTCCTCAGGCAGCTGTTCAGACTTTCATTCTACTCGGTTTACACACGCGCACACACAGCCTTAATACAAAGTCCAGCAAAACCAGCAACAGCTGAAAACAAATCTTTAATGCAAAAGCATTAGGTGGCCTTAAGAATCAATTTTGTTGTCAGCATCGCATGCCCCTCACTACATCGCAAATATTAGTTGCATTCAGTGGGCAAAAGCCATTTTGTAAAGCTCGTCCACTGTAATACAGAACAGTAACAAGCAACAGAAAAGAGTGCTTCTCTATAACGGGACTTTTGCAACTGCTTACATGAAACAAAAGCCCCAAGAGGTATTCTGGCTTCACACCAACAACAACTCAGCACATGGGGGTGTGGAGAAACAGAACGACTTCAAATTCGTTATTGTTGTACAAGCTATTAAAAAAATTCTCCATCCTCTCTGGAAGCCGTATTTGCCTGATGGACATGCTGCAGACATTTAACCTATATTTCAGACGAGTGATTCTGTTAATCATGTCACATCCTCAAGCCATGTAAAGCTGGAATGGTAAAAGGTAGCAGAAATCTAGCCACAGCATACTTCTGTGCAAAACCGAGTAGTCAAATTCTCTGGGAAAAAAACATCTAATATCTGTGGAAATCTGAGCCCTAGTGAACAGTACCACCTTTCCAGGTGATGCAGACAAGAAAACTGTGGCAGAAACACAGACTCGTGGTGAAAATTCCTGTATCTAGTGTATTGTACGCAAGTGTATTGTAATATAATAATAAATTTTGTTATAACAAAAGCCCAAAACACATAATATTCAGCCCAAATACTTGCTCCACAAACAGCAGCATGCATTTCAGTAGGGCTGCTCAATTCCTAGGTTTAAGTAAGCAGTAACACAGTCTGCCTTTTCAAAATACAGTTGTTGCCCTGTAAATACAACGTAAAATGCCATTAGATACGCAAAAAGGCAGACATGCTGCAAAAACCTGCAGCTTTTACTGGGCTGAAGTAGAACTCCATCATGATTATTTCTGACCTGATTAAAGAACCACTTGCACACTTCTGCTACTCCTATGCTTTATAAAAACTGAGAAATTTTACCTGAAGTCAGAAATGCCATGCACAATAAAATACTACTAGCCAGTTACTGTGTTGACTGGCACATGATTAATACCCCCCCTCTTATAATCGGGAATGATTAAATACACTGAAGAGGAGAGGAAGGTGGGGAAAGATTTAAGAAATGTAAGGGAGAAAGAGGTAATAATAACTAGTAGAAAAGAGAAATAAACAGTGCAAATTTGATAAGCACTTAATTATTTTGCTTATCATCTGCAAGGAAATGAGAAGCTGGAATGCTTGCAAACACACATCTGCAAGTATGTTTGAAGCTAGGTGATGCATTATCTATTTTTTCAGGGCGTTTTAATTAGAAATAACTTGGATCCATGAACATTCAGACAAACAATCAGCCACCTTGAAATGCCAGTAAGATTAAAAAAATGGCTTATTTATATTCATGAAGATTACACTAATGTCTTAGTATTGGATAGGTCCTCCATCAGCAGTTCCATAAGCCAATCTCAACACCATTGTCTTCTATTGTAATTATTTTCATTCCCACCTGCAAGCCCACAGTCCTTCTCTACTGCTGCAGCACTGTCTAATTTTTACTGCCTCTGTGACCCCACTCTCATTCATAGTTAGTGAATGAAAGAAATGCAGTGTTTCTGGACGTAAACAAAATCTATGGGAAGAGTATTAGTCTCTTGTGACAAGAGACAAAACTAAAGGGTCAAAATTACTTCTCTTAAATTATATGGTTATGCATGTCTCGTGTGTTAAGTCTCAAGAACACCTACCACAATGGCTGTGGTCTTGCTGCTCTACTGCTGGATCTTTTCATGTGACATCAGTGCAACTCTTCACGCTTCCTAGCCAGCCCTGCACAGAAGTGGGTGCTCAGCAAGTAGACCCTGCCACGGCACTGGCTCAGGCACAGTAACCAAACCACGCGCTCTCCTGACCAGCTCAGTGCCAAGTAGCACTGACACTACCACAGACTCCTTCAACCCATCCACTTACTCACCCAACGCTACAGGAGCCCTGGCAAGGACAGAACAAGAGCGAGCAGCAGCTTCCTGATCACAACCAAGAAGGCAGAAGGTGGCTTCTCAGTTACAACACCACACGTTGAGGCCTGAGCCACACATCCAGTACATGAGGTCATAGATTTTGCCCGCAGTTGTGTCCAAACCTGGCCTCAGAACTGAGTCTCAAGTAACTTGGTACCTCCCCTTCACAGATTTATCCTTTTTGTGAGGGGAACTGACATGCTCCTCAGAGGCTTATACTGCTGATGCATACCCAAACACATGTCAATAACAACTGGACTAAGCTCAAATTATCTGAGAATTAGGAGTGTGGAGGAGGAGAGTAGGAAGTCTGGAAGTCAACATTTCTCTCATGAAAAAAAAAATCCTTCCTCCAATTTCTATTAAAAGCCATCCTTCCAAGCTGATTACACAGTTGTGCTTTGATACGTCCTCACCTCTCCCACTGCAGTGGTGATAGAATTGTGAATGTTTTGCAGCTGCAGAATAGTGCAAAAACTCCATACTGATATTCTGCTCTGTGCAGATGAGTTCTAAAGGTTAAACATCAGGCCAGCCTTTACTGTGGTGAGCCACTGCTGAATACTGTAAATAGCTGATAACCAAACACTGCAAAAAGAGAAAAAAATAGCTTTTGCTGAAGTCAGGAGGCCTGACTCACCAAATAAATTCGTTTTCTTTCTGCGAGAAGGTGCTGGCCAGAAAAATAAATAGCAAATAACAGACGGTTTAGAATTATCTTTGAAAAATGGAATCTTGGCAAAATATAGGGGACAGATCACGTTCTATTAAAGGATTAGTTCAGATGAGTATGCTGACAAAATGCAAACATGTAGGGGTTTTTTTTCTTGCAGAGCTATTCCCCAGACACAGGCAAAAATATTCTAAGTTCAACAGAAGAAGGTAGACCATTTTCTGGGAGTAATAAAGATGTAAAGAGTATAAAACTATTATTTCTCACTGCACACAAACATTACTAGAACTACCAAACCAATATTACTCACCTTTCATAGCATTTTCTGCAGGGAGTAAATAAATCTGCAGGTGAATATGGTAGGTATAAACTGTAGATTGCAGAAAGTATATAAACACTGCTCTTTCAGTACAATGACCCCTGTGAATGCACTCACAACATGTGATGGTGAAGTTAAACAGGAAACATTACTGAATTTCAAACTGTCAGGCCAAACACTTGCTACACAATACCTGCCAAGAACCAGAAAATATTTAACTTCTTGGTGGATATGGTACCTTACTTAGTAACAGAGAGCAGAGGCTTCCAGACTGTGGTATGCACAACAGTGTGTGAACCACTGGCAACAAACAGACAGAGCAGCAATACAGAAGGAAAACTGAAAGAAACTTCAGCAAATTTAACTGTGCACTACACACAAAATATTCTAAAAGAAGAAATTACTTTTGAAATAGTTTCATTTTTAATAAATGAGGCAGGTTATGCAGAGCATCGGTGACAGAACCCAACACCAAATGTTCCCATATCTGCTCGGTCTAAGATGAGACATTACTGCATTGGTTTGGTTTGTAGGTATTCATGAGACTTGAGCATTCCATGCTGCTTTTCCCATGTTTTGCCAAGCATTACAGTTGTTTTGGTTGGAAGAAATCATTCCTCTTTCTGATGGTAACTTTCATTTCTAGACTGAAATAGAGCTTTCAGTAATTTCTGTTAAAAATATGGAGTTGCTATGGATGCCACCACATTTAAGTAGGATAAATATTTAAGGTAACAAATTCAAGATTATAAAATCCAAGCTTTAACAGAAAGCACCAAAATATTAACTAAATAAGACTGATCAGTAATCCCCTGATCTCAGTCTCAGCATACAGTAAATCACGCAAAGGAAGGAATTGAATGGTGAATTAGACATCCACTACAAATGTCCTGCCAATGCTGGCTACAGCAGCCAGACACAGTGTGCTTCATTCTGTTGTCCTGTCTGGCTGTAATCTTTGTTCTTTTGGCTCTGATAGTCGCTTCCTTGCAGGCAAACCTGCACATCTGCTGTGACTCTTATTAAAATGAGTCAAAAATTAATGGGATTAGCTTTCAACATTTGTTTCAATTTTGGATTAGCACAATACTATAACATGCATTGCTGATGCTGCTCCAATAAAACAAAAAGCACTGTACAGGACTTCAAATGATTGTAGTTTGAAAGCAGTAGCTTATGACTGAGGTCCTCTGCCAAAACCACAGCGTTTCTTCACTAAGGTTTTTATTACTCACCTACCCTTGTACACACTGCAACGATGGCTTTGCTGATGGTGGAATAGTTCATAAGTATCTAATGAATAATGGAGGTTTCTTAAATACACAGAGAAAGGAAATGTTCAAACCACATCTCCAGAAAGACATGACTGAAGGGAGAGCTGCAAGTACGAGTTCTGTTTACAGGAATAAAGTACTCCTCTTCCATATTTAGTTCCTGTACGTTCCCTCAAAGCTTTGTTTTCACTTTGGTCTTTGAACATGTATTATCAAGCCTAAAATCTGAAGAGAAAATATGCAAAAGTATTCTTTTACTTGTAGAGACTTTTCATGGCTTGTGTTTCATAAAATAATGTCAGAATCTTTCAGCAGATTTGGACAATATTTTTTTCTGTGCTTTTATTACGACTACAAGACTTACAAGTGAATGCAGTTCCTGACCCTACAGCCATGTACCATGAGCTTCATGTAGCTAAGAACCACAGGATCCAAAGCCACAAAACAAGAAACACCAAGAGAGAAAATGGGTACAATAAGAAGCAGCAGCTCCATCACTCCAGGATTAGGCAGGGCAAGTTGACCCTGCAGCCCAAGTCAGCTGCCCTGCTGTTACTGTCTCATTTCTGCACCAGGTAGCTTCAGGTAATTCCTCCCTCCTTGTCAGCACTGCCTTTTGCCAGTGCCATAACTCATGATGGCAACTTTCAGCTCAAGAGCTGCTCCTCACATGACTGCATTTCACAAAGTTGAAGGAGCATCCTGACTACATTGTGGTAACGGGAACACTGGTGAGTTCTGTATCTGGGGGGCATTTCCTCCCCTCCCTATCCCATGGTCTCTTTACAGCTTCCTTCACGTTTGACGAAGGAAGGGGTTGAGCAAGTTTTGCATGGCTTTCTTGAGTTCCTACTTCATTAATAGTCATTTTGATTACAAACCCTACCACAAGAAAAGGCTGACAGGATACGCTGCCACCATGTTTACCCAAAATTATTTTTTCATTTTAGTTTTTTCCGCAGAGCTGTGTGATGTGAGCAACGTCCCCTCAACTGTTGTTTAATGCAACACTGAAATTTTTCACTAAGTTTTTAATTGTCACCAGCATATTCTGCACAGATGGCAATCATCATTTTCTAAGGGCCCCAAGCTCCTATTTACTAAACAAGATACCCCATTTGTAAAAACAGATTTACTGTTCACAGAAGAAGCACTTGTCTGGGCAAGGGTTGTTGCACTGAGCCTGGTGTTTCTTTCACTTTATTTGTCAAGTTTTAAGATGACTTATTTTCTTCTTCCTTTTATCGTATGTCAGATAAACAATATGACACCATGTTGGGCAGCCCAATTTAAGTTCATATTAAGGAAAGCACCTGCAATACTGGGGTCAACTGAATGAAAAATGCAGCTGACTATCTCATACAAATCACTGGAATAATTCAAGAGGATTCATTAGCATTTACTTACCAGGCAAGTGCAGGGATTACTCAGACAATGACAGAAAGGCCTCCCCTTCTATAATTCATAAGCCATTATAAAATAAGAGTGTGCTTAGAGAAATTTTATCTAACTACAAATTTCACAATTTTGTTCAGTATTCATTGCTTCTGAACTTCTCTAACAAGTCACTGACACTTCAAACTTGTTCTCTGCCCAGTTATCTGTGCAGTTATTTCATCTCAACTCAGAGCTATTTTGGAAACTACCCATATGCTTCGAGACATGAAATCAGCTATTTCTGTAGATAAAAGGACTAAAAGAAAGCATTTTTAGAAACAGGATGCTAAACAACCCAAAGCAAAAAGCCCCTACAGACCCAAAGGGGGAAAAAAAGAAAGTATCTTATTACAGAAGGTTGAAGCTGTAACTGATTTAATATTTCAGAAGATCTGAGCAGAAGTTGTAAAATACACGCACATTCAAGTAATTTAAAGAAATAAATGCATAATATAGTATATCCAAAATGCAGAACAGCCAAAGACCCAGAAAGAAGTCAATTACTCAATACAAGTCAATGAAATTATCACTGATAGGTGGAAACTGTTTCCCTGATCCAGCTGCTGAGGCAGTCCATGTGTCCTGCCAGCATCTGACAACCCAGAGCTCATCCAGCAGCCAGCTGTCACGGACACAAGTCGTTCCACCCACTTCCCTCCCTCCTCCTGGCTGCCTGCTCCCACCACTTTGTGTGCACCAGTGTTGGCACCCATCTAGCCTCAGGATGCAGTCTGGGAAAGATAAGCCATCAGAAATGTAACCCCACCAAAAAATAAAACAGCCACTTTCATGCATTCATTCACCTTAGATGCACTGCAGCTTGGGCAAAGATGCAAATTTATTGATAGGGAGAGGAAGACAAGATTCCCTTTCCAGATGTGAGTAGCCACTAGATAATATTGATTTTATTGAATCATTATCTCAGTGGGGTTGGAGTAAACAGTAGGGACAGAAAGGGGAAAAAATAATAAAAACAAACATTATCTAAAAATGGATGGCTTGAAATATGTCCCAATTATAGAACAGGCAGCAGCGTATTAGCTGCA
The DNA here is from genome assembly GCA_013397865.1 of Struthidea cinerea. Taxonomy (NCBI): domain Eukaryota; kingdom Metazoa; phylum Chordata; class Aves; order Passeriformes; family Corcoracidae; genus Struthidea; species Struthidea cinerea. The sequence continues at coordinate 2,533,434 of VZTI01004487.1, forward strand.
CAATAGCATTACAGCCGGCTACCAGGCACGGCTTCCTGTTACACGAAAGGCTGCAAGTAAAGGTAAACTCGTGAACTTTATGATAAAGAGGAAGGTGGGGATGGAGAGATACCCTGCCGCCCCTTCGGAGCGGCTCCAGCGGCGCAGCTGTGCGGCACCACGGCGGCTCCGTGACCACTGCCTTCCTCCCCCAAGCCCGGCGCTCTCAGGTTCCCCAAGCACGTCGGTCTCCCTGCCAAGTAATTAACAACCATCAGCTACCAAACACTGCGAAACAAGCAGCTCCCTGGGAATGCTCACTGCACCAAACCAGAAATATAAAGAACCCAAAGCTGGACACTTCACAAGAATTCAAGTGCTTCCTGCTTTTGACCTGGTTGAGGAAAAAAAAGTGAAGAATAGCCACAAAAAGCCTCGTTTAAGTGCATTTAGAGCCTTCCTGTGAAATCATTCAGGAAGGACCTTCCTTGTCCAGTTCCTTTAAAGCCTACCACAATTATGCCAGCTTTTACATTGCCTCTTTTCTGTAAGGAACAAGAAACCAATGACCATTTCACACTAACCCACTGGTTCATAATCATCCTTATGTAAGGAAGACAAATGCCTGGAATCCAAATGGGGAAAAATCCCTTAGCCAGTAATTGCCAGAGATGACCACTCTTTGTGCTGTCCGCAGAACTCACTCCAGGTTAACAGACCTGCACATGAATGCAGTTGCCTCTTGAACATTATACAGATTGAAACAGCTTTGCACTTCATGCTCTGAACAGGCTGAGAGAATCAAATTCAGAAGTATTCTGTTGTTTAGTTCTCTCTCCTCTCTTTTCTAGATCTCCCTTTAAGATCTACTGTTAAAAAAAAAATAAGAAAAAGAACAACTGTACGATGAATTTTGAATGTAATTTCTTAAAACCTATGAAGCTGGAGAATTCAAATAATCTTTTTTCTATGCAAACTTGAAAATTTATCATACTGTTCCAAAAAGTTTAATCCTCCTATGAATATTTATCTTTGAGTGTGCAAATGGATAGGAAATACTATTTCTAAAAAAAAAGTAATGTAATGTAAAAGTACATTAAACCCAACTACACTTCAAGAAGAGAAATAATTTTGAAATGGCTGAAGTTTTGTCCAACACATCTCAAGGGTGTGCAACCTTTCACTTTGCAAACGTTTCAAAGCGCAAATGTTTGAAGGCCCCAGGACAGACCAAAAAAAGACTGTTCCCACCCAAACTGCAGCTACCCCAGAGTGAGACTGCCCCCACCAAGATGAGAAGTTCCATCCTTTCCATCCCTCGACATCCCTGTAATTCCCACTGCTCACTTCTTACCGGCTCCAGGGCTCGCTCGGTTTCTCTCCAGGTCAGCGTAACCCTGCACAGCTCCCAGGCAAGCGGACACGCGTTTTACCACCGGAGTTTTGTGCTGTGGGAGCGAGCTGAGCTGGCTCGTGGATGAGCCCAAGAGGCCCAGGGAGGGACCTGGCAGCCTCCTGGCAGCAGCTGCCCACTGGATCACTTGAGCTGCTCACAAAACTGCAGCCCAACAGAATGTTGCTGACTCCTATGTAATATTTAGGCTTTTCCTTAGAGCCTCTGTTCTTGGCATGAGAAGAAAGAGCACTGAAATATTCACTAAAAAAAGTGGATGGCTTGCATGATGGGGAAGAAAGTTTTCCAAAACAGAGAGCAAATAAACTCTATGAAATTTCTCTTAAAAATAACAATTGCTTAAGGGTTAAGCATTTAATTTCTTTTCTAATACAAGGTTTGGCCATACTCCAATCCTTCTCCACCTCACATGACGTAAGCCAGCTGTTGCCTTCTCTTCTTTTTGTTTCCTTTTTTATAGTGTCAGGTCATGACTGCAGGGGTTTTTTCACAAGAAAGCAAGGGCAATCATAATGTGTTAAATATTTTATGGCAATGTAAAGGAAAGATTATGTTTCCCAACTACCTGTCCTTCTCCAGGTCAAGCATTGTAAGAAATACACAGGCACCGAAGTTCCAAACTCTTAACACTAAAGAAATTTAATCCTGTTGGTTTATAATAATTATAAACCCAGGGCAGAAGGGGAGAGATAGGGAAGAGGAGAATTACATAAATATTTTAAACTTTTAGTAAAGACTCAACAAATTCACTGGGTTTACAAGCACTGATGTAAACCAACAGACATTTTCTGTTTATATAGCACTTACCACATAAAAGACTAACATAAGACCCAGTGCTGCAGTCACAAAGAAAAGCATAATGGTGGCACTAATGAAAACACCGAGTCCCTGCTGACTTCTGGGCCATGGTGTCAAAGACCCTTTGAAAAGACATTGCTTGAAATCAGTTTTTTTTTCCCTTATAGTGCATAGCACTACTAAAAGAATAAAAATCTATAAAGTTTGAATCTTCAAAAAATCAATGCTCCAGGAAAGATACATTCTACATATTGTGTTGGTGCATTCTACATGTTGTGGGCCTTTAGTACTTGGAAAAACTGCTTTGCTCAGGTACCTGGACACACTCAGCTGCCCATAGTGAGAGGGATGAATGAACTGCTACGTGAATTTATACTTCCTATAGGTACTGTCCCTCCTTTTGCCCTCTCACCTAGTCCCAGCAGTCAGCACTGGAAGGATTTCTTCGTGTTTCAGACTGGAGGCAACCAAAGCTTCAGCAAGAGACTCACTGCTTCTCTGACACTGTTTAGGGGGCTCCGGGGATATCTGTCCACTTGATTTAAAACCCACACAGACTGGAATTACTTGCTGTCACCCTTTCTCTGTGCACTGTCTATATCCATAGGTCTCCTACACCTGATAGTATAATCTATGTCACCGTAAAGCATGTACCAATTTATTTGTACATCACATAGTTAATGTCAAAAAAAAAAAAAAAAAATCAAACCTCACAGCTTCACCACACTATTTGACATTCAGACTGCCACTGTTACATGTAAGAATTCTGTAGGCCTTGGCCTTTGCAAACTGAAAGTAAGCCAAGGGGTAAGAGGAAATAGTAGTTATAACACATGATCCTTCCTGAAAAATCCCTAAGGGTTCACATCACGTTTACAGGAAAAGGATACGCATTACATATCCTAGAAAAAGGCTCTTAAGAGAGAAATCTGTGAAAAAAGTTTCCTACATCCACATGTCAATTCTTCTCAGGATACAACAAAATGGTACTTAAGGAGTGGGAGGAAAGGTGTGATTCCCATCCCTCTGGTTGATTTTTAAAGCTAGAGGAAAAAGGGCAGCTTCAAACTTACTCATAAAACAGATAAGGAACCAATACAATTTTTTTAAAACAAGTATTCTTTGTACCCCCCCAAAAAGCAGATGCCCACAAGTACTGAAACCAGGAGAACTGGGTAGAACTACTTGCATATGTCTACTCCAAGTTTCTCTAGCAAATCTCAAACTCCCTCTGCCAGTGACTCCCTTCCCTCTCTTTCGTCTCAGAGGGCTTTCCAGAGAGAGAGACTGGCATACTAAACCCAAACCTTCCACAGATCAGCTTCACCCATCTCTCTGTGTAAAACCTAATTCAGAATATTTGCTGTCTTATATTAAGTGTTAGGGTTGGGTATGCCTTTTGATTGAACTTGCCCCAAGATTAATTTTTCTCAGAACTGAAAAATGCACTCACTTAGAAGTAAAGCACTATTTTCAATAGTATTCTTTAAAACTCATTTACAAGCATACAATGGAAAAAAATCCAAACCTTTCACTGGATTGTGCAATAAAAGACATTTTTTTTAAATACTGGAAGGCAATTCTGTATATTAAGTGTAGCATAAGTATCAGTTAAATGGATTATTGCAACATTATATGTGGAAAGCTGGGTATAAGTCACAAGTGTACACCCACTTCCTAAGCAAGGATATAAATCTTGTGCAGGACATGAATCTTAGAGGCAATGCTTTCTCACAGATATGTCCTATAGAAACCTTACAGCTATGAACAGAGTTCACTGAACCTGGAAAATAAGCCAGCAACTGAAACCACTTATAAACATCACAAAACAGATTTGCTTTTAAGAAAGTCCCGAGCCGGTGAAAGCAGCAGCAAAACAAGCCAAAGGTGGAGGGGTTATTGGTGTGGCAGACGTATCAGGCAATCAGTTCAGGAGCTCGTTTACTTCAAGCTCATTTACTTCGAATAGGAGGAAAAAGCCACCAGAGCATTCCAGATGTATTGCATCACAAGGCAGCTGATGTCCACCGGTTTATTTGCCTCAGACTAGAAAGTTTTAACTCTTGGTGTCTCTGGACACAAACACACCCCGAGTCTTGAAGAGATTAAAGTTTAGCAGAAGCATCCCGGTCAGCCTTACCTGGTTCAGAAGACATTGTTTGCAAATGCAATCCAGTACCACTGCACGAGGAACTGATTTTGCACTGCTAATAACCCTATGAGAGGCTCACGTTTATCCCATTTACAAGCCCTACAAGTTGCCAGAAAGGACTTCTCCCCAGATGCTCGGTATGCGCTGACAGTTTACATGCTGGGTCTCTCACTCACACGATGCTCCTCCTCCTCTTGGAGGGCCAGCCTGTGCTGAGAGGAGAAGCGTAAGCCACGCAAACCAGTCTGCTTAGAGAAGAGAGTGAAGTCCGTTCACGAGGAACGAGGAAAAACAAAGAAATCAGCTTATGTAACGTACAAACTGCTGGAGAAAGGAGGAGGAGGAGGAGAAGGAGGGACTACTGTAAGTTGTTTTGTCTAATACCTCAGCCACTATGAAAGTTTTGGAACTATTAATTGCGTTGCTGTTCGAAATTAAAGCGGCATCAAGGTTAAAGGACAAGTTAGAACTTTTTTCTGTTTGGTGCGTTGTTCTCCCTTTATGCTGCGTGGTGCTCATTTCAAATCATCTTCTGCATTTCCTATTCTCTCTTTAAAGTTATGCCAATAATGAAGTACATATAACACACAGGATACCAGAGCACTGACCAAAAGAGCCTACATTAAAGAATTGTTTTGAAAACATTAGTTTATTTGGCATAGATTAAAATTGATTAGAATAATTTAAAATCAATTTTTAAATGACATAAACTACATATTGTGCTCCAGGGTACAATACAAAGATATTAGAGTGAATTATGAACCGATGAAATACACGGTTTCAAAAAGCAAAAAGATTAACTGGAGAGGGAAGTAACTTTCTTTTATTGTTCAGAGCTCCCACACCATATGATTCCCAGCTGGCACACTTTCATCTCAGCAGGAGAAAAAACCTAGGATTTAAATCCAGCCCTGTCAATTCGGATAATATGAATCAGAATATCGCAGGCAGCTGAGGTCATTTTCAAGCTGCACTGCTCCAAACCACAGCTCGCTGCAGCCTCTTCCATCTCCAGCCTCACGGTCCCCAAGCTCACAAAGCTGCAGAGCTGCTTGGAGGGCTGAGCACCAAGGGTTACAGGGAGCACACTGGCAAAACAATCCGTGAGTATCTGTTTGTCACTGAGGGGACAGCCCTCTGGAACGGGCGGCTGATTGCTTCCTTTCTATTACAGATGTTGAACGGCAGGGGGACAGTGCCAATACCAGCAAAAACCACAACTTTCCTCCAGTTATTTTAACACTTTGGTGCGTTTTTCGCGTTGAGATGAGCAGATGCAAGCTCCATGCATATGGATTTGACACCTAAATGGAACGCATTTTTAGCACTTCGGCCATGATTTACAAGTTTTCTTTCTGTTTTGAGCATTTATTTTAAACTGCTGAGCTAGAAAGTTGCATTTCCCCATCCCTGATACTACTAGCAAGTAATCCCAGGCTCCTTAAAGACACATACAAATTTTATTCACCCAGATCTTCAAGGCATCATTAAAATAAAAAATAGCATTAGCTGAGTGTCATAATCAGACCAAGAGAACTCCAATGCATTAGTTATATTTGTATTTTGGAATTTCACATCCAGGAGTTCAAAGCTTGCCCCTGTTGCTTGGGCTTGCACATGAAGTACCTTTATAACAGAACATCCCTCCAGAAAAGCCTTTGTTGAGAAGACAAATTTTCTGCTCAGTTTCCCACGTTTGGAACAAACCACTTTCCCCATGAGTCTGGTTTGTCCATCTGCCAGTGAGGGCTTTGCCAGCCTTTCTTCAGCCAGGTCTACTCTTCCCAACCCAGGAAAACCACTGATAATGCCCATCATACAAGTACATGCCAGATTTTAAATTCAGATTGGATTGGCAATATAGCTTTCAACTTTCACACAAACAATATAGTAGGTTAGAAAACAATAAGACAAATGGCTACAAAATAATTATTTTTAGAAGCAATTATTTTATATAAGCAGCTACATAAATGCTTACTGACCGCTGCAAGCAAAGAGAAGAGAAGGGGTCACACAAGGAGAAGTTGGGGCCAGACAGGAGTCACTGCAGCTCTGCTACCACTCAGAAAGAAGGAATTTTACACACATGAAGGAAACTGGGGAGCCTATTTCACTTCCAGAAGTAGCAACATTAAAACAGGTATAAAGAAGTCACCACTGCCCATCTTTGAAATACATATTTACACCCTCTTTTTTTTAAAAAAAGTTATAAGTTAATTGTTCTATATCTATTTGATTAGCTGACAGATAAGGGGATTTGGAAGAGATTAAACTGCTAGAAGGGTAATATCTCATTAACCTATTACCCTGGTTTCACAAGTGTTCTACGCCCAACTTTGCCTACTCTAAAAGCAGAAACATGCAAATTGCACAATGCAAGTATTAGTTGAAAACTCATCAACCAGAAATGCAGTTGTGTCTTCCCTGTCACCTAAACTTGCCTATGAACTTTAAAGAAAAGTCAATTTAAAAATAAGGTTCATTTTATTAATTTTCTCTAAAAGGCAGATGAGGAGGCATGGAGAACAACTAGTTAAGTAAAACATTGTCATTAGTGTGTCATTAAAGTCATACTACCAAGATAAGAAGTTGCTGTCATTTAGTATAACCGGAATAACTACACAGACTAAACACAGTATGCTTTTAGTCCTTGCACAGCAGACTAGTTCTATGAAACTATGTTACCCCAAATCAAAATTATTGGCTCATATATGACTTCCTCACTCCAATAATTAAAAGTTTTCACAAATGGCTCACAATAAATATATGGCACTTACTTTTTTTCCACCTCCAAGCACTTCTCAGGCTAAACACCACCAGCTTTTTCTCAGCACTTTCCTCATTTTGCAGACAAGGGGACTCAAACTGTGTTCATAATTCATTTGAATATTCTTAATGTGATGAAGTTGAGAAGGAAGTCACATGAGTACTGTCAGGAAACCTGGAAAGCTGAACTAAGTATTAAAGAGCTACATGGGCAGCATGTCCCTGTGACACACAGCCCCCAAAACCAAACTGGCTCATGTGACAGTGAATCACAGTCCAGCACTCAATGTGGCTGTCTCCTGCTTCTCTCCTCCTTACTGCAGACTCTCTTCAGGCACAAAGTGTTTGAAAAGGCTTGCTGAGGATGATGCATCAGAACATGACGCACAGTTTGTGTCAGCCAGTGATGGAGAGGGATTTTTGTCCCAGCCAAAAAACCCATAAACCCACCTGCACACTGACACAGAATTTAGAAGAACTTCTGAATTTCAACATGGAAACACCTCCCAACTTTCTTTTTCCATATGAAAGGTCTATAGATACCTCAGTGAGTCCAAGAGAGAAAGGCCCCTATCACAGGGCTCCCATAAAGCGGCTGTGGTTGACTCATATTGACCCCCCCTTTCTTGTCTCCATTACACCCCAATACTTCAAAATCACAGCATTTGGGGCATGAACAGAAATAAAAGCGTGCTTTTTTCTCATCCCGAATTAGTTCCTGAGGTGCTATTAAAAGCCCCTCTCACAGGCTGGGCAGTAGCCTGCAGAGGGGTTCAACTTGGCTCCCAGCTATTCTTAGGGAAATGGGATCGGCTACAGGACACCACACACCCGTGTCCCAAAGTGACCCTCACTTCTGTCAGACCTTCCACATGCTGTCCTTTTCATGACTCTTGGGATAATCTAAAATCAGTAACAAGTGATTTTCTGTGGAAGCCTGGATGGCTAAAAAAATATGTATTAAAAAAACCCCAAAGCACACAACTTATTTAATACTGCTGTCTTGCTAAACTGCGTCCTTCAAGCTTTGCCCCACAGGCATGTGAGGAAGGAAGAAACAGCCATATCACAACTCAAGATCTGCAGGCATATAATGAATAAAAGGATGGGGGGAAATTCTATATTAAGGAAGTGACCTACAGAAACCAGTGATCACCGGGAAAAGGAGGGAGGAGGGAAAAGTCCACACAGAAGTGGGCTGGGCAAGGAGGAAGTTTAGGAATGGGTATTCGGGACTGCTGCAACAAGGAAAAGCAACAATAGCTTTAAAAAGATGGGTAACTAACCCTCAACAAGGTAAGAAACACTAAGGGACCCTGGATCTGCAGCCCAAACAGAAATACATTTGTTGAAAGGACATTTTCCCCTCCCAGTTGTGAAAATCAGGAACATCTATCACTCTCCTCCCTAGCTGTCCTGGTTCACATGCAAGGAGATGCAAGAAAAGCAGTCTCAAGGTAGATGTGATGAACAATTACCATGCCATAATTGGAAAGTAAATAGGAGTATTTTTCCATCCTTTTTTTCTTTTCTTCCAGCTCAGCTGTATTATGTGCCCCAAAGGGAAAGCCTGTGGTTTTCTCAAAGAACACACAATAGAAGTTGTTAGAGGAAAAAAAATTTCTGTCCTATGTTTGCACAGCTTTTACCATTGCAGCATCTTGGCGTCTGTGATTTAGTCCAAGAGTAAGAGTAATACAAGCAACTACAAAACTCTCCAAACAAATAAATGAAATAGTTGCTGTTCAATTAAATCAGAGAACTGCACCAAAGATCATCTATTCTATTAGAGTTTACAAAAGGACTTTTTCTTCTATGGCAACTCTATGTTTTACACTACCCATATAAAGCCGGGTTGTTGTAGCTTAAAGTACCTTCCATACTTATTAAAAAAAAAAAAAATCCATGGATCTGTGGTTCATTTTTTGATTAATCTTCTTTAGTAAAGAAAGATCAGCAATTGTTAAAGGATTCCTGGTTTTAGACATGAAAAGTGGTCAAAGGCTATGTCTCCATCAACTGCTTTTGATATGCCAATTCTTCAGTTAAAAAAAAAAGTTTAACAGTTCTTATTTCTAAAACCTCCTTTATAAATATACACAAACGATAAGCAGATATCCTACAAAATCATGTTATGATTTAGGGAAGCAGAAATTACTATTTACAGTGTTATCCATTCTATTACACTACACAGAGTTAGCAAATAGAAGAGTTAGCAGAGAGAAGACACCCTGAGACTCTGCTTTTTCTCGGGGCATCTTCACTGCTTTGTCCTTGCCATGCCTTCCTCAGGCCTCCTGCCTCCCACGCAGCTGCTGCCTTGTCCCCAGTGACTGCATTACCTCTGATGGTGATGTCCCTGCCTGCCACTGCACCTTCCTGCAGACAGGACACACAGCCAGACCAGCAGAGTCAGGAGGGCATCTCTGGTGCCTCGACAGCTTGGGGTCGTGATGTAGCTGGTACCACAGAAACCCATATCCTCCTTTAAGGAAGGAGCGGGGGGGAAGGGAAGGGGAAAAAGCCTGTGGTCTACCCTAAAATTGTTGTGCCATCCATCTTTACTCACCTTCACAGATCAAACATTATTTAATATATTTGCAGAATAGTATAGACTCATTTTCCAGTTAATTTAGCTTTTGGTCACACACAAACACACAAAGCCCACGTGCACCCCACAAAAAAAGGCTGTGATCCACACCAGGAAGACCACCATATAGCATTCGCCATAGATTCAGCAGTACAGTGAAAGCTGAATTTGTAACTTTAAAATTACCCCTTCCACATTAAAAATCCAAACAACAGACTCACAAATGAAGCAGATCAGATTGCAGTGACCATGATTTCACTTCCATATAAAAATCAAATTAAGGCAGTGCTAGATACTAAAAATAAAGTACAAATTATTCTTGGTTTGAATTAATAAAACCTGCATGGGGGATTCACAACAAACAGCAGAGTGGAATGCATTAATACACTTCTGGGGTAGATAAAAGTACACAAAATATGATCAGGAGAAAAAAAAATGATTGAAAAAACAGTCAGATATTCTTCATCTGACAAGTAGCAGTAGCAAATGTTTGGGTAACCCACCGCAGAAGGTATCACACAGACAAGCCCCATGGCTTACAGCATCAGTTTATAGCTCACCATGTCAGCAGATGCATTTGTGCAACTGTATTTTACCAGATGCTGAAAGCCATATTCACCATGAATTTGTTTAGTCTTTCCCTGGTAATCCCATTTACATTTCTTAAATGGAATATGCAACCGTACAGGCATTTTTAACCTATTCCACCTTAGCTCCGACTCCATGCTTTCTGAGGAGGAGAAACGTGAAAGCACAAGACATTTCTCCTTCCACCTTTCTCTGTCCTCCCTGTCACATAATAGAAATATGTATACAGATGAGCTTTCTCCTGAACACATCAGCTCCTAAAAATCACAGAAGCATGGAATGGCTAGTGTGGGAAGGGACCTTTGGAGGCCAGGCAGTCCAGCCCTCCTGCATGGGCAAGGATATCTTTCACCAGATTGGTCTCAGGACAAAAAATGTTGCTATCTCTTCACAACTATTTCCTTCAGCCTCAAATATATGTACAGCTGTAGTCTCCTTACTTTGTCCTGTTAGGGCCAATTTAATCTAGTATTTAAGGGACAGTCAGCAAATTGGGCCCTTCTTTGCAGGGTTTTTTCTTCCCTGCCATTAATACATAGTGCTGATTTTTCTGCAGTCCATCCAGCCTTGTGTACCTCAAGTGTCCAGAGAAAAGTGACCACAAGGAATTCAACAAACCGATTTCATTCAAAAAGGAAGGTAAAAATACAGACAGTGGTGACAAGTAACAGAATGTAGCAGTGTATTTCAGCTTTTGGAGCAGTAAGGGTCAAAGATCAGAGACAGCTGTGACTGTTTTTATATAGTGAAGTAGTGCTGATAGTTAAACATAGCCTTTGAGACCACATCCGCACTAATGAAACTGTAATTTCCTTTAAATTATTGCCATCCACACACCAGACCTCATCAGCCAGCCAGTAATAACTTTTCACCATTTATTTCAACACAAAAGCAATCAATAAGCTTTTCCCCACAGCTCCTTTACTGCTATCTCTGAACTCTAAAAACCTGGAATCAGAGAAGATGCTAGCTGTAAAACAGACACAGTCAGGTTTCATTGTTGCCTTTCTTATGGAAGGAAATTCTAAAACACCACCTGATTTTGTGATAAACAGCATTAAAGCAGTGCAAAGAAAATCTTAATCCATTAAAACATGATGAACAGACTAGAGTATCAAAGAACAGTAAGTAGAACACATCTGATTGAGAGGCTTTTCCCTCTCATCATGACTGTGTCCTGGGCATTGTTTTGCAGTGAAAATGTTTAGTATCAGATTGAGGGAATATCACATTTCTGCTCACGCAAGCTGAGGACGCTCCATGGAAGACACACAGACACAAAAAACCACCTCAGCTGCCAACTGAAGTTTTGCTCCTGTGTTAAGCAGCAACTAAAAATGCATTCTACAGTTTTCAGAATATTCCAACAGTGGGGAAATTTTGAAATATTTGAAATATTTTCAGGTAAACCAGAGAAACACTAGGAATAAGACCAGTAAAATCAGTGACAAGTCTGGAAAATTTAATTTAATTGTTTAGAAAGACTATATTTTACAATCAATCAAATCAGCTTTATGAACACATAGACAAAAATGACCAGTCTCTTATGGCCTAACCAGGCCACAGCTTGCAGAACAAGTGGTAATATGGGCAAAATGGGTGGGCAAGGCTCTTCATCTACAGTGCTCCAGATTAAGATTTTAAAATGAGCATTTCCCCAAAATATCAGGGAGCTAGCAGACAACAGAGGGGTGCAGCATTGCTGACTTCACTGAGGGCAAGCAGAGCTCACACTGCTAACTGTATTTCATCGCGTTAGATTTTAACTGTTGTGTCTCGGCTCTTAGGCAAAGCTCTAATTCCATCACTGAGCCTTTGAATTTATTTTGGCTTATAGCAGCTATCTTTAAGAGTGTTTGTAGCAGCTTCCACAGCTGAAACTGACTTACACACAGAAATCTTGACAAGCCAAGGGACTAAAACACTTGCCAGTTACATGATAGTGGGTGGCCAAGTCATAACAGCAACATAAGGCTCCAAGCAATGGCGTGAACAAGAGCTACTGAAGAGAACAGACATCAGAATTAATCTTGGAAACTGCCTTGACACACAGAGCTGCCAGAGAACTATTTCAGCTGTAGAGAAAAGTGGCACAGGATCTTTAAAGAAAGGCAACAGGTAATCTTATATAACCTATGAAGCCTTTTGATATTTTAGAGAGCTGAACAATACTCAACCACGCTGAACAAGTAAAATGAGCATATATTATTTATTCTATGTCTCAATTTCAGTGTAACTGCTACAAGCATGGTATGGGAAGCCATAAAACAATTTTGAATCACAAAAACGACACTTCATGCTTTCACTCATCTTCCTGAGCATCAGTGACCTCTTTAAGAAAAGGGAGGAGAATAAAAAAATAAAATAAATATTAGCTTGTGTCCCATTAGAAAATAGGACAGCAGTGTAGGAGAACACAAAGGATGCTGATACTGAGGAGGAGATACGAAGAAAAATTCCAGGTGAGAAGTTCAGGTCCTGCCCTGCAGGAATGACTCATTACAGAATCAAGTTGTTCTTTAAAGTATTATTACAATCTCTTGAGCTAATTTTCCTTCTACTACTCAAACAGCAGCCATGTACAACACCTCTCCAGGGAATGCACCACACAAGCCATGGCACTACTTAATGCCTTCAAAACAAAACCCTTGGTTGTAGAAAAGTCTATAATTCAGGTCTTCTGCAACCTCAATCCCCAGTTCATAAGCCTTTGCTGAAAAGATTTGCATAAACCTTTGTTTCAATCTTAGCTAACAAATTTAAAACAGATAGTCAGAACTATAACCACACCAACACCTAATTGGGCAGCTGAATGTGGATTTTGTTTTGTCTTTTGGTAAGTGTTACTACAAGTAGAAGTGGAACAGACAAGTTACAACACTGTTTAATTATCAGGGTTAGCTGCACCTACACCCTCTCCATGAAGGTAAAGTGCGTTTGCAGTAGTGGGAAAACCACTGCAAAAAAGTACAATCTGAAGAAGGCACAAGCCAGAAAATGTCTACAGATAGTCAGTCAAGAAGAAGTACAGGAAAAACTGCCATGAAGGTTCGTCCAAAGATCAGCAGCTGCAAAAGCACTTCAACTTGAAAAAGCACTTCTGCTAGCCATCTGCCAGGACTAGAAGGCTATTCTTCCCTCCAATTCAAAATCTGGCTGCTCTGGGTTACCCTGAAGCACTGGAGACTGGCTTGAGCCTAGAAAGCACCATCCTGATAGTAGAATTCATGTCTCAATGTGCCTGCTCGAGTTGTCTACTGACAGGGATCTCATGGCAATGAGTTCCATCATTCCTGTTCAGTTTCAGAAGCATAGTGTAACACTGGCTCCTCATCATTTAGCAGAGTTTAAAGGTCTCTTTAATGTTTGCTTCCTAGAGCCAGTAAGAGTCTGTGATTCACAGTATGCCAGAAGAAAAGCCTGCTGAACAGCTAAATGCCAGGTAAGTGATATGGCTACCTGTGACTGAGGGTGGCAGCGGGGAAATCCCATACAAAAACCCCTCAGGACCAAATGGCTCCTTCCAGTCCTGAGCTCCACATTCCCAAATGCACTCAAGGACTTACTTTGCTGAGATATTCATCAAAAAGTAAACAATTCCCATGGCTCTTAAAAGTCCAAGTAGTATTTTTATACTTAAAATGAACAGCTAATTATATAGTAAGAGCAACTGGATGAACTGTGATTAAAAAAAAAAAAAAAAGGAATAATTTCACTTCAAGATACTCTGTTGCTGGCATGCAGTCATTTCTTCCCATCCTGTTCTTCTTCCAACTTTGAATAACAATTACCTGGGAGGAATATTTTCTGAAACTATTTGCAGAACAGCTCTGAGTCTTCAGGTCCTTCAATTACACACCTTAATAAGGTGGAACCTCAAGGAAGGACAAAAGTACTTCTGTACTAAATGCAAGGCCCTCTGGAAAAGACAAAAAAACCCCACCACAAATTCACAGACATATAATTCATCTGCCAGTCTCTCCCATTTCGTTACTCATCATCTCACTGCACAAGTTTAGGATGGTGATCTGCTTTAGAACAAATTCAACCAATTTGACATTTTCTAAAATCTGGTACAGCGCTTTCCATCATCGTGGGAAAAAAAAAGTGTTAATGCCTGCATTTTGACCCCACCCAAACAAAGCATAAAAGGCACCAGCAATTTTACATTACTAAGACCCAGCAAACAGACCGACAGCAGCAGTGCCTGTGTCAGCAGGTTTATCCTCCCACATCCAGTGTCTGGAGAACTCCATTATTCCATGGGACTTGCAAAGAGAACAGTTTGTAAACAGGCACCAGGACTTTCCAAAACAGCTGCCCTTCAGAGGGAGCTGCAGGCTTTAACCTTGAAACAGCCATGCTGCTGTAAGGAGACAGTGAGGAGCCTGGGCTTCTTTGTGTTTTTGTTTTAATGTTCACCACACACCAGTAAACAGCAAAAACAAAGTGTATTGAAAACTAAGCATGTTTAAAACCTCCACCAAGCAGCAGCCCGGACACAATGTATAAATAAATCCAAGTCATGTCAAACAGCATTCCACAGTCATGTGTCAAGAGAAAAGCAGAAAGACTTGTCTGTTTGAAGAAAACAATTGTGATCGTTTATGCGCAAGCCACTTTCCTATATATTGACTCAGGATTTTACCATTTAATGACAAGTTTCCTGAAAGCTTAGTGAGTACAGACATTATAAACAAGATTATTATGAGCCCATTATATACTAGGTTGTATTTCTAGACACTATTTAGTTGAGAGTTCATTCAAACTGCCCTTTTATTGTGAGATGATGTACCTAAGTTTAGCTTACCCTCTTAAAATAACCCAAATCAAATCACTACTCAAGATGATTCATCATCTCTGCTGGCCCCCAAAGCCCATATTTTAGAATAAATCTCCTTCAAGAGATCATGTAGCAGATTACACTGGCAATCATTTGTTTGCATTAAGGATAAACATCAGAGCCACTTGTAATAATCTACCAAAGATTAAAAAAAAAAAAAAAAAGCTTTTAAAAAAAAATAAATCATTAGTGTCCAACAGACATTTAACAGTTCCTCTCCTACATGGAAATGGGATGTCTACTATGAAAGGCCAGATGCTCAAATGGATTAAACAGTGTCTAGCCTGTAAATCCTGTATCGACAAATCAACACTGACCTAGTGACCTAAAGTAAAATTTAATAATAAAAAAGTATCCAACAGACACATATAGACCAATCAAGACAGAAATTCAAAAAATTTCTTAGCTCAGGACTGTTTGGACATTTACATGGTGCTCGTCAGAGAATATAAGAGCTGGAGAGTGCAGAATGTGAAGTCCCCTATTTATCCTTGACACATGTTTAGCAGAGGCAGTGGGAAAGCAGGCTCCTCAGCACAGCCCCAGTTAGCAATCAGGAGAAATCACCTCCGGAAAGGGTACACAAGGCATTACCTTCCTGCCCATAGGATTGTTGCTCTCTGTGAAGACTTGCCAACGAGACAATAATTCACACGCAGTGACGGTGAATCCTGTGTGCCTTCCTCGAGACAGAGCGGGGAACAGAAACACATCCCACAGCAGCACAACCTTGGGAGGGCTGCCCTTCACTCCCGGCAGGTCCAGGATAACACCTGAAGGGTGAAAGTCTAATCTCTTTCCAAGCACCAAAGCCAATCTCCCCCTTTCCTTCTGACAATGCAATTACAGACCTGTGACTTGCACGTGGGAACAAGTCCACTGCAGCCCATTAAGAGCAAGTTTTGCATAAATCACCAACTTCAAAGGCAACGCAATATTTAAATTCTGGGGCAGGAAGGGAATTTTTAAAAACGAGTTTTTTTAATTACAAGTTGATGCAGCTTCCATTAAGAGTGCTCACCCAGTTCCACCAACGTGAGAGTGTTACATGATGTCTGAAAGGAGTTCAGGCACATATACCAGCCTCCCACAAGCACAAGAAAAGCTCATTCACCACAAACAGTTAAAGTACTCAAAGAAATAAAACCCTCTCAACCTCCCACACACAATTTATTAGGCACCAAGACTTGAAAAGCGTCTTGTAGGTTAAAAATTTATCTTAGTCAAATATGTTGCAATCATGACTTATTAACTCTATCAGTAACTTTCCGTCCAGACTCCAATGCACTGACATTTTCAGTGGATAAAAGCAGAGGACAGAGCGGGTGAATTAGCACTGACACAGTTTTAATTAAAAGCCTCTAGTAGTGTTCTCCCCTGCACCAAATAAAAATGGCAGTTCTGGCAAGAGGGATGCAGCTTAAGACCTTTATTTGAAAAGGGGAAGCCCCTATGTGACTAAAAACATCTGCTGAAGTAACATTTTGCATTTTTGGGGTGCAAAATTTTAATGTCCCTCGTTTAAGTCAGCAATCTGAATTGCACTAAAATGTTCACCATGCATATCTTTTGAAAAAATTTAATACTCCTAGCTCCTGGAACACAGCAAAAAAAGTATTTTATAGGACAAGAAAACCTTACAAGGATATACCTGTAATTTTATTTTCCCCTTTAAATTAGACCCTGCCATCAAAACAGAGAATCCTGAAAAATCATGTTAAATCTCTATACAATTAAGCTCTATCGAGAGATAGTCCAAAATGTTTGGTCAGTTGGTGAGTTAGAAAGAGGGACAGAGGGTGGGAACGAGGAGTGGAAAACCTGCTCCTGAATTCTGCCTCCCTTACGCTGCTTCCTCTGGGCAAACTGCATAAAACACCCTAAACATCCATTGTATCAGCAGCTCTGCTCGAACATTTCCCCCTCGTCTCACCCTTCACACCAGTACGAAAACCAAACACGTTTCACAACCAGAAAGAAATCACCCAGACAAAAAGCAATCAGCGTGAGAAGACATGTAAATCAAACAGATCTGGCAGCAAACAGCATTTCATAAGGACAAGAGATATGAATTGCTCCATTTGTGTCAGTCCGGCCAGTTATTGTTCTGACTTACTACTTTAACTACCCCAGATTAAACTGCTTGAACTGCAACAGACAAAGAAAGATCCTTAAAATACAATCCCCCCACACCCTCCCAACAATAAGCATTATTTCCGTGGTGCTGCCATCCTCAAATCTTAAAGCCACTACATCAATTAAAAATTACCTACATACAAAATGAATTTAGCACCGACCTTGCAAAAAGCTTGCTCCTCTTGGCTAGAAATCATTAACAGTTTTGGTAAAATCCTTTTATGTGCTCCTCCAGCTAGCTAATTCCAGCCTTCCATTAACGCACTCCATTGCGGATAATTGCCGACAGCACACACTCCCCTGCTTTTGCTGGTTCCCAACCCAGCGAGGATAATCACATTCCAGCAGGGAGTGAACAGATGGCAGCCTCCATGGTAACCAGTCCTCCCCAGCTAGTGGCAGCACTGGGAGACTCCCGGGGACCGGGGCAACAAGCGCTCTTTGTGCTCCAGCCTCCCAAAGCCTGAGCGCAGGCACAGCCGGCTCCAGGGCGGACTGGGCATGCCTGGCAGGTGCCCTGCCTTCGCGGGCAGGCGCGACACCTGAACAAAAGCTGGTGACCAGGTTTAACCTTGGCACTGCCTGTTCCCGCGGTGCGCGGGGCGAAAGGGGGTAAAACACCCGCTGAGATGGAGGTGAAGCTAAGCGGGAGTTCTGTTTGCTATTAAAACAGAGCGCTCAGGGAAATTAGCTGGGAGCTGGTTCTCCCCTGACAAAATGATTTTCTTTACGCAGGCTTATTTCCCCTAAATGGGTTTGATTTCAGCACGATGGAAACATTTGCTGCCTGATCTCTATCTCCCGGACTTTGAAATTGCTCCCCTCAAGATACGGCAATCTATTGCTCAACAAGAACTGCACAGACCCTCCGTTTTGGTCTCAGGGCTTCTGTCAGGCTTATCTGCTCTGCATCTGCCGAGATCAATGCTGATTCAGCAGCAGGCAAAACTGCCCTGTCTCTCTGCTGCACTGCCAGGAGAGGCGTGTCTGGAAAAGCCTTTTTTTTTTCTTATATCAAAGGTGTGCCTGAAACCTCTGCTCTCACCGGGCCAGACCCTGCACAGCTGCACACCTACAGCAAAGGTGTGTGCACCAGCTCAGAGAATTCCCACTGATGCTGCCTGCAGGGAAAAGGGAAGTGGCTTTTCACATCCAACCGATAACAATCTTCTCTGCAAAATAAAAGGGCTTTGAAAGAACATATTAAGCCTTTAAACACAGATGAGTTGCACAGTCTCAAAATATTTAAGGTTTGAAACATTGAATGTACAATAGCCTTGACTCACTCAAACTTTCTCTCCCTCACTCTCAGAAACCACTCAGCGCTTATGACTAATGGTGTGTCAAAAAAACTATGGGTAATTTTACTTAAAGCTGAGCCAAATTTGGACCTCAGGTTCCTGCATGCTAACTTAGGTCTAGCAAACTATTCTTTTGAGGAAGGGAAAATGGTTTCCTTTCTCCTTTAATGGCACCTTTAATTTTCTAGCTGGTCCTGCACAACAGCTTTTTGCTCCTTTAAAAAACTGAAAAACCCTGAGCTGGACCCCACCATCACAAAAACATGTCTTCTTCTGCAAGCGGTTTCAGGCACGGAGCTCTTTTCTCTCTCCTCCCACCCAAATTTCCAGTTTTCCTCGTCCTCACTGCACAAGGATGTTTATATTGTTTCACAGCAAGCCCAATGAAGTTCACATTGGTGAGAGACACCACTATTAAACTGCTGGTGCATTACCATTGGAAGTCTTTGAGATCCCTGCTGACAGTACAAGAGTATCTGTAATCCACACCAAAGTCCCCACCACAGAAAGCTGAAGAGGACCCAGATTTCAGAAGGAACTCACAGAGCTCACAAGGGCACTGTGGATACTGGTGACAGGCACGCGACCAAACCCAGGTCTGCCAACTTGCCCTCCAGGACTAGTAGATCATTCTGACTCATGCTGCTAATTTCAATCCATTTTCTTTCTCTAAATAAGTAATCTTTACATCATCAAAAAGTTCTTAAGCTTATATGGACACCAAACCTAACTATCCATCAGCAACAACAATAAAATAAAGTCAGGAAGGAAGCCAATATCTTATTTAACTTGCCAATTGTTACTAATAAAAACTTTTCAGCATTAAAGAATCATGGAAGGTACCAATAGCATTTCCTTTTTCCTCTTAAAAATAAAGGCCGTGGCTCAGAAATTGGTTTTGATGTACTTGTAGATTTTCATGCATTTATGCATTTCCAGGGTTAAAAAATGGAGCAATTACAATTCTTAGCAAATTGACTTCAGAATTATAGGGATTCAAGTTCAGTTTCAGTCTTTTTTCCATCATAAAAGGGACACCTCCTACAAAACAATTTTCTAGATTTATGTTAATTCTAACTTTGTATTTAAAAATTAAGTTGTTTACTGAAATATTATAAGCAATCTTGGTATTGGAAAACCTGTTCCATGCACCATAAAAACCCTTAGACCATCTGTTCTTGAACAAGAACTAGCTGTACTCGTTATAGGAGGATTGCTAGCAGAATGAAGGGCAACAGCAGTCAGGATGCATTTCAGCTTCTTATTTGGAATTTCTTTAATTATTAGGTCTGATTTTACACAGATACAATGGAAAAAAAAATAAACTACATGGAGCAGCTGTCACACAAAGGAAGGGACAATGTGACACACTACAATCTTTGGCAGAAGAAATAGGTACCATATATGGACCAACACTAAAAAAAAGTATCCTCTGTACAGATGACAAAAGTTTTATTCAAACTGCTTGAAAAGGACAGAGGAAAACAGCATATCCAAAATTATTTTGAGGAGGGGTGGACAAAGAAAAGAAAATTTAGTCATCTCCCTTTCTTGTTTGGCTCAGAGACAGCTGGAAGTTTAGGAACAAACTGGTTTTAGCTGGAAGATATGAATGGAAAATAAAGAACATATTGACATCCTGTGTCCTGAATTGATTTCATTGAAAGGATTGTCTTTCACAACAATGACACCATGTGCTTCAGCTTTTCCAGTCCCAGCTGCTATCTGATAGATTTTGGCATTTTATTCAGGTTGAGGAAGTCTGAAACTAGGCTTTAGAAAGGTATGTTTTTCAAACTGGATTGTGGGGGGGGGCCGGTCTTTTTGCAATGACCACTTAAAAATCTATTCAGCCAAAACAAATTATGTGAGATTAGAATGAGGCAAACAGATAGCAGTTAGTCACCATTGTCTGCATTAAGATTTGAAAGCTTTAACTAAAACCAACCACATTATCTAAGTAAGTGACATGTCAGGCCTCACACGTGCATGGTTTCAAGTTGTTGCCCATTTGTTATACCATTTTTTAGAGTTCTACTAAAACGGGCTTGTAATTCCTGACAGTTGCAACATTTACTGCCAGACAAAGTAAAACAACAGAACATTGATCTGCTCTATTATAGTATCACCTTTGTTTCTACAGAGAAATCAGCTTCAGTATAAATATAGACTCATAGAATAGTTTAGGTTGGAAAAGACCTCCAAGATCATGGAGTTCAGCTGTTAACCCAGCATCACTGTATTCACCACTAAACTATGTCCCCAAGTGTCACATCCATACATTTTTTGAACACTTCCAGGGCTGCTGATTCCAGCACTTCCCTAAGCAGCCTGTTCCGATGCTTGATAACCCTTTCAATGAAGAAGTTTTTCCTAATATCCAATTTAAACCGCCCCTGGTGCAAACTGAAGCCATTTCCTCTTGTCCAGTCAGTTGTTACCTGGGAGAAGATCCCAACTCCCACCTTCCTACACGCTCCTTTCAGGGTGTTATAAAGAGTGATAGGGTCTCCCCTGAGCCTCCTTTCCTCCGGGCTAAACACCCCCAGCTCCTTCAGCTGCTCCTCACAGGACTTGTGCTCCAGACCCTTCACCAGCTCCATTGTCCTTCTCTGGACACACTCCAGCCCCTCAATGTCTTTCTTGTAGTTGAGAGGCCCAAAACGGAGCACAGGATTCGAGGTGCAGCCTCGCCAGTGCCAAGCACACAGGGACAAAATGGTCATGTATTCCTTTTAACTCCAAACCATCTAGTACTGAAGAAGTTCACCTCAAGGGAAATAGGATGCTTACATTTTTAAGAGTATAATATATCTATATATTCTTGTAAGCAAGTATAAAGCCTGAAATTTGCAAAATTTCCTCTTACTTTTCCAAAATCCCTAGATTTAGCATTTTTTGTGATAAGCACAGAAGTGCCAAGGCTTCCACACTGCCACTCTCTCTCCTGCCTTACCTCAACTGGTTGTTTTCCTAAAAACCATGGTACTTTGCAGAAGGAAAGCAATGACTTGAGCCCTGCAGACAGCAAAGGATTCCTCAGCCGCAGCTCTGCAGATGCCCAGCGAAGGAGACCTCAGGCCGGGCGAGCCGCACTCCCGTTACTTCCCCAGCGATTTCAGGCCCCACGGTTTCGCACTGGCACGTGCTCCTCAGTGTCACAAGAAACAAGACTGTGGCATTTATTTTTCTTTCGCAGCGTGCCCTGAGAGGAGATGTGTGCTGGGCGTGGAAGAAAGGGCGGCTGTTTTGCTTTTGCTCTTACAGGCAGCGTTTGGTTCACATGGTGTCAGCATTTCAAGTGATGAACCATTCCCTTCCGAACTGCTACTGTGTACAGAAGGGGGATTTGCAGCAGGGAGATGAGCTCTCTCCTTCTCACCAGCTCAGTGACACTGTCTCCATCCACTGCAGCAATCCTTCTTCCAATGTTACAGCAGCTGTTCCTGTGGACGTTTATTTTTGGCAACTATCGTTAAAGGACAACAAAGAAACACGGACAGAAGTTGTACCAGGCCATCTTAGTGACCTGCCTGGTGCACAGGCCTGAAAGTTATCCTTCCTTCATAGGCAGTCCTCCAGAATAACTTTCAAGTTATGAAAGTGAATGCCTTATAGAAATATAAGAAACAGGACTTTTACTGTAATTTCTCCGAAGATTTTATTTTCAGATCAGGCACAGCACCAGCCCAATACACTGAAACACATTCCACAAACCAGAATTGCTTTAGTTTCCAAGCAGTTCATGGCACCTCTCCCACTGAGCTGTATCAATAGTGCCTTCCAGCTAGTAATGCCTGTAGCAAAGGCATCATTTCTTCCTAAAGCCAATACTAAAGCATGTCTAGAGTTATCCAAGCACATTGACAAATATAATTTTCAAGTATCATGGAAAGCGAATTATGTAAAATCTAATTTCAAGAAAATCCACCCCTCCAAAGGCTCTAGATCTGAGCCCCTTCCTCTAGTAAAGAAAATCCTCTTGGAAATGGCTGATAATAAAGACACAGCTAATTAACAGGATTTTATATCGTAAACACAGAATTATTTTTATGTCAGCAGCAAAATGTAGTCCACAGAAGAATTGCTAAGGAAAATCTATGATTGCACAGGCTCCCTCAAGGGCACACTGCAGCTCAGGCCTTGCACATCCGAGGCATGAGACAGGTCATGCTGGTGGTACCTACCCAGAAGCAAGAGTGATGGATCTGGTTTTGCAAGTTGTGCATGAACAGAGAGAAATGGAAAGCCAACATCACGAGGCTTGCCTCACAACAACAGAATAAGCCGTCCCACTAATGCATTCAATCAAGGGGGAAAAAAAAAACAGCAAGAGGGATGACAAAAGTAGAGCAGATTTCAGCTGAAAATTCATGTGTCAAGGTAGGACAATTCAGTTCACTGTCTGGAAGCACCCAACAATAGGGCACAGCAACCACCAGACATGCCTGATTATTTCTGCAATCTCACAGAGTGTTTCCATGGAAAAGCAGCAGCCTCTTAGGTTTGACATTCAGCGTCTGACAGCTGAGCCAGCCAAAGCTCAGACTCACAAGGCTCAAAGAGAGATCACAGACAGCTCTTTGGACGTGGTTCTGAGCAATGCAAGAGTAAATCCAGCTCTGGGGAAGAGCCCAACCCCAGGGGTTCTGCGCTGTGCTTTTTATTTACCAGTTAAGTTCCCAATGAAAGCAGAACAGACATCAGAGCAGCACATGGGTGGGAACTGTGGCCACGGGGCTTTCCTTTCTCCTTAGGCTTCACTGAAGAGTTTCTGAAAAGTCTGATTTATGACTGAAGGATTGCTCTTGGACAGAACTGGCAAAACAAAGACAGAAATGGTATCTCTGGAAGAAGAATGGCCTGTACATTCCCTCCTCTATAAATTATCCCACAGTAAAGGCCAGCAGCAGTAGGAGAGTAAGGAAATGCAGAGAAACCAATGCTACCACAATGAAGTAACTCATGGCATTATGGATATTCAGTGTGCTTGTCTCCTCCGTGCAGATACAGGAAGCTCTCATACTTCATCAATCAAACTTGGAAAGAAAAAGGGCTGTTGTAACTCCAGAACTTGAAGTTAGGCTTTGCAGAGGTAATCTGAGGTACAGCAGGAGCAGTGGCATTTGAGCAGTACTTACTATTACATCAGCATCCTCATGCTGTAGCCCTCTGCAGGTGGATAACTTATTAGTGGCAAAGTGCAGAAAAAATTCCTACAATGCATTTAGCAGATCCACTCATATAACACACGTTGGTTTGATTTAAATTCCTCTCCAAACTCATCAGGCACCACTTTGCCAGAGGTTTCAAAGGTCTAGAGACATCTGTGCCAGATCCAACACAAACAAGCACTTTTCTGGGCAGTCTGTAACAGTTTTCAGAACACCACATTCATTTTACAATACACCTTGCTTTTCTCTAGCCAGAAGCTCCTTCCACAGGTCGACAGAGAAGGAAGCTATCTAAAGAAACCTCATTTTGGAGAGTATTTGATAAGGCAAACCTGGAGCATGCTCCTTCCATGCCCACAGCTGACAGCTCCACTGACAAGAGGAAGGAAAAGCAGCATCACGAGATTTACTGGTAGCTGACAAGACAACACCAACAAAACCTAAAAATTCCACCCACCTCCCATGCTAGCTCACACGAGAGAGTTAGCTTTCTCACAACCCAAATTTACAGGGCCACTTAGGCCAACAGTAGCTATGTGTTCCACTGGAGCCACCCAAAATACTCCTGGGTTTTATTTTTGTTTATATCTCAATGGCTCAGAGATTTCTTTGCAGTCTACCTCCTCCCACAAGAATAAGCAATCAGTTTCACATGTGGGAGGGGGAAAGGGGAAAGAAAAAAAGGAAAAAGACGTTTTGCCAGAAACTGTCTAGAAAATTCTGATGAATACTGGGGGTCTTGGTCCCAGTTAGGGCTTCCAGGTGGACTCGTGGCAGATATATGGCACTAGAGGCGTACAGCAGGTACAGAAATCTCTATTTCAGATTATTTTCAGTAACAGCAATCAGCCTGGTACAGCCTATTGCTGTACAGTATTACTGGCAGCAAGCACCTCGTGAAGGCTTGTATTCTTATTGCCACTAACATACAATGCAAAAAAACCAGGGATCTTGCAAGGATTTTATTATTTTGCTACAAGGAAACAGAAAAGAATATTAGCACATGAGTCACTGCAGTACCCTGAAAGGCCTAGGCTTTTCATAGCTTGACTTTAATTGCACTTACTACACAAAAGGGTAAGGAAAAAAAATAAACAGCATAAATCAAGACATACCTACAAAGACTCCACACAGTCTGAGAAAGAAACGAGACTGACACGTGCACAAAACAGAACTAATAAACTGATCTTGCTCACTAAAAAAATTCTGGTGACACTTCTGAAGTTTTGATTGTCTTTGCACTGGTGAGAAAAATGAGTCAAAAGAATGCAGTACCATTGAACAATTAACCGCATTTCAATGATCCTCAAGAAATACAATACAGTGCAAATGTGTATATATAGTGTATATATGCACCACAATGCAATATCTTCCATCCAGTCCACATGTACTGGCATGTTAAACAGCTAGGATAGATTTTGTATTTTGATGTATATAAATATAACTATAAATACATGTTTATATATTTAAACAGCACTCTAGTACATGGAAGTATTACCTAAGCTTTGCTTTCAGGCAAACAAAACCTTTGGCAATACCCTGCAAGGTAATGATGGGGGGTGGGGGCCATAGTGACACTCACCCCTTTTCTCCATCCATAATTTCAAAGATCATCACTATTCTCAGACTGCATGTGACAGAAAAATAGGCAGGATAGGTCAGGAAAGTGTCAGAAACTAAGTTCAAATTTGAAGACAAGTCCATGGTGTGCAGTGAGGAAGGTCACAAGCCTCTATTTCTCTTGGTAGGGGTAACTGCCTTGGATCAACACTTTCTTGTTCTGCTTCTGCTGCTGCTCATCCAAGCCATGAGAGTTCAGTTTAGTGCAACTGCCCTTGGACATTGGCAGATGACTTGGGCCTCAACAACAGCAAGAAACAATCTTTCTTTTTGATATCAGCAGAAAAACTAGGTCTAGACCACAGATTCACTCCTGCACAGAAAAGTTTGGCCACAGGCTATCAGAGAATTACTGGCCTCCTGCTGATTTCTAATTCTTTAAGAGACATCTATACGCATATCAGCTACAGGCCAGGATGAGAAAAACTATGTATATCTTGATTTTCAGATATTTCTGAGACTCTCCCAGAGGACATATATTTACTTAAAAACCAGTAAACTATTAAAAGAAAATTAAAAAAAAAAAAAAACAAACACAACCCCCACAAAAACAAAAGACACTTACTTACAGCTACCCATGCCTTATATAGGAATGCCAGTGCCACAAGCAGAAATCCTCACATTCCAGTGATTTTGTGCAAGTAAGCCTACTTATCTAGGAGGCAATCCTTAAACTGGACAAAGAATGAGCATTATCAACTCATTCTATGTAAAAGGAAGTTCTGAATTTCATAACTTAGTGACATAGCTCAGGAAATAAGCAACGAAAAGTATTTCAACACATACTAACAGCAGATTGTGTGAGTGGGCATCTATGTCAGAGGAAATGTATCTTTAAAATATTTCTTTAAAAAGAAAAAAATCCTTACATGCCAGGATTTGCTTGTCTCAGCACCACCAAGAACAGCTATTTTCTATTCCATATTATGGAAGCTATATTCTTGTCTCACCTTTAAGGCTTTTTAGGAACCCTCACTTCTTAAGAAAATAATGAGCAGCTCTGGCAATGCAGAATGTCTGTCACTCAGTGTAGAAGAGCAGTCCTGTGTTGTAGTTTGTGAAGAACTAAAAAGAGATGAATAAATTCACAGAAAGGCTTTCTGTAAGTTACTTCCACTTGTAGCCTCACAATTTTTTTACAGTAATAAACTGTCTAGTAGTGAGTTATTACTTTCCTGCAGCAGCAAACTTGTAAACAAGACAGGTCTTGTAAATTGTTCCTCCATTTTTGCTTCTCATCCTTTTGCTCTTTATATCCAACTTCAGCAGGAGGCCTCCAACCCTCCTACTGCTACATATATGCACCATGCAGAATCCAGCACAGAAACAAGCATGCCCTGGCTGCCAAAAGCTCCCGACTCTTTTCTGTACTGACTGCAATATTATTGAAATGGTACTAGAGAATTTTCAGGCAGAATAAAAAGACTTGACAGTTTCCACCATGCTTCAATAAAAACAAACTCACTCTTAAGATAAAACCCCATAGCACTGGGCATGGATAATGCCAGCAGCTTTCTAGACAGCTGGACACTCACCTGTCACACCACCCACTCCATGCAGGTTCTGTAGAAGTCCATTCCTCTAAATGATATCTTTTACAGCAGGAGGAACCAAGAGTTCTACCAAAAAGGGGAGTATGTGTCTACTGTACTTCTCCTTCATGAAGTGTGAGAACTTATACATCAGAAAATTGCTATTTAATGATCAATAAGAGTTCTGTAAATACACAAACAGAACACGTAACAGGAGACTACATAGTCCAACACCCAGCCCTGAAGCATAATTGGCATATCTAATCCATCCTGGGAAGACAAATATGAGAAAACTACATCATCAGAAGTGTGCACTATATCTATCTCAGCTTAATAGAAGAGAAAGAAGAATACAGTACTTTTTCATGGTTCTTCAGGAGAAAGCTATCTGATGCTACCAGTGTAAAACAACCACTCTCTCATTTTCTCCTAACTACCAGCAGGGCAAAGATCCTCAGCATTCCCATGAAAAAAATGGAGTTTTAACATCATCATCTCTTAACACTGTCCCTTATTTCACCCAGAAACCCTTCTGACCCTTTCCTTCAAGCTCTGAATCTATAATTTGAAAGCTCAGTATGAATTATAATGATCCTTTTGGTCATATTACTTCTAGCAACCTGCTGCAACCTTAACAGCAGAAACATTCAATTTCCACACTCCTTCTTCTTGAAATTTCAGGTTGTAGAAGGAAGTGACAGCTGAACAGAAATTAATGAAAGAATGATTGAAATTCTTTCGAAACAGAAATTAATGAAAGAAAAATTGCAGTTTTCACTTTGCAGAGTTACCTTAGACTTCAGCACTATAACCATTAGGAGTGACTGCTGTCATCAACAGGAAAACGCCTGCATCCGTCAGTCTGCAAAGAGCACTTACTCATCTGGACTACCAATTACTTAGAATTCAGTAACATTATATCATATATTACATTGCCATTTATTTAAACTTATGTTGTTTTATTTAAGCTTCCATTAAGCTTTTTATGACAAATAATTAAGGCTACATTGTAAGACTGGTAATTTTTTTTTTTTTTT
>VZTI01004487.1:2561442-2574071 GCA_013397865.1 Struthidea cinerea
TACAAATAAGTTAGGGTTCAATGTAAGACTGGTAATTTTTTTTTTTTTTTTTTTTGGCTCTTGAAATAGTCTGTTTCCATTGCTTCAGTAAATTGTAATCTAATATCTAATTTTAAGGCAATCTTACACCATCATGGGACACAATATAGCAAAATCTGTGGTCTAAAAGGTTTCAGATTCAGCTGTTAATCAGTCCCTCTATTCCATAACAAGTAGGACCTTTAATAAGTTGTGACATTCATACCTGGAAGCTACAAAATTAAGACAGAGCACCCCAGAGAAGATTTTCAGTTCAGTCCTACATGATCCAAAACAACCAATCTCCAAAATGCATCCACTCCCCAATTCAGAAGAAATCTATCACATTCAAATTTAAGACAGGCATTTGTCACAGCAAAGACATCTACATTTGTGATTTATCAGAAGTGATGCTAAAAATGGACATAAATACTCCAGCTGCCTCAACACAGCACAGCAGCAGTGGACAATTGCCAAACTGACCTCGAGTACGTTCCTCTGAACACAACATGCATCCTGTACCTCTGCCACCTCCCTCTAAAGCAGCAGCTCACAGATAGAAACACCTATGTCGCCTATTCAATGGAGAGACTGCTCAACAATTCTTTTAAAAAGGAAAATTCATCCTTTTTGTTTTCACGAAGAGCTCAAGAAACACTAAAGATGCAGCTGTAAGAGATTCTAATCACAATTATTTAGACTGTGAGGACACTGAACCACATGAAGCCTTGCTGTCTTCCTCAGTAATCTCTCTGGAGATCTGAGGGATTATGATACTTAGATTTGGAAGCAGAAAGATCAGAGAAGTTCTTTTGGGTTATACAGGAAGCCTATGTATTAAGCACAGTACATGATAGTAAACATTTCTTGCTTTTTCTCTCTCCTCTTTGACAGCAAGGATCTCCACTGAATGCTGATTTAGGAAGGCTACCAACCTCTAAAGCAAAATAAGCAAAAGTGTTATGTGTGTTCAGAGGAATGTTTCCATGTCCACACATTTCCAGGTCTCTCCCATTTCCAGGAATATAACAAAACAATAGCCATGTTTGATTATATTCAAAAAACTTTTAAATAAACAACCAAAATTAATTAGTATTTTGGTGTTAGATTTTGTTGCTCATACGTTATATCACAACAAAAGGAACAAAGCTTCAGACATTCTGGAAACAGTAGCTTAGCAGAATATTACACTCATCTACTCAATATCCAGTTTCAGTAGAGCAGCCAACTGGGAAAAAAAAGAGCTAACTCCTTGAAACAGAAAAATTTGATAACAAAAACTGAAGCTCCTCCAGTCCAATCCATAATTTGGCTCACATTTGCAAGCAAGAAAGCAAAAGAGGAGCTGCTAGAGAACACTGGCATGCACATAAGCGCAGAATTTTTTAATATCAGAGAAGGTGAGAATATGGGGGGGCGGCGTGCTGGTGGTGAGGCTGTTTGGCTGGTTGAAGTCTATAAACAAGCCAGGCCCTGCGGAGTTATTATTAATCATGATCAAATCACATCAGGTTGTCAACATCTGATTGCCCTTACACTTGTACATTCTGTACGTGTCCCTCTGAATTAAAATGGTAAAATATTAATCAGCAGTGGCAGCACACAAGATATTTTCATGCAGCAAGAGTCAAATAAAGTGGAAATTAGTCACAGAGCTAAACAAGAACAAAAGCTCTTTACTCGAAGTTTGCTTTGTGCCAAAATCTTCATGTTATCTATATTATTATTCAGCCAATGCACACTCTAACGTCTTTCCTAAATTAGCTTTTAAATAAAAAGTGTTGCTGTCATCTAAGAGCAATGCCATAAAAGAAAAATAAAACAAAAAGAAAGCACCCCTGCCCACAAAAAAAGGATACCCGCTTTAACTTGGGTCCCTCTCCCTTTACTGCAGATTCTGAACAGCTGCCCAGCATTTTGCCAAGTCCATGGCCACATGCACCCATGACTCTGACTCACCATTTTAGGCTGCAAACACTGCTACTTTTTCTTTAGTTGCTTCCTAATCTTTTTATGGTTTAGGGCATCCTCATTATGACTGTGAAATGAGTTGCACACAGAAAGACCTACTGCAGCCAGAACAGCTCTGTGGTACACACTTACACCTTTAAAAACTAAAAATAACAAAAGTGTATACAGACCACAAAAAAAAAAAGCTCCACCACAACCACCAACTGAAAAAACAGTTCAGTTTTGTCTTCTCCGAGGATTTCTTTGGTCTCTTCTGTACAGGGCTTGAACATCTTTATTGTCTTGCAAAGTGTCTGAGGCATTTGTCAGAATATTTTGTTAAGCCTTTCTACCAACTGCTACGACTGACATGAGACTGTGGGGAGGGAGTGGGGGAGGGGTTGGCAGTGATGACTTTTTACCTCTTCCAGAACTGAAACTATTTATCTGAATTATGATATTCTCATAAGACTTTCAAAGCAGATGCATGAACCTGGGAAATCAATTCAAAATCAAGGAAATAAATACCCAGCTACAAGAGGGTTGTATTTGCTGTTCCACCTTGAGGAATACATTTTTGCAAGATTTGGATCCTAGAGCTCATTATCATCTTATCTGTTATTTTATTATGTACCTGGACTGTCAGAAGGAAAAATGAAAAATGACTATTCAAGAATAAATTCTATCTTAAGTCTACAGTTCCTTCAGGACAGAAGCCCACAGTAACTAAAAAACAAGGAAGATGTCTCACGATATGATGTCACATATTATATGATATATTCAGTGAGAATGTAACTTAAGTTCTTGCAGCTATGGTGCTGAACTGGAGGAAGCATCAATCATGACCACAACACTCTGCATGGTTTTATTGCTATCCAAGACAAAGGAATTTGTGCATAGTTTTCTCCTTTAGGAGGCAAAATGACTACTTTAGTCGCCTTACAAAGAACTGCAACCAAAAACAAAGATTATTTCAGCAGGAAGATGCTTTGGGCCATTTATATTTCCAGTTAAACAGCGAGGCATCTACACTCTCACAGGAATATTTGCAGACCATAACAGGAAATTCAACAAGTGCTGTCAGACCCTCTCTGGTTCAAGCTGCACTACATGCTGCCTCAAGTCATGCAGTAGTTCAGTTTTGAAGGAATCATAGAAAGGTTTGAGTTGGAAGAAATCTTAAAAATCACCTAGTTCCAGCCCCCCTGCCATGGGCAGGGACACCTTCCACTGCAGCAGCTTGATCAGAGCCCCATCCAACCTGAATACTTCCAGGGATGGGGCATCCACAACTTCTCTGTGCAACCTTTTCCAGTGTCTCACCACATTCACAGTAAAGAATTTCCTCTTAATATCCACCTAAACTGGAAACAATACTCCAGATGTAGTCTGACCACTAACAGGCTCACTTTCCATGACCCAACACGGTGCACAAAGGCACATTATTGACTCATTACCTCCCCATATCTGCATTGCTCTCCAAGAACCAGCTTCTGCTGTTGCACAGAGATTTTTCCAACAGGGGCACTAAAACTTTATTTTGCCCATAAGGAACAGCAGGCAGTTTCAATCCATTTTTCCAGTCTGACAAAGCCCTTCTGAAAAGCATCCCTACCCTACCCACATCAACTGCTCCCTCTCCATGTCATATCATCCCCAAATGTGAACACTGAAAAGTGTTAGCAGAGAAATTTTCCAGCTTTCTGCAGCACTCTGTGAGAGCTCTGTTTGTCACAGAAACTATGACAAACAGTGCTACAGTTTTGTAAGCAAAACTTTCTCTATCTTGCACCTGCAGCTGTTGTGTAATATTGTTATGATATTGTCTGGGAAAATATTCTGAAAGGTTTTAGCCAACTGGTACGGGAGGCGGATGGTCGGTGACCAACGACCTTATGCCATGCTGGCGACCCAAGTGATATAAACTGATTTATAATTAAATAAATGAGTCGTTATTGCTCCTGAACTGGTGTGTCGTTCCTCGCCACTTGTGCCGCTCACAGCGACACCCAAACTTGCTGAAGATGTCCTGCTTTTCGTTGTCCAGTGTGGAATAGTATCGATGTCAGTGTTAACCCAGGAAAAAGGAGTTCCTCTCTTTCCCTGTCTGCCAGGAAATAGCCGCCATTTGTCTGGCCTACCAACTGACCAGTGTCTTCCAAAGGACTACTAAAAGTGCTTTGGGAGCCAAAGCCACCTCCAGAATCACTGCCTGACCATGTTGTCCGTACCCAAAGGGCAACATTCCATAAATGTAAGTACAACACCATAAAGTGGCTCCTCCTCTAAGCTCAGACACCAGTTTACCTCTGGGCAAATTGCTTTATTTACAAGTATAATTTGAAGTACAAGAACCTCATCAGTAAGTGTTAGTCATCATCTGTCTCCATCTGCTAAGTTTCAAGTGTTTTAAGTTCTTCCCTGTCCTGAACTGTTTGTGTACATGACAGAAAGAAAACATAAACAAAGAAAGAGACAAGAAGAACTTTGAAAGCTGTTCTGGTGGGTTTCTTTCCCAAGGGTCCTTTGAAGAGCTTTTGAGTTCAGTGACTTCATAGAATGGAAAGAATGCTTACATTTTTGGTGTATGAAGGCATGGCACGACCATTTGTATAAAAATAAATGGACATAATAAATGTCAGAGTAACACGCTAGGTTTGGGTTCTTTGGCTTTTATTCAGAGAGGGGCAGGGATTAGGAAAAAAGCAGGAAAACATAATAGCAATATAAATTTATCATTATTCACAGAGAAAAAGTTTGCAGATAATTTCCATAGATGAAGTGCAGCACCACCTTGGACCTTAGCTAAACTCATCTGCCAACTGGTGACACATGTGGTGCCCCAGGGAATTTAGAAACTAACAATACTCACAGCTGCTAAAATATCCCTTCAAACAAACGTTCATACCATGGAAAAAAAACTATTTTGGACTCTTTTTCACTCATCTAGAATTTTTACTTTTGGCTGACTACTAACTCTTGCACAGTTTATTTAGGGTAGAGAGGAATATCTTGCAGGAGTACTCTGGGACAATAGAGAGATTAAGTTTAGAAGAGAGATTAAGTTTAGACAAGAGATCATAGATTATCAAGAAGACACCATAGAAAACATGTAAAGTTAGTTTAATAAACCTTCCCATTCAGAAAGGTGGCTTCACCTTCTACAAGGTAAATGAGCTCCATTAGAAACTAGGATATGTTACTCCTTTTCAAAGAAGAGAATTCACTCTCACTACTGTGTCCTTCTCACATTCAAGTGCAAAACCAGTTTACAGATATCTGCATTTGTCACAGAGACGCTTTGAAAGAAAAGAAAAAAAAAAAAAAAAAAAAAAACAAAAACAAACAAACAGAAAACTACTAATGAAGAAACCTGGGAAATATGGTAATCTAAACAGGAAACAACGATGGAATTACTATATGATATCCTGCGTGGGGAACTTCAAACATTAAAAATTCCTATGGTAAACTACTGAATTGCTTCAAGAAATCTAATTCAAAATCTTTGTCTCTACAATGAATTTTTTGTCCTCAACACATTCCTCAATTCTCTGCCCAGACTTCTGTGTGCATAACCCCAGCATTAATAATCCCACTGACTATGAACACAGGAGGAGGAAACAATCATTAATTACTTGAGGCTGTGCAGATATTTATAAGGCAGGAAAAATGAACATGCAGTTCTTGATGGCACCCATGGTGTTTTTAGGCAGTCTTACGGGAGAGGGGAAAAAAAAAAGGGACTCAGGTATCAAAATAAAAATCACACTTGGTTCTAATATGGGATAAAGGAAACTGCTTTCCCATTAGAGGACAAAAAATTATCGCCAACTGCCTGACACAAAAGGGAAGAGGAAAACAACAGGAAAACTTGCCAGCTGGAGAAAGAGGTAATCAACTGCCAAGGATCAGTTTAGGGCTGCAGCTGCTTGTCTCTGCCAAGTTTAAAGAGTTAGCTGTTCTAAAAGTATATTTGAAAAATGTCACTAGGGAGTTTAAATACTGACCTTGTATGGAAAATTTCCACTGAGAAGACAGCGAATTTCCAGGATCCCAGGAATTTTGTTAAAAGTAATCTCATGATTTCCCAGGTTCAGCATCAAAAGAGCTATTCCAAAAATGCAACCAATGTTGCTTTTTTCCCGCTCACATCCCTACCCACAGAGTTGCCAGTCTCCCATGTGCCTGTCTGGATTTAGTTCTGCACATCCCACTCCAAAGGGAACAACTTCAAGACTGAGAATGTTGCTACTACTATATCATCACTAATCTATTTTTACTGGGTGATGCACGGGGCTTCTGGGAAGACAGCAGATATAACATTTCTCTCAGTATTTTAAGATTATTCATGTACAGGGCTCTCAGCAATACTATTTGTTGATATTTTAGAGAAGCACTGCTGATAAG
The DNA here is from genome assembly GCA_013397865.1 of Struthidea cinerea. Taxonomy (NCBI): domain Eukaryota; kingdom Metazoa; phylum Chordata; class Aves; order Passeriformes; family Corcoracidae; genus Struthidea; species Struthidea cinerea. Next base: position 2,567,818 of record VZTI01004487.1, read on the forward strand.
CTTATGAGTATTTTAGGACTTAAAACGGCTAAATCTAGTAAGAAACCCAACCAAAGAAACAAAAAAACCCAAGAAAAAAGTAGCAAGGTTTTCCTCATATAACAGTGTGCTTGGAACTAAACTACTTTCTTCAGATTAACTATTTTTAAGAGAAAAACCTGTCTGTATGGCATAGCATTGGTATCAAGAGACATGAAGGATTATCAAACCACCTCTGTGATATTTCTGAGAGTTTAACAGAAACCCCCTCAAACAGATGATGAAGGAAGAAATGATGCAAAGGTGCCCAAACCAACAAAAAAAGTGATTCATTATATAACATCTGCACTTAGGTTTCAAATATATCACATGTAGTATCAGCTGGGAAAAGCATAGCAAAGACAGGTGCAGGAAGAAAACCAGATCCATAAGCACAGTGTCATGTCCTTTAACACCCCCAGAATCAGCTGACATTTATTTTAACCACTCAAGACACATTTGACACTCAGGAAACATTTACTCCAGATTACAAACTTTTAGCCAGAAATTCCGCTACCCTTTTTCTCGAATCAGAAGCAACCAAATGACCTAAATTTTACCATTTTTGAGGGAAGAGGGAGATACAACTTTGTTCCTCTGTAGTAACAAGGGTGAGTAGTACCCAATGTCAGGGGGGAGCTACTTGGCACTGAAAGTGATAATCTGCCAGAAGACTAGATGGCTATCATCAGATATTGTTACAAAAGCTTAAATACCTATGTAGCAAGCATGACGAAAAGTAGAAGCCACTGGAAACCACAAACATTATAGTAAACAGAGGGCAGAATTCCACTGCTACCTGACAGTTCATTATTTTGTAGTATTCCCCTCCACCATTATCCAAACAGCAGCAATTCAACCATGGTTATTGTATTTCACTGCTGTTTCAGAGCCATCAGCATGGATGTTACTTTCAGTGACAGATAAATCTCTGAGGCAGTATAAACTTCCTGAGGAAAATGCAGCCAGCCAAACATTTACCTTTCCATATATGGAACAAACTGGTCCATGAAACAGGAACCTCAAAATCCTACTTCAGCCTCAAAAATCTTATCAAGGGGGAGAGAGAAAAACTAAAGACAGACTAGGACACTGAAGAAGATTTCCATAGGTACAGAGTGGATTGACTACATTCAAGAGAAATTTTAAAAAATGAAACAAAATTAACATTCACACTGCAAAAGTCAGTTAAAAAGTTCCTTCTTAACAAAAGATGTGTTTCTTAGTCCATCCTTTCCGCTGTACTAATACGTATACAACAATGATATTTAAAAGTTCAGGTGTCAAGATGCGTAAAAGGGCAAAGTTTATCAAGTTTACAATTATCTATCAGATACCCACTGTATCTTCTGGAGGTGTGAAGATAAGAATACATATCTGGAATACATTCAAGAGAAATACGGAAGTTTTAAAAATAAACCTAATTGCAGACACTGCTACTGGCTCACCAGTTTCATTTTGACTATTTTAGAGACATAATGTACTAATGAGGAACGCTTACTTTTATTTTTTTATTTTTTGTTTTAAAATGGACACAAGTTTCACAAAAAAACCCACGTTATTCTCTGAGATATCTGGGTGATCACTGGGAACCTTCGCGACATAAGGACTGTATTTCATCAAATCTGATTCTCACTGCACTTACAGTGCTGTGTATCCTTTATGTTCCACAGATCGTACAGTTATAGTGCAGTCTGATTAAAAAAAGTAAAATAGAATGACCATGAGGTATTTCCAGGCAATGTCAGGATCCTAAAGACAAAACTTCACAGGAAGATCACATATCAAGGCAGTAGGCAAAAGAGTACAGGCCTAGGACTTCTTGAACTGTGGCAGATATCTCAAATGAAAGGACTTCCAAGAGTCCCAGGAGACCAGGAGAGAATAGAAACTTTTGAGCCAGAAGTGCCTCGTACAAAGCCACGTATGGCAAGCTCTGAGCCAGATCATTAAAGAAACCAGAAGAAGAAATAACAGTAAAAAAAAAAAAAAAAGAGCTCATGACAGAACCGCCTCTGCAGACTGAACTTTCCAGAAAAGGTGTCTCTGGGAGAACCTGAGAGACATTGGCTGCCCAGAAGGAGCAGCCGGCTGCCTTCGCACCTTCTACATCAGCCTCCCCTGCTGAGGAAGGGCTCAGCAGCGGCTGAGGCTGAGTATGGAAACTAAAAGATAGTGTGTCTAAAACCCAGACAAAGTTGTCATATATCCCCACCATGCGTAAATTACAATTTTCTGACTGTAGTTGGCTTGGTTGATCCTGGTTACTTCAGACATACAAGAACCATCTTAGGAAGCTGAGAAGATTGGGTTTTTTCAAGTGTGTGACAGACAACACTTCGTCTAGAAACAGTAAGTGCGTCAGTCATCTGCGCTTTGTTTTTTTGGATTTACAAAACCAAAACTGAACTCTCCTACCCCAGCCGGGCTTCTGTAAAATTTACAGAACTGAAATGAGCAACATTACTTTAATATACTTTCTTGTAATAAAACATTTTCCATTGAAAATGGTATTTCATACACAGAACATCAGTTCTTCATGCTGCTTTCCCAGAACTCCTACAATGGCACAAAGGCCTTGTTTAAAGTGTCATTTTGTTCCTTCCTTGCTTGAAATCACACACGACCCCATGGAAAGAGAAGGACTTCATGGTTCCAGCAAGACAGCAGAGAGGAAATATCTAAAGGCTCTAAACAATATCTAAATAAGGCTTTTCATCTGTCAAAAAGTATAGATAGACCAATGTAGCTCATTCTTTAGTCATATAAGATTTGTGCTTTGAGGTTACACTTTCCCAAACAAGACCCCATCTACACTTCAAGTACAGTGAGCAGATTTAACAGAAAGAGAACAAGTGGAAAAATAAGTCTGAAAAGCAGGATTAAATTTTGGTGATGTTCAGTGTACTCAAAAACCTGACTTCTTACCCTTTTCATTCTCCCCAGATGTACCAGAGTAAAAGACACTGCCTTTCCTATGTCTCTGGCCTGGCTGAAATCTTATCCCTCTATCTTTGAGCAGAGAAGTGGTATTTGAAGTGGACTCCATGTTCAGATCCCACCACACTGAGTTTAGTGCAGAAAATGTAAAGGACTGTAAACACCAGAACATAAATCATCTACAAAGAAAACCATTGATAAACAGAGATCAACAAGTGGTTTCAATATACCACCAGCTCAACCCCACCCAGGTTTATGTGGCCATCTTGCAAACACCATAACAAAGAAGTTTTTTAAATGTCCATTGGATTAGGATGGCAATCCAAAGCCCACCACCAGCACCAGTGGTCTGTCACTGACCATCCTGCCACTGTTAAGTTAGAGCAGTCCTGACAGAAGTCACTTCCAAAAAGACTTTTCCATTACAACACTAGTAGGATATTAAGTGTTCATTGTTCCCAGAATTAATTGAGAAATAACATATTTTCAATACCTGAAGCATTTTTAAAGAAGAAAAGAAGTCAATCCATATAGGTCAGCGCAGGCTTCCAAGTGATAGATTCAGGAATCATGAACATTGTGAGCCCAGGAGTCAGCGGAAGGAAGGAAGGGATGTTCTACTTTATGTAAAGCAGCTCTGAGTACTGTGAGATATCAGGATCTTACCCAGCATGTTTGTAGAGTGCTGTAAGAGCTTCTGAGAGCAGCCTTGATCACTACCAAATCATGTTAGTAAGCATAAAAAGCATGATAAATTGAAGAAGCAGAATTTGGGGGGGGTTGTACTTGTTTTTCCTGCTCATGGCAACATACCTACACTGAATAAAATTAAAACAATTTACTAACATTTCATAGGAGAATTCCCAAAAGTTCTCCCTTTCATTTACCTTGCTCCAAAAGGAAATAAGTGGTAGTTTTCCCTTTTCATGGGAAAATGAGCAGCTCTCCATCTTTAATACTTTCTTCTGTAATTGTGGAACTAAAAAGCATAGCAGAGAACTCAGTGGCACGTTCTTCATCTTAAGCCAGATTCCGAATAGCCTTGAAAGAAATGCCACGCAAAGCCTCATTTTCTTATAGAACCCCTTTCCCCACCTTTGATCCTCGCAAACTCGGTCTGACAGCTACAATAAAGAAGAGGTCACCACCACAAGCCAACTATTCTGATCACCTCCGAGAAGCTGGCACCCCAGGAAAGATGCAGAAAAACAGTTCATGGGAACAGCACAAATAAAGGAGTGGACAAAATGGAAATTCAAGGGCAGTGACACGCCTGGCTACTGCATAGCCATGTCATACAGTTAATGGAATTACGTGGCAGCAGTCTTTCCCAGAGAAGTAAATCACTGAAACATTTCTGAAGCCTGTCTGCCAAACACCTCATATTTCATTTATTATCCTTTCACAGCAGCAAGTAGTTCACAGACTAAATTTCCCTCATTCCAGTTATGTATAAATCCTTTAGACTGATCGATTTAACAAAAATTAAAGTTACATTTTAAAAAATGAGGAAATCAGTCTGAATATGCTGCTATTGGAGCTTGTAAATCTTACCAAAACCCCTTGTAACTGCACACACACATTAAGTACCCATACACCTTGCAGTCCCAAGCACCATGCATTTTTCTTGAACTATTTCCAGCACTTTTGGAAAATAGGTTACTTATTCTTAAAGAAAGCATGTCCATTATTCCAGGATGAGCCATGCAAGCGGAGAGTGGCTGCTGTAGCAGGTCAATAAGGCACTGCAGGAAGGGCAGCACTGCTCTGCTCCCCCTTCAAAGACAGATCACAAGCACTGCCTTCATTAACGAGTATTGACTACCCTCTCTAATTACTGCATTCTAGACCTCACATTTTCACTGCAGCACAAACCTCAGCTGTCCACAGACACCATTTACTCAGCTTACATTTAGCTTTTACTGACAATTTCACATGCTGGAAAGGGGCAGAAAACATTTTTTTATACATAGGCACTTCTGGATTTCCAAAAACAGTTAAAATGCCTAGAAATGTACTTACTGATATAAATCTACCAAATTATATACCTGAATCAGTTGGTTTACACGCCTAAAGTTAGAAATAAAAATCCAATATTCAGACTAGTAAATTAATGAAGCAGTTTTCAGAAGAGCTCAAACTCAGTACCTCAGAAAAACAGAATATTCAGCTGTTACATTTGTATGTAGAATCCTGGCTGCAGAATGAAAAAGTGCACACTTGCTCTCACAATTCTGATTAACCCCACTGAGTAATACCTTTGCTTTTCCTATGCATAATTTAGAAACAGACAATCAATCCTAATTAACTGCAGGCAGGTATTTAATTCTGAGTCACATTGCTGGCAGAATAGAATACTGCTTTTGGTTCCCCCCCCCCTTTCTTTTTGTCCTTCAGTATTTCCCAGTAAACAAATCCCTGATTACTTTTTCACTTAAATATTTACTGCATTAAATATTTGCCTTAAGGAAAGAAGCTCTATGGAAAATTATGACATCCATACCCGACCCTATTTTTCTGAAGGACTTTTGTCTATATACAGGAATTTATTTACTTACCAGCGAAGACATCTACGAGCATTTGGTAAGAAATTAGGGATTCACTTTTTCTCCTTAGGTCAAAAGAGATTCTTTCTACACCAGGCTGACTTCCTGCCATATCCTCTGAGCCACCACCCAAATGCACAACCTACCCACTGAAGGACTCGCTGTCTCTTTCACTTCCTTTTGTGGTTTTCAAGGCCAAAATGAGAGGGAGAGCTTCTTTTTCCACCAGAATATTGCACTTTTCAGTTATTTTATGAATATGTGAAAATGCATTTTAAAGCAAGAGCTTTATGCTTACTTTTTGCTCTTATCTGTGGATGCAGAGAAAGATGGCAAGACCCCACACAAGCTCAGAACACCTCCACTTCATGCTTACTGTTTTCCCTGCATGCATAACCTACTCCAGAAAGCAGGTGCTTCAGTGAATAGTAAAACTCTAACCAGACAAACGGAAAGCACAGTACTGCAGCTACTAGAAGAATATATTGTTAGACTGCACTTCACCATTCCCTGCAGAGCAGTATCATTGCCTGCTGAGCATTCCCTATCCTTCCTACAGGAAAGAGTGAGATGACATCAACAGATAGTGGGATTTTTGTCACCCATACCCAAGAGCCATGTCTTTTTCAGATCCTTGCCAGTTTAGCTGTAAAACAAGGCATCCACACTGAAAATACTTACGAGTTAATCATAAATACATTTCACCTTATTCCAGCTATTTGGTAGAAGGAGGAACTCTTTTTTTTTTTT
>VZTI01004487.1:2574104-2588772 GCA_013397865.1 Struthidea cinerea
TTTTTTTTGAGATCCAGGACAGAAAGAAAGCTCAGCTTCCAGCAATTTCTTCAGAGAAAGAAATATTTCACAAGTATAGTAATGAGCTCATATAAAAAGGTTTTTTTTTAAAGTTTTGGGATAGTCCCGCAGCTGCAACATCCTGTATTCATTTCACACTGGGTCAATGTTTTGAAGGATGTCTCTTCACAACATTGCTCTTGAAGCAATCTCAGTATCAGCAGAGCAGGCCAAAAGCAATAATCAGATAAGTCGTTCCTGCTTCTCTAATTTAATAGTCTGTGGTGTAAAAACACCCTAAAAATACAGAAGCATCACCTGCAATCTTCTGCACTTCTTTCCAGTGGTTTATACAGCAATATGAAGCTTTAATAATTATTTGTCCAATAAGATAGAGATATCAATCAGATAAAACATAATAGCTGCCTCCTCTTTTTGAAGGGAAATGGAGTTCTGATCCTTTAAAATTTCTCTTGCAGAGAAGACAATTCTGAAGGTAAAAGTATACTTATCACACAGATTAAGATGAATAGGCCAAAAATACTCTATCAAAGGAAATACTTGCAAAACCTTGAAGGCTGATGATTTGCTCCTGAGATGAAAAATACATATACAAATGAGAGCATTACAAATGAATGTTACAAATGAAAAAAAAACCATTATGGGTTTGAAGAAATAGGTTGTAAAGAGCCTCAATCCTTTCAAAACTGTATTACTTGCTATACAGGGCTGCTTGAAAATAAAACAAAAATATAGATATTATATTAGCAACACAGACCTGGCATCTGATCAAAATCTTGGATATCTACAATATAGTACTTTGTTTTTTAAAGAATTAAACAATGAAAAAATAAAAACTGTTTGCAATAACAAGACTTCCATTTTAATGAGACAAAAAAATACTGGTTTTCCATTTCACATGAAAAATATCTCACAGTTCTTACTTAAAAACCCAGAAATCTAACATAAGCCAGATAACCTCCAGCTGCAGACAAATAGATTTGTCTTGTGAAATGATCAGCTCATGATGCCATTGATCTCAGATTGCTCCATGTCATCTTGAGAGTCGTTGTCACTGCACTGAGAGCTACTGCTGATCACTCAATGTGGTTAATTTAATAAAACCAGGACTGACTTTCCCAGTCAGGTCAAAGATTTGAAGTGGGCAACAAGGTATGCTTGGGATAAATGAGGTACGATGTTTAAGTGGTTTTAGTATAGTGGCACACTTAAATCAAAACTATGGGTCAGATAGTTTTTGCTAATTTGGGACACAATGTAGCACAGGATCCAGTGTTTTGGCCTACAATTTGACAAAAGAGTCCTAGAAATCATTTGTTCTTATTTAGATGGAAGCACACTTGACAAGTACCTCTGCTTTACATGTCCGAAAAACTATGGCAAATAACTTGTATGTCATTTCTTATTACACTGCTCAGTCACAAGGAGGAGGGACAGGAAGGAAAGTTGCTGAGACGAATTTTGCCAACCATCAGCAGAGTCACTAAGGGATTCAGAGAGGGATTCAATAAGCTCTTCGAGCAGTCTCCGAAGGTGAAGTGTTAAGTTGCACAGACACTGGGAAAACAAGAAGTGCATCTGCAATTACTTTTTTTTTTCTTAAGATCATCTATTCCCATGGAAGCAGAAAGCAAAACTGAGTTTTAGAAAGGTTGCACTATCCAGCATAAGTAACCACAGATATGAAAAGCATAGTGCAGGAGTTACAGCAAAACCACTAAAGGTGAAGAGTATTTTACCTTTTATCCATTTCCATAGGCAATTTATCCTCAATTCCAAATTTTCATCATTGATCTCCAGCTCACAATTAGCCACTCTCAAAGAAAGAAATATGCAAGTAAATTGCTCTGCTTTCACACTAGATTTTGAAATAAGGATAGAAACCTACCATGCTGAGCTACTGCTAAGTGTAACCATTTTACAATTAATCATAGATTAATCTGTGAAAAAGAGACCTTTTGAATGAAGTCTGTGGGAAACAAACCTTTGTTCTACATGGTCATATTTCTTTCACCTGATCATAAAAAAGACCAGGTCTGATTTTATATAAATATGCAGTAGACAGGTCAGAAATCCCCTCACCTTTTATATCACATGGCCAATTTACTCAGCACAACCATTTCTACTGAATTACTGCATACTTGCAAACAATTCCCAGTTAAACTAAACCATAGAAACTAAACCTGATCTAGTAGGTTGATTTAGTGGCTGTAGGTCAGTATTCAAGACGTCCAAAGAGTTCAAAAAAGTTCAATGTATGAACATCCATAAAGTCATAGAATTGTTTGGGTTGGAAGGAACCTTAAAGATCATCTAATTCCAACTCCCCCTGCCCCACCATGGGCAGGTACAGCTTCCACCAGACCAGAGTTTGCTCAGAGCCCAAACCAACCTGGCCTTGAACACTAGTTCTCCAGGCAACCTGTGCCTCACCACCCTATGAATAAAAAATGTGTTCCTAACATCTAATCTAAATTTCTCCCTTTTTTAGCTTAAAATTGCTCCCCCTTGTGCTATCACTATCAGGTTGTGTATTAAGTTCTCTTCCATGTAAGTCAGTTTGCTGTTTTGTTAAAAACTATGCCTAACGGAGGAGCCCCATCTGAAGATACATATAAAAGAAGACAGAGGAAAGCATATATAACTAATGCTGTTACCAGTTTGCCTTTTTTTCCCTGAATATGAAAAGTTCAGAACCTCTAAGGAGTTTAATGTTTTACCCCTAGACACTGTTAAATCAAAACACAGCCTGAGCCCATAATTGCCAGCCCAGGAAGGAAAACCAGACCAGCTTTGCTGAGCCACAGCCAGCTGGAAATTCAGCAGTAGCCCCTGCTGTCAGAGCACAGCACTGCCATGGCCCAAGGGATGGCAGCAGGAGCTGGACAATTTCGACAGTCCAGCCTCTAAATCCTGCCATCCCCACTGCTCTGTGTCCACAGCTGCTGTGGTGAACAGGCTGCAACCTTCCCTTCCTGGTTCCAGCACAGAAGCGATTTATTATTATTCTATTTTTAGGAAAAGCTGGTGGAGAATTCAGAGCGATGCCATGAGGGAAACAAGGTTTTAAATTCAATTACAATGTAAAAAAAAAAAAAAAAATACTGCGTTTACTTTGCCTGCCTGTTTTGAGCCTAATAAGTGCAGGATCCCAACTTAAGTCTGCGTACAAACATGGATTCATATCCATGGATTAAATATTCATCTGTCAAGACTTGCCTACATGTTGTTTTATTGATATTTGTCAATAAAGGGCAATATGCATCTTCTCATATCTGAAGTTTACATAGGTATCATGTACCAGTACTGCATTTTCACATTTTCAACACAAGGCACAATTCTGTGTGCAAACCAACATGGGTAATGTTTTGAAAGATGCTGAAATAGAATAAAGTTACTTAAATATAAATTACCTTATTAACTTTATGTTAAAATTACCTTAACTGAAGTTGAATAAAATTCTGCTTTAGATTTCAAAATACAGATTCTTGTCATACATATAATGTTGTAAAGGTTAACTTCCTTTTAATCTCTATAGGAGGAGCTATAAAATACAGGTGTGCTTTTTGTTTTTTAATCCAAACACCTAAACTAGAATTAATAGAAAGAAGTCACACCTGCTTCCTATTTAATATCAAATAAATGAATCAGAGAGGACAAGCAGACAATCCCCACAATCCACTAATCAGGAAACAAACATTTTGCATCTTTTCAGAAGGTTATTTTGCCTGTATATTCCTAAATTTTGGCCTGTATATTCCTAAATTCCTCTATTCCTGCTAAATTCTAATTAGGGAACAGAATAGTATTTAAAAATAACAAACAAAGAATCCCCACCCCACAAACCCAAAATCCCACACCTTCCAAGTTAATAAGTAGAAAAGAGTAAAAGAGTTGGTTTTCCACACTCACCAAAAAATTAATTACGGAATCATAATTTAAATGCAGATTGTTCAATGTTATAACATCCACATAGAGAAAAAAAAATATAGGGGGAGAAGCATACATTCCACATAAAATTTGGTTCTGTACTTGAACAGATGTCTTTCAAGAGCTTATGGTAAAAATGGAGGTTCTTCCTCATGATCACAGTTTTATTATCTAGTTTTATGTGGCTTGTTAGCAGCTGCTGTAATGCAGTTCAGAAGTTTTCATTTAGACTTTAACAGGCTTACCAATTATCAGAATTCTCCTTCCTTCTTTCAATGTAAGCCCATGCACCAAGAAAAAAAAAATAAAGAAAAATAAAAAATAAAAAGTCCTCAGGAATAGGGTCCTTTCAGCACCATGCTGTCCTCTCCTCAGTTACTGAATAGCTTCTGCTTTTCTAATCCTTTGTGTACAATACCTGAAAAAAACTCCTTATCAGAAAGCTCATCTGGCTTCTATACCCTGAGCCACAGCAAATATTGTATTTTAACGTCAAACAACCTGCTCTTCCACACATAGAAAAAAAAAAAAAACCAACTGCACGACTCAAGATCCCCCAGCTCTGTGTATTTCAGTTTCCAGTTCTGCTAGCCTCACCCACATTCAGTGTTGCCTGTCAGCTCACTGACTATAATAAACATGTAGTCCTTGTCAGTCTCAGGAAGGATAATATATTCTCACTTCTCATATTTAAAAAGCATTTTTCCTTCCTGAAACTGAAGCTAACATTTGACAGCAAGCAGCTACTTTGTTTGATTTCCTGAAGGAGGAAAAGTACTTGGAGATATTCTTCCGTTTCCATCCCAAACAGGGTGGTACAGGGCCACAAAGAACTACCTGAAAATGAACATATGGGAAGCAGAGAGGGGAAGGAGTGGTTATTTCCTTCCATAAGTACTTTTGTATGAGCAAACGGTGCTCAGCGGAGCACTGTGGAAAAAAAATGATTACTAAATATATGCACTCTCGTGGTCTCCACAGAGAACAATTCATCTACTTCTGCTCAGGTCTCTAATCTCTTTCCCTGCAGTGAGAGGAAGGAAAGAGTGAAAGATGGTTTTTTTTTTCTATTAAGCCAGCAACGGTGTGAGCAATAGCACTGTACACCACAGGGCAGCAGAGAGAACAGAATTCTTTTTCCTGCAGAAAACTCTCTCCAAAAAAACACTCTGACAGAGAATTTCTGTAATTTTTTTCCTGATCTATCAAATTCCTCCACCTCTAGGCAAAAGGAAACAACTGGAAAGCCTGGTGCTGCAAAGGAACACTTGTGACTCTTTGTGGGTCTGAGTCCTGTAACTGGAGTTTTCACTTGCACTGCCCTAGAGTCACCTCTCTGCAAGTGAGGGTTTGGATTCTGTAACTTCACCATATTTGAGTATTCTTTATATCACACCTAAACAAATGAACTGGAAAAGAGTTACAAACTGTTGTGCCCTGGAGCTGTTCTCCATGCAGGTATGTCAGTGGCATTATCAACCCAGGCTTCTAGACACCAGTCATTTTTCTCTATGTCACATTTAAAACCTCTTTGTTGTTTGAAAGGACTACATTAATATTTTCTCAGAAAACTACAGTGAAAGTAATGAGTTTTCAGAGAATAAAAGTCTGAATTATGTGGACAGACATTTTAGAAGACTGTGAAGGCTTTCTGATGTCTCCTCTAAGAGAATCCTGGTCCTGCTCACCATTGTCAAAGACTGCATGCTATTTCAGATGAATGCTGGACACAGATGCCTGGACCCCAGCAGAACATAAGCCATCAATAAAGGGCTTGGCAGATGCCTTTAATCAACTGTTTATCCTTGTGGGGGAAAAAAGGCAACGTGACAACTTGAGATGAATGCAACGCCCCTAAAACACTCCTGTTTTCTATATGATGTAAGTCTTTAAATCCACAAATCATAAGACATGCACGGTGAAACTACTTAATCCGTTTTTCATTTAGAACCTACACTGTCCTATTTCAACATTTTCTGTAAGCTACATGAGGCACAAAACTCAATTAAGATTCATTTTAATCAGGATCCAGTCCCACACAACGGCTAAATGGCACTTCGGACCTAGAAAAGGGGTCACAATATTCACAGTGATAAGGTACGTGATACGTAGCGTGTTGCAACAGCCTGATATTACTCAGATTTAAAATGGTAAGCCTACTTTTCTCCAGCAGCTCAACCGCATTTGGCGACAACAGCCCCGAAAAATCCCATATAAAACCAGTGAACTGTACAGTTGGCATCGGCCGCCTGGGAGAAGCAACCATAATAGTGCTAAAAGGTAACAGTTGTTAAAACCCAGAAGTAATAATTCCCCACAGTTATGATGAACAGACACTTGTTTGTTTAAGCTCCACGGAAATCCTTTGAAGAGGTAACTCACTTGGGTTTTGAAGTTCCTTTAAATTCCTTATTAACACACACAATGTTAATATTGTTCTCATTTCTGTGAACAAAAAGCTTTTCATATATCCCATGCACAAGCAGCCCTTATACAGAAAATAAATAAAATAAACAGTTAAAGGGGCCATTCTCCACACTGAAGTTGAAGACCAAGGGCAGCCCACACCAGCACAAGCCAGGACTCCTGCTGGCTGTCCACAGCAGTTAGATATCTCTCACCCCTTGACTGCATGTCAGGAATGTTGTTCTGAAGACACCGTCTATGCTTGATCCAGGACAGGGAAAGGATGGAAAGGAGTTTAGAGGCATGTGCACAACTCACCTCTTGGGTTACTGTGTTTTGACTTGCTTACGCCCCTCCGCAAACACAAAAGCCATGGCAATTACCCCCTGCTGCCTCACCTACCTTGGCAGGCTTAAAGAGCACCTTAAGAGCCAGCTCGGGCACCTGCGTGCCCTTCACTTGTAGGCCTGGTGAGCCTGTTTGTCCCCTGGATCGGTTATAGATTAATAAATTATGAAGAACACTGTTTACTGCATCATCATGCATAACGCAAGAGCACATGAAGGTAATTACAGAGCAACAGTCGGGTCAGATTACCAGAACATGGTCAACTTAAGCTGCCGCACTACAACCACTCTGCTTCCTAAAATGGACAATGATTTTTAGTAGTAAATTGGTGCAACTTGCTCTCAAATTTGAAGTACATCTTAATAAAATTCACATTGCTCTATATTTAGAATTAAAATGAGCCAAAACACAAATGCTGAATAATTTTATGAACTGGTAGGAATTCTGATTTTATTGTACATACCACAAAAATCAGGTGTTTTGCAAAGCCTTCCCTAGAACCACATTTTACACAAGAATTCCTGAGCTTTTTTTTAAGACATAAAAGCCCTCTTTTAAAGTTTTAAGAATTAAGAATTTTCAGGCTTCTGAAAGCCATCCCCAGGTGTCTCATCTCACATAACTTTCTTGAATGCTATAGTACTGCTAACCCATAGGAGAACAACTGAAATACGAAAGAATTCCACCCTCACAGATGAAATGCAACCCCTTAATAAGGAGAGTTAGCGCCCAGACTGAATAAAGAGGAATGTACAGTATATTTGTATTAAGACAGGGACATTTTGGTAAGAGCCAGTTGAAGAAAAGGCTGATAGCAGTGTAATTGCATAAAACTGAGAAAAGTTCCAATTCTATCAAAAACAATTTACTTTTTAGGTATCAGTGACTTTGCTTTGATTCTTAACTCACCAGTTCTGAAGAGAGACATAATTAGCCAGTAAGTTTAATTTCCTAACTCAGTTACTGATGTTAATATAAATAATGCATATATACTAGTATTCCATTAAGGAAGTGAAGTATCACAGACAAGATAGTGAAAAGTGGTAAGTGACAGCAAAGAGGAAAAACATTCAAATAGCTCTTGTGATACAAGACAAAATACTTAAAAAGCAACCTGTCTTCAAATATTATTTGCTTTAACAATTTTACAATTCAGGGAATTTATAGAGTTTGGGGTTTTTTAAGTCTGCTGTAGACAATAACTTTGATTTTTGATTTAGAATACCTCTTTCATGGTAGAAGAGAAACTAGGAGCCTGTTCTCCTGTGGGCTGCCAACACTACAGCATTCAAGAAAGTTGTGTGGCATATGACAGACTGCTGAGCTTAAGCAACCAAATGTCTCGGCCGAGTAGGAAGATAAACCCTTAAGTAAATAAATAAAAAGTCGCCCTACCCCAGCTTGCTATCTGGAGCTTAAAGACTGGACAGTCCCCATGAGGAACAGCAACTGTTGGGGACAAGGATGCTCAGCCAGAAGCAGAGGCAGTGCCAGGGAGCTCTGCACTCTCTCCCTACACCTTCTACCTTGAGAAGCCACCAGGAATGGGTAGGGGGTCTGCACTCAAGTTTTCCAGGTTGAGGCCTCTCATGCTTCACAGAAAGAGAAGGCAAACCAAAGATGCAGTTAGAAACTTCTCTCTTGACTTCTGCTTCCCAAGTGCCACAAAGTCCCCAACGGCGACCAGCAGAGCCAAAAGCCTGGCACGGAAACATCACGTGCTCAACTAATAAAAAGCCAAACCCTTAAAAAGGCCAGAAGAAATTCAGCCACTGAAGCAGTCAATGATTTTTAATCACTCTTCACCATTGTCTCTCTCCTAGCCTCATCTAATTCTGGCCGCACCAGCACCTACGTGAGAGGGAGGGAAATGCCTGCAGTTACCCATGAGGGGAAGGATGCACCTCTAAGCTACATTATCGCCTGTGCTGCAAGACATTTGTTCAAAAGTCATTAACAGATCACAGAATTTCACATCACACTGCAGTTCCACCACATTTTCCCTTTTTTCCAGGCTATTTAACTTGTTTTACATTAACATCTGACATACTTAACATTAATACTTATAATGAACACTGTTTCATTGCTCTGTCCTACCTTCCATTCAGTGTCTTTTGCCTCCAATTTTAACACATTTTATGCTCCATTTTACTGAGTTTCAGTGCAATCAGAGGTGGCAAATTGCTCTGAAACTCATTAGAAATACATTTCTTTACATGTCTAGTTTTGCAGACTACTGTAGCAGCTAATTTTTTTTCCTCTCCCTTTTTTACTCAACTCTCCATATGTTCTGATACCACCCTACTGCTGTGTATCTGCACACTGGGGCCACATCTGATTTCTACATGGCTTGCCAACATTTCAACAGAACCCCATCCTCCCCTCCCTGCATTTACTTCAAAAGTCTTTTCTTCTGCTAAAGGCTTATCTCTGTTAAAATGCTATTTCCAAGGCAGCTCGTTGAAGAAACCATTAAAAATTCCGCTTTCAGTTTCCTCCTTTATGCTCAGGTTATTTACACAACCTGGTGCTCTGGGGATACACTCCCTAAGCAGCATTCTCTCTCCCCTTGTCAGAAGTACAGGAGTTTGTTGACAATGGCCTGAATATATCGAGCTGTCCTCTGCTACGCATTTGATTAAAATGTTTTGACCATCAATAGCTGGAGGCAAAGTTTATTCACAGATTTAACACGATGAAAAGGGTCATTCTGATCATCTAAGTGTAAATATTCATCATGGATTGCCTTATATTCAGGACAGCTAATATCCCATTCTGGAACAGAAAGCCATTTTTTCCCCTCATAGAAAGAGTTTCAGCTACAAAATTCACAGTCAGTAATTTGATTAAAATATTGAATTGGCAGAAATATTCTGAAGAAAATCTACCCAATATTAAGAGAACTAGAGGAAAAAGCCCACAAGTGTCTCATTTTAAAATTTCCTTGCTTCATATTTTTCCTTTCCCGCTGACAAATCCTTCATCCCGGGAAGATGACTCATCTTATAGATCAAATACATAACAGTACTTTAAGACACAACACTGCAAAACCCAGCAGTTGGAGTGTGTTATCACAGATCTCACTGTGCCCAAGACATATCCACAAACAGTGCCAAATACTGCCCAGTTATGAACAGGATTTTGCCTGGAATGCTGGGAGATTAGATAGTCCCTCACTGGGAGTTAAGAAGTGGGGGAAAAGCCTGATAACTGCAGCTTTAAGCAGTAGGGGTGTTGACAGAAAAGGAGCAAAATAATAGCCAAAGGCAAATCATAACTTTTTTTTTAATTAACAGCTTCCTTTGTCAATGTTCGATTTCACTTGTTACCCAAAAGTAACACATTTCTTGAACGAGCTCTCCTTTTCCAATCCAGAAATCTCCCAACCACATCTGTTAATTCATCTACAAAAGAAACCTGCTCCTACGATTCTGTACAACAAACTAATTTGTACTGGGTGTGCAAATTATTACCTTCCCAATTTCAGCAATGCCTAGAAGCATTTCAGCAATGGTACTTACCAGAACCTCAGTGATTTTGACCTCCCAGGATATATTTAAAAGCAGTCTCTAGAGCAAGGAGCAGACTTAATTTTCAGCAAACCCACGTCAAATTGCAACTCTCCTTTGAAATCTTCTGTGTATTGTCACTAGAAAGTCAATCAGTGAATACAAATTCTAACTTTTTAAGGAAATCAACATCCAGATCACCAGGAAGTCAATATTATAAGGCCAACAACAATTATTGAGTAAAGTAGATGTTGTCAGGCAAGAGCTAAATAGACACATCAAGCCAACCCAAAATACATATACACATGACTGGATAGCCTATGAACTAAACAGTACGCTCTTACTGGCTTTAAGGGGATTATTTTGATCCTAAATGTTTGGAGAAGAAGTGGGGGAAGGAACAGTAAAAGCAAAGTTCCATTTCTTGGCACTTCCCCACATTTGCTTCAATAGGAGGCAAGGGTGATTAATTTGGCCCACAGAAACAGGAAGCTCTCTAATGACAGGAAAATGAATTTTCATGCAAGTGCTGCATAAAGCAATTTTTTATGCTTTACTTTCCCTTGTTTTTGAAGGGAGAGGAATATTTAGAAGCAGTTTCCTCATATTCACCTTCCTCTCTCAACACTGTGAAGTATCAACACTCCTTGATAAAGCTCAGCTTTAGAAAAACGTCAGAAAGCCTCCAATCCCCAGGAATGCATGCAATGCAGCTATTTCTCTTTGTCAGTGGTCTCTAATGCACCTACAGATGCAAATCACTGCTAAGACTAGCCCTAATGATTGTATAGGCTTTCCCTGAATACACTATATGCAAATTTTCAATCACTATAGACCAGTCAAAATGCAAACAATGCAATGTGTTATACAAAGCCAGGAACAAGGAGAATAAAAGTCCAATGTTCATTACTTTATTTTCAAAAGTAAAACAACAACAATGAGAAACTGCCAGGCAGGGTACAACTGTACTTCTAGCATTTAAAAAATAAACAACAAAGACATTTTTCAAAGACTAGAGCACCATGTTATTAGAGTCTCAGTTATCTCCCACTGCAAGGTGGAAACCCAAAAGATTACTGAAGTTTCTTTAACATAATCCCATCAAATCATATCCATTTGCAGGCAGAGATACAACAGCAGCAGCGGGGAACTATTTTTTTTCCTGTCAGTGTTAGAAGACACCTTGCTGCAGTGAATGCTGTCCTGAATGCAAATTGCCTCAGCTCCCCACGAGGCACTCTGCAATGTCTGAGACTGCCAATAGACAGCACAGTGCCAGCAGATGTACATTTAGGAAGTCGGTGGTCAGAAGAAAACATTCCAGAAAGGGTGAAAATTTGCACTTCAATGCGCAAAGCCAGGGAAGCAGTGCAAAATCTGAATGCCACAGAAGTTAATCTAGTTTATGTGCAGCAAGGCCAGAGGTGACTGTGCTGATGACAGGAGTAAGCTATTTCTTGCTATGAAAGTGAGTTACTGCGTCCCTGTATTCTGAGAGATGGCTTCACATCTTAATGAAGTCGACTTAGCGGAGATAGAACCTCCTAGGGCAGCTTGATCCTCTGCAGAATCAAAGTGGTGCCACACTCACACCTTGCAGAGCTCTTGGCTTGTGAAAGTGCTGAACAAGCAAGCTGTGGCCTGCACCTGTTTCTTGGCAGGAAGCTAACTTTGACTTAACAAAACTCAAATGCATACACACACATTTGAAATAAAGATTCACTCAAGTTCGCACAAACTCTGAATTCTAATTTAGCAGGAAAAAAAAAGACACCAAATCCACAGCAGTTGTTCCCCTCAAAAACAGATTGTTAATCGCGTTACTCCACACAACACCCTTCTCTAAACTGTCTCCAGATACCAGGCTTGACATTTTCCATCCCTTTCAAAGCACCTCTGAAGGCTCAAGTACTCTTTTGTCTAAACTTTTAAATTAATGTCAACTTCTAATGAGAGAGAAATTTTGCTTTGTCCTGTAGGTAAATACATCAAGCTTTTTCAAACTAACGTGTAAATAAAATATAAATGCCACTTTGCACATGACAATGCAGGTGAATTACTTTGGGCTGTAGTGTGTGGAAGAGCAGAAAGATTTTTCTGTTACGTATCAGACACTTTGATTGCAATACACAACAAAAGGCTGATGCTGTAACAGAAATCATAAGTAGCTCATCTCAGCGTCAGCAATGTTTGCAAGCAACACCAAGAATGGAAACGCTCCTTGATCTTCTGCCTCCCAGCACAGAAAAGCTTCGACATTCCCTCCTTCATCAATCCAAAGACTGTGAGGAAACTATTGAGTGTACCGGAGTTACAATAGTCTTTATTAAGTCTTTGCACTAATTAACACACAATTTACTAGTTTGAGAAGAGTTCTGATACGCTTGCCATATGCATAATCCAGAATTGTTTCAAATGCATTTACAGCTCATGAAACAGATGTACTTTCTCGAATTCCTTTCCAGATACAGATCTGAGACAATTGCCTGAGTCCTGTCCCCCAGGCAGTAATGTCAGTAACTCTCATATTGCACAACGCTTGGCAGAGACAAGGATTGGAGGTGGGCTACACTATCTCCTTTCCTGTAAGATTTTCTATCAGGTCAAAGGCATAGTGCTGCATTAGAAAATCCCTTTCAGATCCAGTTAGTGCTTTATAAGCCAGAAAAGCGTAAACACCTGGTTTTTTTGTTTTAATAGAAGAAAGAACACATCCAGCTTCATACTGCAACTGTGAAATAAATTTATTGTAGAATCAAGGCAGTCTGGTCAGCTTTTGTCAGCCACAGAAGCAAGTGCAGTCACATTCTGACTACAGAGAGGGAAACTACAAATCTGTCCTGGGATTATAGGATGCTGAAGAACTTGCTCCAGTGGCCTCTGCAACAGGAAGAGCAGACAGGGAGCCAAAGTCCCACTATAACAATAGAAGTCATATTCAGAAGGTTTCTTCATCTCATTTGCTGGGAGAAATTGATTATGAAGGGGAAAAAAGAGATGCTTTATGCACTTACATGGAGAAATCATAACCAAATCTCCCTTTTATTTCCCACATATTTGGGATTCATTTCCTTATCTTAATTTGTGAGGTTTTCGTACTTAGAAGTCACCATACAAGAAACTACTGTGAGTTTGGTTATTGCCATGCAGGGACATTTGATTAGCAGGATATTGTTCCTGTCATGGCCCTCGCAACCTTCCTGCAATCCAAAAGCCGACAAGAGTGGTCATACTGAAAAGCTACACCTTGCACAAATGTTTAGTAAATAAATCACCTGGTGGACTTGGTGTGTGCACAGATGAAAAGAGCAACAATAAATAGATTGCAGATGAGTATAAATACCCAGGAGTCTATGGTAAAAGTGAGCAACTGCAGAAGACTAAAGAAACTAAATTACAAACTAACAGAAAACAGAGGGTTCTGGTTGTAAGTATGCCTCTATTAGAGGAGATTACAAATTAAAGTCTACATACTGCAAACACAATTACCAATTCCTCTTCCCCAATATAAACAAGCACATAAAGCCTTGGGGGAAAAAAAAATCCACCACAAATAAAAAATTGTGGTTTCATGCACAAATCCAAAGTCACTACACATTAAAGCTAAAATAAAGGATTCTGTGAACAGCATCGTGATTGTCTGTTCTTTTCTGTGCATACTCATTGTTAAATGAGTTAATTGTTAAAGCCTCTTGTCCAGGAAGTCATGGAAAGACTGTCCCCAAGCAAAATACCCCATCCTGGCATTTGACACGTCGTAATTCCCAACATATAACAAGCATACGTCAGAGATTTCAAGCTTTATTTCACCCACTTTGCCCTTACACACCCATAAAACCAAGATGCCGTGACACCGCAAGCATGAGAGCAGCATGTCACACTTACTGTCACATCACAGAGTTCCGACCTAGAAATGAGTGCATGTGTGTGTGTGTGTTAACTTGCTGATAAAGGACAACTTCCCGAAGTTCAGATTTTACGACAGTGTACTTCTTCAGGGTGGCCAAGGTAACACAGGTAACCAGCCTGAGCTGACTGTCCCTTTCAACATTATGCATGAATGTTGTCGCAGCTGCCTTCTGAAGTGTAACGTGTCAAACAAGTCTAGCACAGGTTGTTGCTGAAGGGGGAAAAGAGAAAGGCAATAGGGAGGGGCAGATGCAAGACACGGTCTGTCAGAGGGGGAACACTGCTTTCCTGCCATCCTAAGAACTGTTAGCACGAAAGTCTTATGTATAAAAATATAAATAAATATATATTATAATATTCGAATACACAACAATGTAACAAACATAGATATGAATAAAAAGTACAACTTAAGTACATTTCATGCTGAAGGTATGTACGAGCCGAGCTGCCCACGGCTCCGAAGGCCCGGGGGACGTTCTCCTCGTAAGCCCCCGAGTTCAGCCCCTGCGAGCAGCGGCCCCGCAGCCGCCCCAGCCACAAGCCCC
>VZTI01004487.1:2588834-2728709 GCA_013397865.1 Struthidea cinerea
CCCGACGGGCGGAGGAAGCCCATGGGAGCCAGCCCGCACCCACCCCGCGGCCAGAGCGATGCTTGCCCGCTCCCCCGGCAGCGATGCGCTGTTACCTGCGGGCGCGCTCCGGGCGGGGGCTCCCGCGGGGCCGCTGGGCGCTGCTCCGCCGGCACCGGGAGCGGCGCCGGGTTTCCTGCGGATCGCCACCCTCCTGAAGTGCGTGCCCTCGGCTCCGCTCATCCTCGGGGAGTCGGAGAAACGGAGAAAGGCAGATTGAGGGAGAGGCCGGGGGGTCCGCAGCGCCCCCCGCACTGCCCCGAGGGCAGCGCCTCCCTCGCCGCCCGCCTGCATCGCTTGGCCCCTCACCTGCCGCCGCTCCCCGCCCCGCCCTTCCCTCGCCGGCACCTGGCCGGGCACCGCCTCCCGCAGCCCTGCCCTCGCTACCTGCCCAGCGGCCGCCGGCCCCGGGCGAGGTTCCCCGCCTGCATGGCGAGTCACAGCCCTCCGCGCCCGTCCGGTCGATGCTCGACGACTTGCCCGAGTCGGGCGCCCGCGGGGCAAGTTCCCCCCGCGGGCACCGCACCTGCTCTGCTTCCTCCCGGAGCCTCGCCGGGAGCCCCCGTTCCTGTTCCCGTTCCCGCGGGCGGCTGCGGGAGAGCCGCCTGGGCCGGCCGCTCTCTCCCCCCGATCACCTCCGCAATGCCTGCCCTGCGAGGGGAAGCCCAACTCCTCTCAGACGTGTCAGGAACGTCAAGCTGGCCGTAACGCAGTTTCTCGTGTCCGACGAGAAAATTCTCAAAGGCATCTCTGAGTCCCAGCACTTAAAAGTGAGTTTTGATGCCAGAGATGGAGCTACAATGCTTCCATCAATAATAATTCCATCCAGGCCAAAGCTCTTCGCTCTTTGCCAAAGAGTCTAAATTTTCATCAAGGAGAAAGGCAATCAGCAGGCTATGCTGCTTTGAGATTACCATCACTTCTACAGCTTCAGTGTCTGAAAGCACCTGTTTACCTGGGTAACCAAAACACCAGAACAAACTCCACCTGTGCCATTGTGAGAGCAGTCTGTTAAGACCTTTGAAGTCTGTCAGGGAGTTTGATGTGGTGTAGTTTGAGGCAAACCAGTTGAGAAGCAGTGCTCCCATTACACCGGGATTTCCTGGGCTTTGGAAACCCAAGGTTTAAGGGGTTTCTTAAAGGTGGCCTCCCGTTTTGGAGCATGCTGCCTCATTTGCCATCACCTGTAGTTGGAAGGTTTCTTCCAAAAGAGGAGTGCAGTCAGCTACACTCCAGGGATGGTATCCCCCTGGCAGTGGTACAACACAGCCTTTAGTTGCCACGAAACACATTAATTGCTGGGGCTTGGAAGAATATTTTGGGGAAATACCATTCTGTACTTACCCTGCTCTTACATCTCTTTTTGGCCACTGTCAGAGAGGGGAAGTGGGCAAGCAAGACCTTTCATTTGACACATACAGCCACTCAGGCTTTACACATAACATAATAAGATTTTATGGACTGTTCAGGCAAGCTGCTGACTTCACAACTTCCTTGACTCCCAAGGGACAAGGATACCTTTTGTCAGCACCCACAGAGCCATGCATACAACAAGGACACATCTGCAGGGGGGAATTACATGATGGGGCATCAGCTTCCTCCCAAGTTCTGTGCTACGGGGTGAGGCTCCTGCTGAGTCTTTTCCAGCAGGCTTTATTGGCATGCAGGACAGTAACACACCACCTGCTGATGTCAGGGGACCACCTGTGTGAAGCACCAACAGTGTCTGACCCCCGGGAGGCACGGCAGAGGAGAGAGGACATGGTGGTTCTTCCCATACCACTCATGTTGCAGCGAAGGATCACGAGGCGGAAGCCAAATGAGTGGGTCTTCTGCTTTCAGGGTCAGAGAGCAGGTCAGCAGTGAGCAGCGGGGGAAGAACTGGTGCAGCTGGGACATCTGCCACCATGTGCCAATGATCTCACTCTTTTGGTGTCTGTAATCATTCTGTGCCAGAAGAGGGTTGATAGCTTATAGCCACCCCCTTCAGTTCCCGATAAAAATGAAGCAGCCAGATCACCTCCTGCGTCTTTTTTGTCTGCTTGGAATTGCAAACACTAGGTTTCATTTTTGTAAACATATAAATAAGCAGTGATTTAGAGATGAAAGACTGATTTATGTCCTGACTTCAGTCACCTGACTAGGGCTGGGCATATGGAGATGCATATATCACTTATTACTGAACTTTGTACTTACCTCTTTAAACACGGAGCTTTGCTCCTGGAAGGAAGTCAGGGCAAACACACCCTACAAATCTTAACCAAATGGTAGGAACTGTGTTAATTTTGTTGTCTGAGATGTTATCAGTGAGTGGTAACTTATTACAATGTCACTCTGGAAAATAAAGGTCACCTCAGAAAAGAGAATCATGCCAACTCCATGGAATCGGAAAACTGGTCACAAAAGCTCCTTTTCTTGAGAAAATCCTCCTGAAGCACACTGACATATTTAAAGCAGTGAGGTGACAGCCTGTGATAGAAGGAATTCAGGCAGACAGTAAGTTCACTGTAATTGCAGAGCATTTGCACACTGCAGTGTGGTGCAGGGGTCCCAGAGTAGCTTACTGTCTCTCTTCTTTCCAATTAGTTACACACAGACCTGGAGCAGCTGGTTCAAGCTGGCTCCGAGCTGCTGTACACCAGCAACTGCTCTGTTCCGCCTGCTTGGACAGGGTAAAAAACTTCCGCCCCTCCTGGCATGACCTTCCTCCTTTTCTATACACTCTCAATCCCTCTTGTTCTCCATCTCCGGGCACAGACAGAGAGTCCTTTGGCAACGTCAGCAAGAGGAAAAACATTTTAAGTGTAAAAGGTCAATCAGAGATAGGTATTATCTTGGAAAACATCACCCTAAATGATTAAAAGATTAGTGTAATAACTGGAGAAGGGATCTGAGAACAGAAAAATAAGCTTACATGTAGACAGTACTGCCAGTACTGCTTAAAATATATCAAGGTCAGAAAATGGCACTGCTTGGCTAAGAGCCTTGCAGCACACCTCCCACCCCAGGCGAAGTACAGGAGGAGTTACACACCCCTCTGCTGCCTGGTCACCAGCGAGCCACAGCCAACCCAGCGTGGGCAATAGCTGGGCCATCTGGCTCCAAGGCTTTCTGTGGGAGTGGTGAGAAATGCAGTGGTGGAGACTTGATTTAAGTGTACCTTATTTGCATGTGGGAGGAACAACAGGAAGCCTGCGGAAGCACACAGAGGTGGAGAAGGAAAGCAAGGACAGCTGGCAAGCTATAGCCTCAAGAAAAAGTTGGAAGAGTGCTTCTGGTGTGTAAAAGTCTTGGAAGCAGTCATCTCGTGCTGCTGGAGACCCAAAGCATTCAGGGAAACAGGACATTATACCTTAGTTTGTGAGAAAATAAATGCTTTTCTTTGCATGTAAACCATTGTTCCTCCAGTAAACCTCTTTGGATTAACTTTTTACTAATGGAATCAACCTTCAAAAAACTTGATTTTGACTAACTCCTTGAGTGAGGCTGTTTCTCTTGTTGCTATTGGTCAAGATTCTTTAGCTCTGCTGGAATTTAACTTTCTTTTCTCCATAGTTGCACTATAAATCTGTTCCAGGATTCAGTTCAAGGCCTCTAGCTCTGGTTTCTCTGAGCACTATCTTGTGCTGTACCCCACAGCAAATCTGTATAGTAACATATTTTTAAAGCATTAGTCCACAGGACCCTGAGAAAGAAGATGCATGAACTCAGCACCTAACAGAAGAACAGTTATAAAACTTTCTAAACATTAAAAACATCAACTTGTTTAGAGTAGTGTATTTTGCACTGATTTGGACAGTACCTTCTCAGAGGTCTGAGAGAAAACTGCCGTTCTGTTAGGCATGAAACTCCAAATAAAAACTGAATTAAAATGTAGGCTACAATACAGAAAATCCATATTAAATAGATAGGTCACCAAGCCAAGTCCTGCCCAAGTTATTGTATAACTCATCAAACATTTTGAATCTTCTGTGAACTGCATTTAAGCCACAAACCAGTTCTGCCAGCAGGGAAGTATAATGAAGAACAAGAACCGGTAGAGCAAAAGATTGAGTAGGATACTAATTAGAGAAGAATTTCACTCATCTCAGACCCTCATGCACATTCCAGATGAAAAGTCTCTTCCAGCAGCAGCAGTTACAATGCACAAAGCCACTGCAGTGTGTGAAACTGATACACAGACTGAGCAAGCGAATTCAAGGCAGATACTCAACCTCCCTCAAATCCTGATGCAGGCACACAGGGCCCAGCACTCAAAGACATAATGTGACTTTCAGCCTGAGGCTGCAGGCTCTGCTTCTTAGCCTGGGGAGAGGGACTCAGGCCTGGTGCTTGCTCCCTGCACAGCACCCCGTGTGTGTGTCAGAACAGGGTGGAGAGCCTGATTGTGTGGCATTACGCAGGTTTCCACCAAAAAATGCACTTGGGCTGTTTTGTTACTTGCTGCCATATCTTAGGAATGGCTTTACTTCCCCATGAGAAGGAGCTGCAGGGTCAACAGCGGGAATTGGGGTTAAACATCAGAAGTAACCCATGACAAGCAATCTAAGAGGGGTCAGACAAATCCTATGCTGGAACAAAACTGGACGGGGAGATAACCCTCAGAAGAAAATCCATGGTAGGTTTCTTTCATCCAAACAATGCTTCTAATATAATATAATATAATACAAATCTCTGCTCTGCCTTGCTTGACTGTGTAAGAGGGAACAATGATTTGTTTAATCTGTTTCTCCCTGTTGTCATTTTAGGCCGCATTGAAGATAATGATGGGGACTAACCAGCAGCAGGTTTTGTCCAGTTCCAGCCACTGTAATAAAGAATCCTATTTATATTCCCCTAGAGCCAGGGTTTCTTCCTCTATCACACAGATGGGTGCTAACACGTAGCTTTGCAAGAACAGCAATATGATAATTAAAGGAAGAAACATCCCTGCTACATATTGCCTTGTTGTTAATTTTGTCTCAGCCCTCCTTTTGCAGCACAGAAGCATTTTATCTATTGCAAGCAAATTGTTGGAATTTATGGAAAACACGTTGAGATAAAGGTATCAAACATATCCCTCAGTTTTACTGAAAGATTGCTGCTTAGAGGGAGTAATTGCTCCTTCTAATCAGTTTTGTTAAGTAAGTCTTGCAGAACAGCACTCATTTAACAGAGACTGATTGCTTTTAGAAGTTAGAATCTTCTTCATTATCATCACCACAGATTAATGAAATGTGTCTCGCTATTCAATTGATGTCAGACATTTAGATACCATTAGCAACAGTGCTTTAGCTTTGATTTGCATTAACGACAGGTGAAAACAAACTTCCATAAGGTCATGTTAGCAGAAAGGAGAGAGAAAGCAAGCTACGGTGGAGAAAATGTTCTACTCTTCTATTTCTTCTTTCACACTGTAGTGACAACCTTAAAAAAAAAAAAATTAAAAAGAAATGGTCATTTGAGACATTTTAGGGGGCATTATGCCCATTATGCCTTGATTCGCAAGGCATGAGTCGGAATTCTTTCAGGTGTAGCCCACACCCAAAATCTAGCTTTTTGCCAGATCAGGTTAAATTCACTGTTGAAAACTGTGAATTAACAAGTTAGGGAAAGCTAATAATATGGCCCGGCAGTTCCTTGTGAAGGAAAACACATGCCAGCAAGATCCTGGGAGTGTTTTCCCCAAAGGTGGGCTGTGGAGCTGGTGGTGGGCTGTGCTAATCTGTGGATGGTGGCAGCAGCCAGCTCCTACCCACCATCTCTTCTCCTGGGAAGCCCTGCAACTTCTCCCTTTTCTCAGGAGGGCCCATGCCTGGTTAGGTGACGGGACACTTGGTAGTGACTCCTGGGAAAAAGATGACATGTTGTGTGGAGGGAGCTGGTGGCTGCTATGAGTTGTTCCTCTGGCATGTTCCCTCTGTGGAGTTCACAAGCTCTGGGATGGGCTGCAGCTGGGAGCAGGGGCTCTGTCCTCCTGCAAAAGGGTGGCCATGAAACTAAGTGCTCTTTGCCACTGCTTTGCTTTTATTCCCAAACCCTGCTGTCTTTCACTGGCGCTGTGAAGTATGGGATTGTAGAATCACAGAACAATAGAATGGTTTGGGTTTGAAGGGACCATAAAGATCGTCCAGTTCCAACACCCCTGCTGTGGGCAGGGACACCTTCCACTAAATCACATTGCTCAGAGCCCCATCCAACCTGGCCTTGAACATTTCCAGGGATGGGGCATCCAAATTTCCATGGGTAACCTGTTGCAGAGCCTCACCACCCCTACAGCAAAGAATTTCCTCCTAATATCTAATCTAAACCCCCTCTCTTTCAGTTTATAGCCATTCCCTCTTGCCCTATCCCTGCATGCCCTTGTAAAAAGTCCCTCCCCAAATCTCTTGTAGGCCCCCTTTAGGCAATGGAAGGGGCTCTAATGTCTCCCTGGAGCCTCCTCTCCTCCAGGCTGATCAACCCCAACTTCCTCTGCCTGTCTCCATAGGAGAGGTGCTTTGTTTGAAGAGTCATGTACTGCTAAGGTGCTGTATACATTAAATATTAACCATTGCCCCTCTGTGAATGCCTATCTAAACAGTAAAGCAAAATGTTTTGGTTCTCTGCTTAGCAAATCAACACAGGTAGAGCAAATGGCTGATAAAACATGTTGTGAAAATAAAGACCTAATTAGAACTCCCAGCTCTGGAAGAAAATATACCAGTCTCAATATTGCAATACTGCCTTAACTTTGTTTTTTCCCTTGTTGTAAAAACCAAGCTGTCAGGTACTTCATATTACTTCTAACAAGGCATATGGTACATGCACTGGGGTTTCAGCATGCTTCTTAATAATTTATGGTGACTCAAAACAGAGAGACTTCAAAGCTGTTGCTGCATTTGCAGACTCCTCTTAAGTTTTCCTTCCTTTTTTTCCTCCATTCTGTTCTGCATTCCACAGGCTCCTTTGGATGTTCCTGGGATGAAATGTTATTATTATGACTGTGAAAAGGATATAAATGCTGCTTGTATTCCACTTAAACTTGCTGTTTTATTGTGAATCTAAAAAAAACAACATTCTATTCATACTTATAATTTTTAAAACTTATTTTTACCCCCAGAGATCTAACATTGACTAATTTTGGAACTTAGTACTTCAAACAATCTTTATAGTGCATATATATGCAAGGCTTTATGCACTGCAAATGGCTGTACCTTTCCATACTGAAATGTGCCATGTGTTTATATTCCAGCAGAGATAAACTAAGCATAACTGCACAGATGAGGGGTCTGAAACTTCAGAACCTCCAGAATCCTAACTTGTGCTTCGTCACAGATTTATATTCATGGTGGTTGTCGTCACTTAAAAGGATATTCAACTTCTTTACCAGAATAAGAACATCTATATTTTACTGAGCTAACATTGTTGGGGAAAGAAAAGTTTTCCCATGTTTAGGCATTATTTTTGTCTTGGGTCTGGTGAGTCAAATTGCCATATTGGTTTAGAAGCCTGGCAGACAGTCAGAAGGAGGGCATAGGTCCACAGAAATTAAAACCAGAAAGAGGATGTTAAACTCCAGCTATTTATAGTGAGGCTCTATTAATACCAAGCACTGTGGAAACAGGGAACAGGCTCTGAACCAGCTCCAGCACTTGAGCAATGCAGGTTCTGGAGCAGTGTATGTACCACATGGAGCAAATAACTCACCTTCCTGGCCACATCTAAAACCACTTTGGTATTTCCGTGTGTGCAGGGTGAGGTGTGTGGAGAGGTGAAGGCTTACACATAATCACTTTATTGAGTGTTGATGTTTTCCCATCACAACACTCAATTTGCCTGTCTGTAGGTGAGAGATAACAGCACCCAACTTGCAAAGATTTTTTGGGAAAGAATTAATATGCATAGAGTGCTCTGAAGATAAAAGGAGTTAGTCTGCATTTGTCTAAGATAACAAAAACCTTTGAAAGCCATGGTGGCTTTTAGGGGGCATTTTCTTTTTAAGGAGTGTAGGACTTTGAGATTGTTGGTATTTGTATCGAGTGCATTTACATAAGTTCTAATTTTATGGTTTGCAAGGCTGGAGTTAAATCACAAACTGGTCACCAAATATTGGGACCACATTCTCTACGTTCAGAATTTGCTCTTCAAGGAAGCTCTGCACTCATGTCGCTTTCCATATCATGTTTACAATCTGAGTAAATAGCTTCAGTTTTAATAACTTAACCAATATATGACAGCATTGAATAGCAAAAATCAATTTCCTTGAGAGACATAATCAATGCTTAAAAAGATGAAAGCCCTCCCCAGATAGGGAATCCTACAGATTAATTTAAATGGATACAACTGCCTCACGATTTATTTCCAAAGTTTCCTGATAACTCACTTAAGGGATATGAAAGTCCTTCTTCCCCCCCCTCCCCCATATGGAGCTTTCTCACAAATAACATTTTCTCAACCATAAATTGTTATTACAATAAATTAAACTTTTTTTCTCTAAAACCAGCCAAGAAATCATATTCCTCAAGTTGGATACTTCCACTATGATACAAGAGAATTTATAAATAATAATGAAGGAAATATGTGTTTTCTAATATACCACTCTAGTCAAGAAGGAATCATTCTTGCAAAGGTCACTATTTTTTACTGGGTTATTAAGCTTCTGCTCAGTTGTCAGCTATAGCACTGAGCTTTACTTTTGTGCAAAGTTAAGATTTTCTTCTTCCATTCAGGCAACCACTCAAACCTTCTACTGAGAAGAAAGCAGTTGTGCCTGTGCCTTTACCATAAACAAATAGATGAGAACTGGCTTTATTCCAAATAATTTTTCCCAGGATGCACATAATTATGACTATTTTAGCTCCATCTTCCCCTCTATCTTGTTCTATACATAAAATCTTCTATGTTTGTCGTTCACAGGCTGCTAGAAGATGTGGCTGTCAGGCCCTCTTCATAATTAGTATCTCTGTTCTTATTATTGGTCAAGTGAAATCTAGGTTTCAACATTGTTCAAAATTATGCAGTAATTTTTTCCTGCACACTTCACTTGCCAGTGCCCTTGTCAGTGTTTTATAGTGTTAGGAGAGTCAAACCATGGCTCCTGCTGCCTTTAGGTACAACTGGGAGCGCTCTGCATTTCTTTATGCATAACTGCAGGATTTACTAAGGGAAGGATCCAGAAACCGAGATTTGCTGCGACGGTCACTGTAAACTTTTGCTTCAGGATCTTTTCCATTAAAATCTGGTGTATATATAGCAGAAAACCAACAGTTCAATGGTCAGAAGTTACCTGCTGCTCCAGAATATGGAGTAATGGTTCTTCCCAAGGCAGAAATTACACAGATACTTTCTTTAACAAAAGCTGTGTTTTTGATGGGGAGTTTTGTTTGGTCGGTTGGGGTTTTTACGCCAGACTATTTCAGTGACCTTACTCATACCATTGCCTCTCAGAGTGCTGCACAGGACCAGCTGAAGGGATGACACAGAGGAAGGGGAAGGAGCAATACCAGTTAGAAGCTTCTCACAACAACTTTGAAATGAGAACATTCCCACAAGGGGTAGTCCTCTGTGAAACTGCTTTCAAAACACGCTGAAGATGAGAAGTCTGCTTTCCCATTCTTTTTTCAACTCACAGAAACTCCTAATTCAAAATTAAAGGAGAGGATCATCCCGTGTAAAAACTTCTAGCTATCACACTTCTGCTAAATGATTATGGAAAACTGTTGCCCAAGGCATTTCTGCGATGAACACAGATAACATGGGAGAACAGCCCCTGCTAGGTGAGAAAAAAGGAGAAAAGAGACAAGTGGGAAGAACCTAGACAAATAACAGCTCTGGGGCTCCATTTCTGTCACCATGCACAATTCGTGTTACTATCCAAAGCACCTCCCCAGCCAGCCAAAAACCAACCCAGCTGTCCAACAGTTCCCATTGAGTCAAATACCACAGCAGGCTTGGAGATGCAAATCATTCCTCCAGAATCTTCCCGGCCCATTTCTAAAAGCCGGACATTTTCTACCCCTCAGGGACCCTGTGAACAACAAGGTTCACTGGAGGAGCTGCAGCAGCCACCTTCCTGCCCAGGCTGAGCTCCTGGATCAGTGTGGGGGGATTTTCACCTCTTTGCTTTCAGAGCATGGTTCTTCCACAAGGGAAAAGGATGTTTCTTACTGTAAAAAAGCAGGTATGGTACAGCATTCCCAAACCAATTTTATGTTGACTTCAGCTCTTCTTTTGCTTCCACATCCCCTGAGGATGGAGATTTGCATCTTATAGAGCATTCTTGTGCTGAGAGTTTATGCAGATGTAGCAGCATTTCAGAGATCACCCAAATCTGCTGGAAACACTATATGGGGAAACAGTATTTTAGTATCTGCCTCAAACTCAGAAAACAGGGGAAGCACCTTGGCTTTAATTCTGATTCTCTTTTCCTTTAATGTTGATTTCCCTGCTTGATACCTTTTAAACTTACAATCATTGATCTCTAAGAATTAAATAATCGTGAAAGTCTAAGCCAAGTCAAAGCACTGCAAACTGCTGTGAATAGAAGCAGACCAGACAGAATGGTGTTAAATGAACAAAAATGGCCAGTTTATTCACTGGAACAGGTATGCATTACACTGTAATTTTAATTGGAACATAAAGATGTAAGAATCAGTATATCGGCTTCGTTTAATTATTTTCTTCAGCACTAGAGTGTTTTTCCCAACCATTTGACTGCATGATCATATTACACATGTACAAGCACAGACTTTATGAATCCCTCACAAGGTATTAATCTAGGATTGTCTACAAGGACAAGGAAAAGTTAACATAGGAATTACTTCAATTTTAAAAATAAATGATGCATTTTTGGAAACAAGAATTATTTAACTTTTTTGCTTTTAGCATAAAGTAGCAACAAGAAGAGTTTCCAATACTCAGTCTTTAGCAAATGAACATATATACTTTTATATTCTTCACCACCTAGAAACACTTCATCATTTAACCCCAAGAAGGCAGGACAACATAATGTCAATTCAACATAGGAGTAGCTGAGTTATTACAGCAGTAAACATACAGTATACAAATTTGTGTTTGTCACAAACTCCACCAATGCTAAAACTCTTTTGAAAGGAACACAGCAATCTGTATGGTTCATTAAATACAGAACATCATGCAAATGGAAACATTCAATAGATTACAAAAGTCACAAAACATCAGTTTTCTTTTTTTTTTTAATTGTTTACAAAGGATCAAGTTAATTAACCCTTTAACAGTCAAACCACAGGGCTGAAAATCAATAGGGCAATAAGTAATAAAATGGACTTAATTTAACCACTGGCATAGGACACACAGCCATATCTGTGAAAAGGAGAAATAATAATAAAATAAGCTAGATTACTCTTATTTCTTGTTCATAGCTGTTAAAATACCAACTAGCTAGCAAGCCAGTCTACTTGAAACTTTTATCAAATACTTCTGTTAATTGATTTTCCAAAATATTTTTGAAATCAAGTAACCACATATTCAATAAAAACTCAGATTAATAACACTGAGAAAAAACATACACTCTTATCCACTCTTTTACAGCTGATCATGATAATCAAAACAAATAGAAAGCTTTGTAGAAAGACATTTTTGAAATACAAAGCTCTATCACCCAGAGTCTGCCCACACCTTAACTCCAGTAATGAAATATTGGATTTTTCCTTTGTCAGTTTGTCACTTGGTTGCCATTACATTTTACAAAAGGGATTTTCAAGAACTACACTGGAAACAGATTAAAAACCAATAAGGATTTAAGCTGTGCACCTCCAAATGAAAGATACAGACTCTCTGTGATAGTTCTCTTGCCCTTCTAGCAAGAGGAATATGCATATTACACAAGAAATAAGAATTTTCTAGCTTAGTTATGGATATGGAGAAGCTACACGATGTTAACAATGTCATGCACACATTTTCCATTGCATATTTTGATGTATTTGTGACTGAAGGCGAAAGGCAATTGCTTTTTTATTTCTTTTCCACAGGATGCTTAATTACACTAAAAGAACCCCTTAATGGTTAAAAAACGTCTGAATGGTATATATCCTTTCAGACTCACTGCACACAGAGCAAATGAAAACTAAAGAAAAAGTGATGACTGAAATTTTTGAAGAGGTAACTATAGCAATTATCATACTTCAAAGGTAAAACATCAGTCCCTGCCATTCTCAAACGAAGATTTCCGAGGAACAAAAGAAAGAAATTTACTGTAACCTCAGTGGATATGCATCTTCTGCCAAAGAAAGGAACAGACCTCAGAAAGGCTGATGTAATCTATACCTTATGATGATGATCAATCCAGCTTTAAGTGGAGTTGGCAGCACAGCTACTGACTTTGGCATTGCAGGATGAACGATAAGGTTGGTACCAAAATTAGGGCCCGGACTCTGGGTGTCATTCCCAGGGGGATAAGGACTGGGTCAGATTTTACTAACAGCTTACTTAAGTATTTCCAACATAAGTATGGTCAGCAGCCTTCATAGGTGAGGTCATATTTCATAACATAATCTCCTTTATGCACACACATTAATATGGCAAATGGCTTAAACAACTTCGTAATCTCTTTAAAATAAAAAACAAACTGAAAATCAACTTGGCATCAAAACTTGCAGTGTTAATTACAGTTTCATTATATGAACTCTGCTGTATAGCTATGATTACATGAATTTACTGTGAAAAATGTGGATAGAGAAAGCACAGAGATGCCAACCTGTCAATCAGATCAATCAGAAAGAATATCACTGTTGCCTCCATTTAGAAGGCAGAAAATTCTATACAAGTAGCATGAAAAATGGTTATATGTCCTCTTTCTGTAAAACCTCCATATATGTTCTGACTGATAGAAAATATATTTTTCCATACTATTACATATTACGATTTATTTTTCAACTTTTTCTCCCTTTATATTTCTTTTTTTTTCCTATTTCTTTCCTTTTATTTTTTTCCTCACACATTTCCTAGAAACTGGATTTCCAGAAGCAGATCATTTCACTGAACAAGGAATAATTTTTCACTACATCAGAAAATAAAAACCAAACCAAAATGCCCCTATTTTGAGTAGGCTATTTCAAATCCAAAGAAATTTCAAGGCCATCATAGAGCACAAAAGCTGTGTTTCAGACACAAAAGTCAGAGCAGGATTTGAATTGCTTCCTTAATGAGCAGAACACATAGTAGTGTTTCTAAGTATACTCAACCATTACAAATATATGCAAAATTTTTTCTTAATCCTTAAAAATCAGAGTAGATATCAACACAACATAAAGTATTCTTAAATGGGCAAAATGTAATATTTTGCAACCCTTAAAAAACCCCAGGCTTTTGTTTCTGGTTTTGTCTGCATGTAAATATTTCCTACAAAATCTCTCGCAAAGTTTTGTGTTATCAATCAATATATAACAAAGAAGAGGTTTTCATCTTAAGTTCAAGGTATGTATTTTATTTTATTTTATTTTATACTGGTTAACTGACAAAAGTTGTCCCATAGTTTTGTAACTTACAATGCAATAACTACAGCCATTTGCACATTGAAGTTGGTTTGTTTCTAGTTCTCTTACATTTCCAACACTTACATTTTATTACATATAAAAAAATGTAAATTGAAAACTTAGAAATAAAAAATTTAAAACTCAAGAGAATAAAAATATTATTTCTATAAAACAGGACCAGAACTTCTCTACCACTGAATGTTCTTTCATAACTCTTGATCCACATGGACATGCATGTGTTTCTAAACTGTCTTGATACCTTTTTTTTTCCCCCAATAAATTTGTATCTATATAGAAAGGAAATGTATTTCACTGAATTACTGCTTAACTAAAGTTTAGGAAAACGCCTTTGATTGGGAGATGAAAATAGGAAAAACTATTCCAAGTTTTTTTTTTTACTGCTGACTGCAGTCAGCGGTAACTGTATTCAAAGTGCTATGCAAATTCCTTCTCTTATTAACAATATACAGTAGCTGTCTTTGTTGGATGCAGATATTCACACACCAGTCGGACAAGGTCAGGAATCTGGAGATGCTTTTTGAAAGCTGAACTTGCCTCAGAGAAAATACTGTGGGGTTGTTTTTTTTTTAAATCAAAAGAGCAGCTAAACTCAGTGTCAGACATTATGATAGAGCTGAACAAGGTTTCACTTGACCTTTCTGTAACAAGACAACAGGCAGGTTAAATATGATACTGAATAGTGATGTAAAGGTATAGGAGAAGAATCACATGAACCCCATGGAAACCAAAGTCAAAACACTGCTGAGTGTTATCTGTTTGATCTGATCAGGACTGGGTATCAGTTTGTTCCTATTTTCTCTATCTCTGAGTGTTTTGTTACAATAGCTCAGCTGCTTTGCCAAGGTTACACGACAGACGCTGTTGATGACATAAAATATTTCTATTTACAGCACCTTTGTTCTTGGTACTATGGTAGTAATGATTTGTTAGGCACACTGAGTGGTCACCGATTCTTTCCTCTGCTGATGTTCTGTGTATTGTAACATTTCGTAAGCACTGTTACTAAGAAAACTGACTTCATTTTCTCAGATTCAGGCAGAATTTGAAAGAATTGTTCCAGCCCCACCTGCAGCAATTTTTTTTTCCCCAGCTGCTCCGTACCTTAGGCTGTACTGTGTTTCCCACTTGTAGGTCATACATGTGCTGCAGAGAAGGAATAAAGACGTGGAAATATCTAAGCCTCTCTTCTGTAAATAAATTAAGGCCACCTAACAAAACAAGGAGCCTGCTAGTTACCAACAAGTAGGGAGGTAGGCAGCACTGCAGACTTGTTTCTCTAGCTGATGACCAGATGGGAAACCCACAGATGCTGAACCACAACCCTCTACTTAGCCACTTGCCTTGCTGCCAGGTACTGTGCAAAATAAATTCCTCTATCCTTGACTCTATTCTGAAACTCACTGCTTTTAAGAAAAAAACAGGCTTACTCAGCTTTTACAGGAAAGAATCTTTAACTAGGAACACTGTGCACTGTTGCGATAGAGTCTGCGTAGTGTTGATCACCTGAGTATTTGTCATAAACTGACATGAGCTAAGGTTCTGTGTCTGTTGATTTTTGGCAAGGAAAAAATGCACTACAGTAAAGTCCTGCTGACTTTGATCCACACCATCAACCCTACCTGCATGAGTCCTTTCACCACAGAATACTTCACACGAAATGCACACAACTTCCCCATTCATACAAGCCTTTCCTGGTAAGGCCTCGAGCTAGGATCCTGAATATGGGAGTGGGGAGGAAAGAATGTTTTTAGTTAGCACACAGCATTTTACTTATTTTAGATTTTCTTTCTCAGATACCAAATAGAAAGTAATCCCAAAAAACAGCACCAATTCATGATGCAAAAAGTATAATTACAATGCAAGCAAACAACTGAAAACAAATCAGTATATTATCCTTTCACCTCCTTCTTAGGCTTAATAATTATCTTTCAGTGAAGAGCTAGAACAAAACCAGAAGCTAGTGTAATAGGAATTGAAAAAACAAGTGCATAAACAATATCAGTGCAGCAGCAAAATATACAGTCATTGTTAACATTCCAATTCAACCCATTTCCAACATTTTTGTGCAATAAAAATTGGCCATGTGCTGGCCAATGCAACAAGCCTCTTCTTAATATTAACACAGTCATTCTTCACTGAAGCTATTTCTGCTTGGATTTAAAAAATAAAATTAGTTAAATACAACTTTCACAAAAAAAAAAAAAGACCATATTTTATAAACACAAAATTCTGGTGCAAATAAAGAAATAAATATCACACCCTTGAAGACAAAACGAAATTTGAACTGGTTCCTATGGCTGAACTTAGAGGATGTGAGGGTAGGATTTTTGTAACATATTTTTTTAACATTGGCTTAAGTCTCTCATCATTTCAGAGGTAAAGCCAAGCAGCTGGGAGGAACATTTTTGTCGAGATGTTAAATTTCACTACACTTCAGTTGTGATAGCACAGTTTGAGTACAATCAGAGGAACCATAAAAAGTCTTCTTGATAGGTTGGGCTCTGTGCTTTGTGTTCTTCTTCTCAACCTTCCCTCAGTTGCCAGAGCAGGGGATATGAATCCAGACTTGCCAATGCAGCAACAAGGCAGGATTGTCTACCCGCTTGCTGGGAACAACCCCAACCTTTGTTTGCATGAACTCCACTCTGTTTGCATTTTCTCTTACGTTGCATATGAAGATTAGGGGTAAGGAGGAGGCTTAGAGAGACAGTTGAGAGGGGCACACTGAGAGCTGGAATGTGGCTGCTCTTCTGGAAGAGCATTAGGACTGAAAATTAAAGAGAAAAGAGAAAAAGTGCTTAAAATACAAGGCAAACTTTTTACAAGCATGTAAATAGTACAGGGCTGGAAACAAACTTTTAAAGGGGACGAAGCCTCATCCCTAAACCCATATCCTCAGACACACAGTATACACAAAGAAAACTCTCAGTGCACAGCAAGTCAGGGACACTTGGATGCATTTGTGACGTGGTCCAGATATCCCACTTCACAGTTCCTGTTCAAAACTGCTGTTTGCATGCTGGGATGACAAAGGCTGTGTGGAGAAAAAATGCATCTGTGAAATGGGGGAGCGAATTTGAAGGACAAGATGCAGGTGCCATCTTTACGTGAGTATTAAAGATTTTCTATATGCAGCTGATTCACTGTTTGAAATGAAGGACAGTGCCAGGCTGGAAATCAGGTTTCACAGCTTCATGAAACTATGATGTCTTACTGATTTTGACCTATTTACTAGTCCATTTGTACAAATACAGTGCAGCCTTCTTCATCAGTCCCCTTAATCATTACATATTTTGTAATTTACACTCCGGCAGTGTGGGGATTTCTAATGTTTTGTTTTCTTTTGGGTTTTGTGCTGTTTGAATTCTCTCCATTCCCTCATATACTTCTGTCATGTGACTGTTTTTCATGTACAATTTGTCTGATAACACCGTTCACCTGTTAAGACTCTAAAGTGCATTTATAGCATTCACTGGCATATAGTGCAGAGAGGTCTGAACCAGCTTACAGGGGTTGGAGTAGAAGCAAAGAAAAGGGGCAACTAACACAAACACACCCCACTTCTTGCTGCAGAGCTGTAGAAAAACAAGATACAAAAACCAAATGCAAGAAAATGTTGTTTATAAAGAGGAAAAAAAAAAGGGAAAAAAATACCACAAATCCCAGTTCTTTAATATGTCTGGGAAGAGGTTTTTTCCCTAATGCTTCAAATGTTCTACAGTGTTGAAGTTATTCCAAGCTCAACAGTGTGATATATGATAAAGCACCATCATTTATGTCTCTGTCTTCAAGAGAATTTGCCTCTTCTGTTTTCCTTCTTTAGAAACCGTGCTTTTACATATTATCTCTGCAGCACAGACTATTGGAGTACTGGCTGAAGGAATGCAATTAGCCTGTTGCTGGAAATGAATCAATTTGAAATGCCAGAGGTATTTGGAAAACTGCTACTGGAAATGCCAGTGGTACTGAAAATGTCTTCAGTTTCCACATATAGCATTTACTTAAGGAAACAAAGAGATGACATTGTGTTTGACTGAAGAGAGAAAGGAGTGTGCACCACCACCATTAAGGAACTTGATGGCAATGTCCACATTTTCAAATCAGAGAAATCTGGGAGGCTTTGACCACAAATACACAGGTGTTCAGCAGGAGCAACTCTGGGCTTATTTGAAGATCATAGAATCGCATGTCTTAAGTTAGATTCTGTTTCCCATTAATGCTCCTGAAGATGAGTTTCTTGATTGCAAAATGGGTGGTGAAGGGGGCTATAGAAGCTCAGGACCTCACAAGTTTTGTTTTGTGCTCAGCTGGCTAATAGCTCAGTCTCAAAGTGTGTAGTCTTATGGACTATGACACCTCAGTTTATATACTTATTTAGTCTAAACCTAAGCACTTAAGCATAAATATTTAATCTAAAATATTTTCTTGAAGCTTTAGTAGCTGGACTTGTTTAATCAAACACCCTGACAACACATCAAACCCGCCTTCTCTAAGTAATTATTTCCATGGCCGTATCTATCCTTTCCCTCTCCCATTTTCTGCCACATGCAGATGCAGATACTGCATCCACAGAGAGATCTTATTGAGATCTTTGCCTGCTCCACACCAATGACTGTGTCAGGAGGGACTGCAGATTGACCCAAAAGGTCTGTATTTACTCTCAAACTTATCCACTCATCAGGAGCCAGCTCCTGCCTTCAGCACCTCCTAAGTTTTCAAGACAGGCTTAGGAGAGGCACTAGTCTTAATTCCTTCAGAGATAGAAGACTGAATTAGAATCTTAACATCACATTTGGGGAAGACAAACAAGGAGGTAATTACAAGACCCTACAAAGACTGGCTTACTCTTCTCCCTTGCTGCCTTGTTTCTTTTTAAATGGGACTCCTATAATTGCCAGAGAGGAACAGAAACTCAACGCACACATTCCTTGCTCGTTAGCAGAGATGTGTTTGTCTTTTGGGGCTTCCTTCCTAACTTTAAAAATAAGCAACAAAAGATGCTCATGCTCCGAGGGAGAGGGCTGGTGAGGAAATGGCTGTAGTTACAATGAGTTATGTACAGCAGTGGCCTGAAAGAACCTCTTTGAGACACGTAAGATTCTCCTCTACACAAATATAAACAACCATAATAACACTATGGCATGACCTTCAGTACAAAGCCAGCCATGATGGTAAAAACTGTGATACAAACTATCCCAGGCTATGCTCAGATTAGCAACTCTAAGCACTGTGCTTAGAATTATATTAATTTTCTCTTCCTGGTAATTCTGCATTGCTTCTTACTTTGAAATACAAGCACACTTCTGTGCACAGAAGAAATAGAAAAATTTGTTTTACTGTTTCCTTTTCAACAAATAATAACTATTAGGGGGATTAGGAAGAGGAAAATAAAATTGCAAGGCTATCAGGCACCTTTATAGCAATATATATAACCACATCACCTGCAGCTCCAATAGACTTAAATCATTTTCTAAAACTCTACTGTTAAACCTTCCTCTCCTCAGAAACACAATTCATCCAGTTCATTAATGCAGATTACTGTAGCAGTACATAAACTAAAAATACATCAGAATCAGCAGTGACACACGGCATTCAATGTGCTTTTTATGGCAGTAGAGGTGCTGGTGGCAGCAGGTCCTGGAGCTGAGCTATCAGACACACTGACAGTCACAGACAGCAGAGGAGATTAATAACACAACGCAAGAGAGAGACACGGAAGGACCTGAGGTTTTTTGACTATAAACAGAGAATAAGGAAGAACATTGTTATATTCACCCCCTGGGATACGTGTAGTTTTTAACACATTTGGTTAAAAACACAGACATTTTTGTAAACATCTCTTTAAATGCCTGTATCATTTGGGGATGTATTCATTCAATTGATGAATAAAGTCTGTGCAATTTTTTGTGTTAGTATTATTGTCTGGCTTTATGCAGCTCTTTTATTTTTTTCCCTAGCACTCAAAATGCTAATCAGGTATTTCTGAAATTAACTGGAAAATAGTGTGCAAAGCCCTTCAGTGCTCGTGAGCACTCTGTTCTGTCTTAAAGATGTCATTCACATGCAACATTGTCTGGCATTGATTGTAAATGTAACAAATCAGCAAAGGAAAATATGAACAGACCAATGATATTTTCAGATTGCAAAAGTTTTGCATGCATTAAGTTGCATATTTTACCTTATTTTAAATTTATTTCCTACTTTACATAAATAAAAGCATTATTTCATACTAAAAGGCAGTATTAATTTAATTTGAGGTATTGGGGAGTTGTAGTTTGTTTTTTTTATTAATAGATAATTTGGGTCTAGAGTTTTGGCCTCTGATAATGAAAATTAGGTTTTCCCTGCATTCAACAGAAACCTGAATACAATCCAAAGATGGACACACTGTCTTTAATATTGGATAATGGCAATATTTCAGTCGTGTCCAATATAGTCCATCAGATGTCTTTAATATTGGATAATAGCAATATTTCAGTTGTGTCCAATATAGTCCATCAGACAGGTAGCTACAGGTGCTGGGAAGGGGGAACAGCATCCAGTAATTTTGAGGACAGGCCTGGATTTGGTTGCTTGCCCCATATCCCTGGACCTAGAAACTGAGGTGATAAATGGAAGGCAGAGCGAGGCTTTCACACATTGTTGCATCAGTTTACTTCAAAAAATCTCTTACGGCAAGTTCTCCAATCAAGTTCCAGTTGAAACATGCAGATTCAAGCAAAAAGGTCAATGCACAGGTAAAACAAATTGACTAGATCTGCCCTGGAGTCTCATTGGGCTTGAAACTGCATGGCTTATCTAGTGAGATCTACCAAAGCCTATGCACTGGAACCACAATTACTAAAAAGGCCAGAGATATAAAAGTCCCAGTTAAAAACCATAGTATAGATAATGAATGAGGGAAATCTGTGAATCTACCTGTGCTATGGTCAGGCATATTAACTGGTTTGAGCATGATTAGACATTGAAGGATGTGGAAAACATCTGTGTGAATCACAAGCCTTAACAAGCTCTTGTTTAGTCCTGAGTGAAATGACGCTGAGAGGTCACATTACTGCAAGAATCGTGTTGGAGACTTTAAAAAACAAACACAGCTCTCTCTTAAAATGGGTGACTTCAGGGCTGGGCAGAGCTCTCATTAGCCTCACTTGGCATCACCCTGTGGTGTAAATCATATGTGCCATCCCAGTAGGGACCGTCAGAGGACAAGGAAGGGCGGGACAAGCTCCTGTCTTCTTTCTCTGCTGCATTTAGAAAATCCAAACCTCAGTAAGTCCAGCTGGTTCCTTAAATGCCCTCAAATTTTAGTCCAGATTCCAATTACCTTATTTAAAGAACTCAGCAACTCGTACCATCATGCTGATTTGCATTAAATCTATTGTTCTGCTTCACTGCTTTACAAAGCTGGGCAGGTAATGTGGCTGAGGCAAGCAAGGCAGCAGTGTGAATATATCAAAAACAGCATTGTTTTGACTTCACCAGACGAGTATCAATCTAGTGGTAAAAAACAATAGCTACTTGAAAGTCAATTTTTCAGTTTAGCGTGTAAGGTGCGTGTTGTTTGCAGGATGACTGACCTGAAGTTTTTAAAATATTAACCATATTTTTAATTACCAGAAGAAGGTAATGCTCTCAGATAAATGTACACCAGCAGCAAATCAGGTAGGTTTTCCATTCTGAGAAGTTGTTTTAATATTACAGAAGCAATTGTTAGAATTTAGAAAGGGATGGTAGTAGAGCATATTCTCCACTAGGAGAGTAGCTCTGGAAGGAACAGCATAGACTTTGGTTTGTGACGGTAAATTAAACAGGGTTAAAGTAAGACTTGTTGACATTAAGCTTCCATGTATCCAAAGCACTTAATGATAATCTCGAATTGCTGTAACATCTAAAATACAGCAGCATCACTTTACTGGCATTTTAAGGATTTCAAATGTAACTTGTAATCTTTTTTCAGCGAGCTGTAAAACTCTAAACTGCAAATCAGTAAATTATACTTTTCAGTTATAATGAGTTTACGCCAACTTCTCAAAATTTTCATATTACTCTCACATAGTAAAAAAGATAATAATACTTGCACTTTGTAGGCAATAAAAGAGAGGCACTAACTTGGTCACTACAGTTCAGGCAAAGGCCTAAAAATAATGTAACCTATTTCAAATGAGAGCATAAACATAAATAAATATTTGCACAGAATGTACCATGAATAGATAAAGAAAATTATTGTAATGTCATTTTGCTTTGCTTAGGTTTGGGGTTGTGCCTTGATTAACTCAGCCATCCCAGAAGCATGACTTGGCCTTTGTTCCACCTATGAGCAAGGACATCAGGAGTTTACTTTAAAAAGCCAGATTAAAAACCAATTGCCTTGGGTCTGAGTTTCCAATCAGGGAGAACTTAGAAGTGTCCACTAAAATCTCAAAAATGTCTTTAAAATGCTACCTTACAAAAGGGAAGCCTACACCTACCCCTGAAATTAAAAGTCCCCCATTTAACGAAATCTTTCTAGCAACAAAATAAAATCATTACTCTTTTGGCATCATTTAGAAACCGCATAAAAACATCTAATGAGGGCTGTAAGATCCAGCTTTGCATTTTTTCCATATTTTTACAGGGAAACAAGTGCACGAATGCTGTGACTCATGTTTGTACTGTCACTGCAGAAATTACCACTGTACCTCAAGCTGTTAAAAGTTTGCTGTTAGAGAAAAAGTGAAGAGCTTTTGTCTGAGGAAGAGGAGGGGGGTGGCAGGCGTGCATGCAGCTATGTGCAAAGAGAAGAGAGTTAGTGGAGTTTACCTGACAGTCTGGCAATCTGGCCCCCTGGCTAGTTGTGAGCCGTGTGGCGGTATGGAGGCAGCAGGCTGCTGACAATCTACAAGAAACTGATAAATTAGACATATATACAGAGAGATTACAGAGCAAGGGGTTAGTAACGGCAGTACACAGGCTACGCGTCTCAGGGAGAGATTTAGTGAGGAATGTGCTCTTGGTGCCTTATCTGACAGAAACACCTTTTTTCTGATTGCAGTGACATTGGCTGTTGCCTTTTTCTCCTTTTCAGAAGAAGCACTGGAAACATTTTTGTTTGTTTTCCCTTAGCACTGGCAAATTTTTGTTTAAGCAGATAACAATAATGGGCTGTATTCAGGATCTGGGTTTAAACCTTGTACTTCTCATTCTTCTGCTCATCATGAAGTTGTTTTGCTCACATCTAATATGAAAAGTGCCAATAAAGCTACTCAAAGTTTATCCAAGGAACTTATATCCATATAAAAACAGTTGTCATCTCATTACAACATACAAGAAAAAGCTCATAAAAAAGTATTTATAATTTCTGAACAGTGCTTGTGAGACTGGGATTTTTGTAGGAAAAAGGGAGAACTTGATACAGTCAGTTTCACTGTTCTGTCTAGATTATTTTATCAATTCCCTGCCAAAGAAGGTTCCACATTAATCACTTCCAAAGCTGTATTGTGGTTCTTAATTTATTATAACAGTAAAGCCAAATAATCCTTCATTGCTATGTTTTCCTGTGATATTCAAAATATGAAGACAGCTTTAAACTGTATAATACTTGTGGGGCTTCATGAAAGTAATAGAATGAGACAACCCTGCTTTCTTAGTCAGTAGTTGTTGGAGTGAAAGCTCCTCTGGACCCAGGCCCAGAGGAAAGCCAAAGCACAGGGGTTGAATAAAAACCTTTGGATAAGCTGAGATACATGAAGTCACACCAAAGTGAAATAGAAATACAGATTTTTAACTTTTAGTAGAAATAAATGCTAAGTGCTTTAAACATTGAAAAGCTGCAGCAGAGACCTTAAACATAGTTTTTACTGCAGCAGTGTTACCTTTACACAGAATTTCTTTACTTTAGACAAAATATAGATAGAACTATACTGCTCACATTTTTTAGATATAGTGTTCACATAAACAATAAGAGCTGATAGAAACTGTATACACAAATCTGTGTAATACCTATGCAATACTTGTGTAAGACTTACGACTGTTGGAATTGGACCAGGATAGGTTAAGAAAAGAAAAACTAGAATCGTGTGTTAATCTCATTGGTCAATTAACAAATATAATCCACACTTCTGTACGAAAGAATTAGAACTAGAATTAGAAGAAGCTGTTTGCTACTTGCTGTTTTGCCTGCTGCTGCTGTTACTGCTCGGCCTTACCATGTAACCCCCTTTGAACTCTGCCTTCAAGAAAGCTATGAGACTATGAAATAAAGAACTTAGCAGAACAGCAGCCTCCTCTGCTCTCTCACCCTCGTCCGAAAAGGAAGGGTATCCCATCAAAAGCTCAACAACTAGTGTCTACTGAGATTTCCAGATCTCAAGACTTGTACATTTTCCCTGCGGCATTCTGGCCTTTCACTCAC
This sequence comes from Struthidea cinerea, assembly GCA_013397865.1. Taxonomy (NCBI): domain Eukaryota; kingdom Metazoa; phylum Chordata; class Aves; order Passeriformes; family Corcoracidae; genus Struthidea; species Struthidea cinerea. Next base: position 2,612,757 of record VZTI01004487.1, read on the forward strand.
TGTCTGTGTGATTCAGATTGTCACACAACAGAGTCATCGGGATCTTTTCAAAGGTTAGAATCCATGGGTGAAATTCTGATCATAGGAAAAACTCCTGGAGATTACCTTTTGTCTCCAGTAAGACCTGCAGACCTTCCTGACTGCTTCAACCTGATTCTCAACCTCTTTGGTAGAATGGGGTTATTTTCCCCTAAACCTTAAAAATGCGACAAGGGAACTTCACATACTTGGAAAGAATTTCTTTTTTGTTTTTTCTTCAATTGGTTGCTACTTAAAGCTCAACACCAGTAATAATTTTTCTTTATAATGTAGATGTTTTTCAAACACCCCTTCTATTCTTTGTCTCAATCAATGGAAGAACATGCAAGTAATTTGCTGTCAAGAGTGCTGAGATGACATCAGGTACTGCAGAGCAACACAGCTTCACAGCAACACTGAGCATCATATCCACTACTACAACATTTCCCTTTCATACCAGCCCACAGGGCCTCTCCCTAGTTCCTGTGAAGATCTGTGCTGACCTCCAGTGGGTAAGAAGCAAGCGTACCCAAATCACTCATTTCTTCCTGCTTCAGCAAAGAGGAGAAGGGTTTGGACCTATTTTCTTGTACACAGGTTAGAAAAATATGTGCACAGTTTGTGCCAGCACCATTGTGTCTGGAAGCAGGAATGGAATAAGAAAGGATACTCTGCCACTCTCATTTAGCAGGATTGTCACTATAGTCCTCAGTGCATCTTTTAGCAGAGAAGTGCAAGAGTTGGCAAAGCATTTGAGTCATGAATAGAAGGGTCTGTCATTTCAGCTCAAAGCTCAACTAAAATAAGAGGTGTCTGAGGAACAGACAGATCAGAATAACTGCAGGCAGAAAATGATAGCAAATAAAAATTTAAAAATTAATGCTTTATTCTAAACAAAATGGTTTGCAGAAGTCCAAAGCAAAGTCATCCCAGACAGGTTATACAAGGTAGTCAGTGAGGAAAGAAATACAGAACAGAATGCTGTGTGATGAAAAGGTGCAGACAGGTTTCATTAATACAGAAGAAATTGTTCTGACAGGCTTTTCCAGAACAACACAAATGCCTAGTTTATGATCCTATTCTAATATCTCAAACATGGTGCAAATATTTTATGATGCATCTTGATCTGCTACATTTGGCAGAGCACACAAACGGTGAGCCAGATTCTGGGAGGATTATGCAAGCTGGGTAACAACTATTTCAGTGTGAGCACACTCCCTCGACTTTGTGTGAAACACAATTCCAGCTGTTGTCAGCAAAGCTCATGCAAAGTGGCTCACGTTCGCATCAGGACCAGATCTAGTGATCCACATGTCTCAAGATGACTGAATCGTCCTCCTACATCCTCCAGGAGTGAAGTTTCTGAGGATTATGCCAGGAAAGAGCTAAGCAGAATGTATATGGCTTACATAGACACATTTCAAATTCAAAGGAGCTTCTTATCTACTTATGTCCAAGTAGCTGTGCGAGAGCTAACTTTATTCCTTCTATATTTAATCCTTTTAAGTATTTTGGAGGATTTATAACACCCTTCTCTAATGTCATGACAATCATAAAATGACTTCTTTCTACTAAGGCACTCCTGTCTGTATCAAGTAAATGTTTCTTTCTGAAATAATCTGCTGATGGTTAAAAGTCTCAAAAAAGTCTTTACTAATTCTGTGGTCAATGTCATATGCCATGAAGACAAGGTAAGAAAGACATGCTCTCTTTTACTTAAAAAAGTAAATTTTAAAATCACATTGGAAGAAGCCTGTTACCTGTATTTTCCAAATCTGAGGGCCCGTCAGTCAAGCTACAGAGTGAAAGGACATTCTGTCATTTATGAAGAAGGTACTTGGGGTACAAATACAGATTACACGTTTTGGTGTGTCTTCTAAGACTACCACCAAGAAAATCATTAATAGTTATTAAATACAGACTATCTTATCTCTCCATCATCTTCACTTGCTGTGAGGAAATAAACCACTTTGGGGCAGGGGATGAGCTGGCTGATCTCAAGTCCTCTTACAATTCTATGAACCTATATCAAAGAAAGGAATTTTAGTGAGCATTTCAACCACAGACGGCAAAGAGGAGCTATTGTACACAGAAATTCACATGCCAGTTTTCACTGAATTCAGCAGGACTTGGGCCTGCAGAGTCTTGTGACGATATCCAACAGCACTTACCACTGGCTCTATCGGAAATTTGAGGCTTGACTCGTGCTATATGTTAGTCCTGCTTCAATTTTTCAGTTCCTGACATTTTAGTCGCTTGCACAGTGATGATGTAAAGGGCTCAGAGATTTCCTCTCTCACAGATTAGCCACTGCTGATTTTCCTTTGGAACCTAATGCCTAGTCCTAATCGGGCTAATCAGCTCCTGATGTAAGAGCATTAAAAAAACCCAGGCTCAGAGAAACTACATCTGCTCACATGAGCACTGAATGTGCTGCTATAAATTATCTGCTGGGAGTAAATCTGACCAAAAAAAAGGAGTATTTTCCTGTGCTTCCCTTTGGCTCAGCCACAAAAACAACGTTTCCCTTGTGTCACAAGATGTGCTCTGCCCTCCAGTCTGTGAACTGGGTGACTCTAACCAACACAGGTCTGCTTTACTGGGTTATTTGTGTCTGAGATGGGCTTGCCTTCTGTTGACATCAGCAATGTCCTCAGTGAAAAACCTACACGCAAGCATTTCCAGTCCCACCTGCTCTGGACCCAGCACATTGCAATGAACATTTCAGCACATTTTGACTCTCAGTAAATTCCTCATCTCCACCCAGTGCTCTCAAACACCGAGACTACTCAGAATCCCAAGATAAGCATAACATGCTTTTAACTGCATTCAGTTCAGTTAATCAATGAAAAAAATTTTTCCCCTTTTATCTGAAAGGGTAAAATTGAGAGTCAAACAGCAAACCGATCAGCAGGTACTGTTACAGATTTGGCATTTCTGATACGCGAACATTGGGAAAAATCTGCTCTTGATAAATGAAAAGCTGTCAATAAATGTTTATGACCAAATTTGAGACTGAGGCTTTTTCAGTCTGTTAAAACAAAGCTCCCCTGGCATCCCATTGATCACTTCAGGCCAACAGAAACTCCTTCTTTGCTAGTTAAAACTTTTCAGGCTATCCGACTCTGTGTTACGCTACCCAATGTCAATTGAACTTGCTCTACCAAGTCTGAGGAATTTGATAACGTGTCTATGAAGCTGTTATATTGACAATTTACTTGAAAGGAGAAGCTGTCTCCATTAATACAGTAATGAATTGTTTTCATCCCTGAAATGTCAATCTAATGGGAAAGAATGAACGGTTAATAGCATGACTTGAAAGTATTGGGCAAAGAACAGATCAGTAGCCTCCTGGTTGTGCAGATGTAAACAGAGCAAGACCTACAAAGAAAATAAATCAATCCTCTCTGCTCAAAAGTGAGGAACAAGGAAAATTTCTAAACCAAAAGACAAATGTGAGATGTCAAGGAGAAGGGGGCAGAGATGCTTGATGCTAAGATGCTTGCCCTCCTTGCTGAGATTTGTAGAGAAGCTTTCAAGCTGCAGTCTGACAGGATGAGAAAAGTCCCCAAACTGTTTATATACAGGGGTGATGAGGACATAAGTTTATACAGTTGACAGCTGGTTTTAACTCGTAATTCATCTTCATTTTTCTAATGAATACCAAGAAAACTTTGACCTTCCTCAAGGCCAAGAGGAACTTTAATAGGTAACTGTCATCACAAAGGACAGCTGGTGAGAGGACAGCTGTGTCTTACCTTCGGAAAAAGCCACAAACAATGGTACAGGTCAAAGATCAGAAGAGTCTCTCCCTTCTCCTGCTTCCAGGGTCAGTTTGAGTCTGTAAATAACACAGTTACCTCTGCCCTACACACAGCCCCAGCAGATCAGTCTCTCAGCTGAAAACTGGACACAGCTCCATGTTTCTGCAGGCTGCCCTGGAAGGAGAGGGCTATGATGGAGCAGCCACTGGGGTTCCATGTGGAGCCTGGCTGGCCTAATTAACCCCAGCTTGCTCAGAGCAGGATTGACTCGGATTGTCCTGGCCTGTGAGGAAAAGGAGCAGGGTAGGAGGACTTGTCCAGAGCCATTCTACCACTCCATGAGGGCCAGCCCGATCCTGGCACAGCTGCACACAGTGCAACTTAGCTCCTGCACATTTTCCAGCACCCACATTAGCTGGGATTTCCCACTGTCTGAATTTTACCTCTGTTCTATTAAACTGAATAGTGGATCATTGATTGGAGATAGAGAAACGTGTCAAACAACTATCATTTACAGCTTTCTACATGGTAAAGGTAATCTTCTATGAAATTCCTGTAATGAGAGTGCAAATACACAGGTAACTCACATCTTAAGCTTGCTACTCAGGAACCTTAATAGCTTAGATTACTTTTGATTGGAGAAGTTACAACAGTTAATTCTTTCCCTACTTATTTCTTAGTCTTCTTAAAAACTATTTGAAGAACGAGAGATGTGAGCATGCTGCTGACCTCCCATTAAGTACCAATATCTACATATTGCCCTAAAATGCAGTAGGCCAGCCATAGGATGCATCTAAAATCCTCATCAGCTGTCATCTCCCCATGCCCATGCTCTTTTTCTTGCAAAGCAGGCCCGGGAATGTCCCACTGTTTCTGCAATCACAAGCTCCTGACACAGGCCCTCATTCTGCTCCTCCTCTGAGCACTTTAGGACAAGGTCAGACAGAGTTAACCTAACAGGGCTTGCTGCTAAATGCTTCTCAAGAGTAAGAGCAGGTAGGGAGTTTAACTGCTATTTTCTGATGGCATTTAGGGAAATGCTGTCTTGGTGATTTCCACAAACGGACTCACGGAGCATCACTAACAACTTCACGCACTGCCTGGCACACAGCACAGACAGCCGTGGTTTAGTAGGTCACTGATTCAGAGGCTTTCCAGAACATGTCAGGTTTCCTGGCTATGTCCTAGTGAGTTCTTTCATCTATACAACAGCTACACTATATGGAGTGCTTTTACCCTTAATTTCCTTCTTCTGCGTGACTTCACTTGTATTTTCTTGTTAGACATGAATTATCCCAAATCTAGAGAGCTGTTCCCCCATCAGTCCACGTGTTTCAGTGGTAATGTGCCTGCTAGCTCCAAGTAGAGTGATAGAGCTATATCCCAGCCTTGCCTTTTCCTGTAGTTCACATTAAGAATAGCTTTTAAAACAGAAATAATACCTTGTCGTTAACAAAATTAGTGACATGCATTTTTCTCCAGTTACAGGCTCAGAACATTAAGAGGTTTCTTGTCAGCTCTGTAGCCTTTTTCACACTTTCTATATCACAGCGTGTTTATGTTACTTCTCAAATGGTTTCTGTGAATGCTTTAAATAATTCCTCATTAAATCTACTGAGAAGCTAAATAATGGGTTAGTAAAACAGAAATGGAAATGGCATAAGCTGAAAAATGTATCTTCAGTTCCTTTCTTTTATATACATTTCATAAAAAGCACATTTAGAAAGGTCTGAGATTCACGAAACACTTACTAAAAGACACACATTTTAAACATTTCAAAAGAGGAAAAGAAAGGTCTTAAAATTACAGAAATCATCACACTTTGATCTTGTTGTTTACCATGGAAACATAAGTCAAGGATACATTTCAGGTCACAAAATCATCCAGAGCAAAAATACTTGCACTATTATATGGATAAAGAAGGGCCTGATCCAAAACTTGAAGTCAGTGGGAAGAGCAACTTTAGTGGGCTTTGGAAGAAACAACCTAAGTTACAATTATAAGGTTCTATGCCCCTAAAAAATGCAGACAGGGAGATACTTACAACCAAGGACACTAGTCTTGTTTAAAGAATTGCTGTGATCTTACTCCACACACAACAACCCAAGGAACTGCTCTATTAGAGAGCTAAAAATATCAGCATGTCTAATTTAAACAGAGACTCAGTTCCATTTTGCCTATTTTATGAGGCAAAAAGCACAATATTGAATACTCCTGTGTATTTGATGGCAAAAATCAGCAAGTCATGAAACCACACTAAACCTTGTCATAAAAGAAGATAGAGGTGGATGGCAGTTGTTACCAACATTGTAAAGGTATTTCAATCTCTGCTTTAGTTAATTGATAGGACTGGATTCCAAAGCCCAAAATTTTCGTAAAATCAACAAATATCTCGTGTCACACCTTAAAGATTTGATGTGTCACCTGTATACCTGTTTAGCTAGAAAAAAAAAACAGAAGTCCAAATAAGACTTTACTGGAGAACTTCAACAAATGATGCTAATGTAAACCATTCCATCCAGCAATGATGTCATAGCTTAGATACAGAGAGAAAAATGTCAATAACCTTTTAATGAAAATATACAGCAGCAAGGCATGGATTTCACTGCAATCTTTTCTCTTTTTTTAATGTTTTATCAATCAAATTAAGGCTTCTGTTAAAAACAGATTTTATTTCAGGATTGCTTTCTTTATATAGTGAAAAAACATAAATAAAAAATAAATTAAACTTGTAGAACTGCAGTGAATTCATGCCACAATAGCTAAATTATATTGAAGTAGCTAAATTATATTGACCAGCATGAAATGTATGGGTTTGGTCTCATCAGTCGCAACTGGAAAGCTAAATGCAAGAGAGGAAAAGCACAGAGTGAAAAGGTCCTGTTCACAGTGGCACCAAGAGGTAAAAGTACATTTAGCCAGCTGACTTCTTCATCAGTTACAGCCAACCAATGTCCTTGGCAAGGACACTTCTTCAAATTCAAAACGGCCTCCACAAGGACAATACACCATGCTTGAAATGGCATAAATATGCAATGCTCATCAAGCTGAGCTAAATGAGCATATCAGATGCAGGACATGGCCCTGAGAGCAGGAAGATATATACATGTGTCTGTATATATGCACTGATACTGCTCATCAAACAACGAACACATATAGACACAAACATGGCATGTTTACAGAACCCACAGAAAATTCCAATGCAGAACAAAAAGAGAGAACACAGATAATAAGTAAATAATGACTGAATTATCCTTTTTGTGAAGAGCATCGTATTCAGGTTTAAAAAAAACCCTTACACATGAATTTTATTTTTTTTTTAAACCTACTAAAAACATATAAAATCCATTTTTCATGAAGAGCAGAGACAGATTAGACCAATATTGCATGAGTCTTACAACAGCCAGTAGCCTGTCTGATTCCACAAGCTCAGAGACACCTTGCAGGTACAGGATCATCATCAACACAAGTAAATTCCCAGGAGATAAAAATACACCATGCCTTCTCAGAAGAATCATCCATGGATCTCTAATGAAGCAAAGGGCAATTTGTACTCAGACTAAATTTGTGTTGCCAGAATAAAGTTGTGGGGTTTTTTAAAAAAATAATGGTTCTGAAGAACTTCCATGCTTTGGATTGCTCGGATGAAGCAAATCAAACTTTCCCAAGGGAACAATTCAGAGTAGACTAGCCTGACTAGTTAAATATCATATGGCTGCATATCTTACGTAATAGTGGTGGCTTGGTTAACCACCTGTCCTGCTTTTCAAGAATAAACTCTTTCACTTAATGTACAGAAAAATCCACATTGTTCAGAACTCAGTATAAAATTATCTAACTTAAAATCAGCACAGATAGAGGTATCTAGATCCAAGTCATGTTGATTTTCCTCTTCATCAATCTATAAAATTTGTTCACAAAGGAGAAGTAAGAAATATTTTAAACTCTTCACTGTGTGACCTGAGCAATCACAAAGATCTACAAAGCACCCTCCTGCAAAATTCATTTCTGAGCTGATGGCGTTCCTCAAAGGACTTCTTCCACAACCATTTTTAAAAGAAGCTGCGCTTTCTTCTGTGTTCAGATTTCTAATAGTCCTGCTGTTTCAAAACTGAGAAGTGCGTAAAGAAGTAAAGTTGAGATATTGAAGTAATGCCTATAGCAGCAAGGCTTAGAAATTAGTGAGCAGCTTTCTGACATTAGTACTTCAGCTGAAAAGAAAAGCTGAAACTGTTTTTGGCAAAATATTCCTAAACAAACAAAAAATGTGCACAGTTAAAGACCTTGAACATAAACCCTTTTCATCACACAAAGAAAGCAGACACAAACCTGCTGTCAAAAATGTATTTCCCTGACCTTTACACAGGCACACCTCTCCAGACAGCCTCCTCTGTGCAGAGTGGTGTCAGCCTGAAAATCTCTGCTCATTTTCCCAACCCCTGCACTCGAAAGGGGAGGGCAAGGCAGCTTCTACTCACAACACACCTCTTGAAGATGATTTCCCATATCTTCACACTACCTAAACAAGATGGAGAAGCAAGAAGGAGGAGCCAAAACCAACAATCTTGCCCCACATGCCAAGTTCACTTTAAGGTTATTTAAACAAAAATATAGACGGAACATGACCATCTGATTACAGTGAAAATAACCTTTTATAGAATATTTCTCAAGTGTCGTCTAAAACACTGCACTTAAAAAAAGCTCAAAATCCAGAAAGAAAAAATTTTAAAATACCATGAGAGTGTATTCTTCAACCCTTGAGCCAAAACGGGTTACTCAATACCTCACATGGACTACCAAAAGCCCTTAATTCCCTACAACACTAAGAGCCACCCTACTCAGAAGACCTTCTACTCCTTGTTGTATTAAATTGTGTTTGTGCTACACCAAACAGATCAAAGGATTCTCAGGTTTCTTACCTATTCTTCACATTTTAAACCACTCTCAGTGTAAAGGCAAGTAGCAAATACAATTCTTAAGCAATTTCCCTCAAGTCCCAGCTTAAAGATTTATTATAAGACTTCCTAGGACCTCAACATTTAGGTCATTGAGATTTTTTATTTCCATTTTCCTTGTTAGCTTTAAAAAATACTTTCCACCTACAGATGCTGTAAGTTAGTTCTTGGTGACACTACAGGAATTTCCTTTGGGATAGAGTTTTTATAAATTAAATTAAATTTTAGGGTAAGAATGCAAACCAACAAAGAAGAGCTAATTATTTGTACCATATTGTGATTCATGTTTGATTTGCCTGTAAGCATAGAGCTACATCAGAAATCAATCTTGGATTATGTTTTTAGTAAGAGTAACTATTACATACTCTTAATTGCATATGGTAGGTGGTGAGCTTAGTGCCTGAGCAGTTGCTATACTATTATGTGTCATTCTTTATGCTGTCTTTATCTTCCACATTAGTATGTTCTTGTGGGAACTAAATGCCAGGCTGTAAATCACTCTTGAAAGACAGCTGAAAAGCAAGCGTGCTTTCAGGTTTAGTGTGCTTTCAGAAAGGACCAACCCTACAAAATTACCTAATTTTGCATGTTTGGTTCTTGGGGGTTTTTTTACAGGTTTTCTGAAGAGCCATTTTATGAAATGGTTTGTAACAATGAAGAACAATTAAATCTAAATCCCAGAAAAACACAAATTTGGGATTGGAGCAAACTAGAATAGTTCTGTTGAAATCCATGGGTCTGTCCTGGCTTGGGTCAACCAAACATCTGACCTCAGCAGGGCTTGGAATTTGAGAGAAATGCGTCACATTTAAGGCTGCTACCTTCCTCTTACTATTGTAACAAAATAAAATAGATATGACTGTACAAATTTCTCTAAAAGGAAAAGGATTTCTCATTATGATCTTATGATCCGTATTCCTTCAAAATATGAAATACTTTTTGCAGTGTTTTCCTGTGTGGGATTTTAAATACCAAGCAAAAACAATAGGAGAAAGAAGCATCTACCACATTTTGTTTGGAGGGCACTCCTGCCAAGGAGACTCTCAGGTGGTTTGTTGTTGACTCTGTTTGAGTGAGAACACTGCAGCCATTGGTTACTGTCCTTCTCATAACCTGCTGGGAAACCTGTTACTTCAGGTACATCTTCTACACAAGGATCTTGATTTAATTTTAAGCTTAAATAGCAGAACCTGATATTCAACTTTTGGAATTTCCATGCTAAAGTATCTGACAGCAATGCCTTAGGTTTTAACTTTTATATTTTTCAAATCTAGTACTGCTTAGTGGGTAACTCTGAAGTTTCGTGTGGCCTGTTAACTACTGTTCTCTCATGCTGGTTAGACATAACAAAGCCTCTCTAGGTTTGCCCTTCAAGGACACCAGGCCCCAAAATGCATAAACTAAAGCCTAGAGGGGGAGTGGGGGGGGGCAAACTTGGGGTAATTACATCATCAACGGAGGCTATAATTGGAGAATTAACTCTGATATGCAAATGAACCAAACTTATAAAAGTGTGAAGAACCCATGAAATAAAAGTGTGAAGAACCCATGACCCAGGGTCCATCTTGGGTGTAGCCTTTTGACTGCCCAGGGTGTACCTTAGAAGGCCCTTCAAATAAATGCCTACTTTTATTCTCTTATTTTTGTCTAGTCTCTGCTTTTAGGTGGCCACCTCAAGGCATCAACAGAGAAAAGAGTGCTGTCAAGGCAGATGCTACAGGAGACCTTTTTAGTCTTGTTTTTTACCTTGAAGAGGTTGAGAGAACCATATTTCGTATTTGGGACTGTGGTATATTAAGAGGCACCTAGTGACTTCATATTCAAGGAGTTTGAATACTACTGCAAAGGAAAGGCCATTTTTCAGTGTTACACACTGCCAAACCCAGCACTAGGCTTTCTATATGCCCTGACTTTTTCATGTAGTTAGGAAAACAAACACAAACACATCCAAAGGTGGGCTGGAATTGTGCTGGGCACATACTGGATGCTTCTGTCTGTCAGAAGAATAAAGACTTGAAAGTGTAAAAATAGACGTCAGCAGAACAGAAGCAAAGAAGAAACAAGCAACAAAGCTAAATGCATACCAGTACCTAGGAGAAATGGAACATGATACTTTGGAAAAGCACCAGCGGTATTTTTAGCCCCTGCGGGCAGTTAAGAGCTATTAGTTCAATTAGAAAGCCCAGATCAAGTCGTGCTGCCGCAGCTTTCTGTCAGAGGTGCCTGCATGCTGATCTAGAGCTGAGGGCATTCAAATGGAAATCGAGCAGGAAATGACAATCTCTTGCTTGAGAGTTCTTCAGTTCAGCTGGCCTTCCTCTGAAGAAGGCTGCCAAAAGCTGTCCAGCTTTCCCTCTCCAGGTATCGAGCAGCAGCCAAAGCAAAGGCAGCCTCTTCTGCCAAGCACCAAGTGCAGAAGAAGGTGCAAGAGAAACACAGGCACAGCTTGCTACTGCACAAGGCTCATGGGGCAGAGGAATCTGTCCTGTTTCTCCTGACACCAAGTTCAGCTATTTTGGCTCTTGGTCTCCATCTCCAATCAAGCACATTCCCAGTTACAGCCTCCCAGTCCCCACATCCCTGGGAGCTAATGAAAGGACAGGGAAGCTCTCACATCAGATGGGTGAAATATTTTTGTGAAAGAAATAGTTCACAAATTTAAAAGAGAAAAAAAAACCCCAAAACCTAACACCAAAACGTGTTTCCATTTACTATAGGTTTGATTCATTCTCACTCCACTCCTGGGGCCTTAGCCTCAAGCCAAGCTACATTTTGTTCCATACTGTTTGACTTTGGATGCTGCTTTTTTGCACCCTCTCTGAAGCAGGTGGGGGTTGCTACACTTCTTGCTGCTTTGCTTGACTGCACAAATCTTCTGAGAACAGAAACTCTTTGTGAGACAAGGCTTTTAAACATTCTCAGTAAAAGCAGCAGAATAATATTCTTCGCTGTTCCTTACTTTTAGGAAACAGATAATTAGACAGATGGCAAAAAAATCCTACTTGGTGCATCATTTCTTTCATCTGTTAACAACAGTAAGAAATCTTCCAGACTCTGGTAAAAACAATGATGAATAATTCCCTGCTTAATCCTCAACCTGGTTCTAACCTGGTCCTGCCAACATTGGAATCTGAATGCTCAGAAAAATCTTGGGTTTGCACCTGTCAGTCTCACAGGCTGAGACTAAAGCCACGTGATGGTATAAAATTCTGACAAATGCATTCAGAAAGCTGAGATTGTTGTAGATTCATAAGGACAACTGTAACATACATCAGCGACCCTGTCTCAAGACCCTTATAGTCTAAATATGTAGAGATGTACCTAAAGTGACAGGCAAGGCTCCAGACAAACATAATTTTCTGGACAATTCTACCTTTCAGGCTGCTTCATCCTTTGGTCTGTTACTGGACAAAGACTGTGTCAGTGTTTGTCAATCTGTGGTCCATCTATCCATGATGTTCCATGAGATATCAGATGCTTCTTTCCCCCCACTCCCACGTTTTTCTCCTCAGGAGACAGCTGTTTGATTTATTTACTGCAACACACCCTAGGAAAACGTCTTGTTTAGACTCTGCAGTTTTTACACTTGTCCTCTGCGTGGGTGTTACTTGCATGGCACTACTCAAAGGCAGCTCTGACACTGATGGCACTAGGTGAGAAATATAACCTATGACAGGGTACTGCTCAGCTTCCCAGAATAAACATTTACTCGAGCAGAAACTACTCTTATGGATATTAGCTTTCATATTTTCTACTTATGCTTTTTGTGTATAACGTATTTCAAAACAAAGAATTAATAAAATTACCACCAGACAAGACTGTACACGGTTAAAGGCTAAAGGTTCTGCTCAGGTGCAGAAGATAAGAAATTATTAGCTGGTCTCTCAGGAGAAGAAAGCTATCACACCTTTGAAATGGCATTCCAGTTTGCATTTCCTTTCTATGCCTTATTCAAAGCAGATACTACATTTTGGCAGGAAATTAAGAGCAAAAGCTTCCTGCACAGATAAAGCTCATGACTCAATTTGTATAAACTAAGCCTTCTGTGAGTTGAACATCACCCTTTGGAAAAACCTGACTGAATGCGCCAGGGTGAGAAGACGGGTGCTGCGGAGGCTCCCTCACTGGTCCTCACACATCTGACTCCTCCATCCCATGGGATATGTGTCTTCCAGGGGACTACCAACGCCACCACCAGGCTAAGCTGCACCCAGGCACAGGGGCGCAGCCTCCGTGGATGCCAGTGGGACTGCACCCACATATACCACAGCAGGACTTCCCACACTGCATCTGAAACCAGTTTGGGCCGCTGCTGGCAGAATGTCATCTCCTGCCACACGTGACACAGGAGGAGACATTTTGCTTTTCAAGAAGGTGCCCAAATTAAATTGCATCTGCAGTGCTGGGAGGGTCCCCTGCTCTGCTAACCACTCAGCACCACATGCACCCAAGGAAAAAATGTTTACCTGGTATGGCCACGGTTAACCTTTTTTCCTTGCTGAGACGGTGCCCATGGATGAATTCACTCATGGAAGGGGGGCCCCTCAGAAGATATGATTCTGTGGAGGCGGGATGAGGGGGGGCTCTTAATAATTTCTGGAGGTAGGTCCCTGAAGTCCTGGGATGGCTCTGATCACAAAGGGAAGGTGAGAATAGTCTTGCAGGAGATCCAAGAAAAATACATATGGAAACAAAAGAGTTTTACTTTAATTACCTTTCAAAGCCTCATGAATGACAATATCATCTTAACTTGCTTAATAGGTAAAAATCAACTATCGTTGACACCCCATGTCATTTCCAGAGCAGGACAACTTTCCTGCATTGGAAATCCTCATTCAGTTTGGGAGAGGAGATGAGGTTGGGTTATATCTCAGCATCCTCGAGTCAACATGTACAAGGCTCCCTGAAGGTTCTCTTGGTTTTGCATTGTGATTGGAGCATACAAGAAAAGGGGATGATTATCTAGGACTTCTCTAACAGAGTCCTCTTCATCTTCAAAACCATGGAGATGCCCACACCTAGAGATTTTTGGCAGGGGCAGGCACAAGACAAGAACTCACTGCTTGAGCAGCAAAATATTTGCATTAGGTTACGAATGGCAGCCATCCCCTTTCGAAAGGTTTCTTGCTCCCATGCAGAAAAATTTATCTGAGTGAACACATCCATATTCTTTTCACACTGATAAAGAACAAGTGAGCACCAGTGCTTAACAAAGAAATGCAGTTTCTTTCATGTTAAAGCACTGAAATGCTCACAGAGCACAATCCTTTTTTTATTTCAGATGCTCATTACGGAAAACCGTAGGGAAAACTTAAAGAAAACTTGTTAAAGAAAATACATTCACACTTAATATTAAAGACATACAAGATGCACCGAGACACTGACAGAATATAGCTCAAAACACTGCATTCAGAAGGAGGAAATAACAGTGAGTAGGTGGATCAGAACCACATGTTGCCAGCCTTTGAATTTCATACTCATATCCTCCCCGCCTCCTTCTCCCCAGTAAAAGTACGGAAAGAAAAAAAAAAAGTAGAAAAAGGAATCATTACGTTTATAATTCGGTGAACAACTTTAATGCAAGTCTGGCTACTGCACTGTACTGTAAAGATCACTGCATGCATACCTTTTCCTCTGAGTGCCACTGCTGACCAGTAAGTTTGGTTGCTGTGGGCCCTGACTATGCAGGAGGAAAGTGTCTATGCTTGGCACGGTGGCTGATGCCTCCTCACTTACTTTAGGGCTGCCGATCTTGCTCTTTCCGAGCTTGCCTTTGCTGCGTCGGGATTGCTCATGGTCGAACTCTAAATCCTCCAGTCGCTGGGTCAGGGCAAGTTTTTGCTGGATAGCCATGCGCAGCAGAGAGTTCAGGGTCTTCTTCTCATCCTCCGCAGCCGCCAGCTGCCTCTGCATCTCATCCAGCTGTGTGACGTACTCATCACACCTGCAGAAAAACAGGGCAGAAATCTGGGGAAACGGCCCAAGAACCGACCCTACCAGTGAGCACATTCCCGGGCTTCAGTTACAGAGCCAGATTCAGATCCCAGCTTTTGCTGACCCTAATCCTGGAAGCAGGCAGCCTGAATTCTTCTGTTCCCACTTTGAATAAATTTGGGATTGGATCTGAATGTCAACACTTCCCATTCAGCAAGACAACCTGTGCCTATATTAACATAGTCTATGACAATGTAACATGTTTCTGATGCAGGTAACAAGCAGCTGGAGGGCAGGTATGGAATTATTTCCGGTTTAGACCCCAAATAACAATTTTGGGTGCTGCTTCTACTAGTAAGCCACCATGGATAATAACATCTACCAATTAGAAAATACTATTTTCCACGGGCAGTAATACCCACTTCAAGAAAGTGTTACAAAAGAAGACTGCGACTAGTTTGGAGCCTTGACACATCAGATTTTGTGAAATGAGAAACCCTCAGTAATTTACCATTGTTAACCACTTTTTACCATGACTGCCATTATTTACCATTGATTAAAAGGATACTATTAAGGATACCCCACACCTGGAAGTTATTTCGTATTTACTGTTGAATCTCTTGGAGGTGTGTTCATTGCTATGAACCTACTCCATTTTTAATTCTCAGCCTCTTTTACCCACATGAAAAATTATCTTTTCATTTGCTTTAGATCTCTGAGAACTAAAACCACCTTTCTTAGGATTTTGTTAGATTTAAGACCAAATTCAATTTATTTCTGCTTTTAGCAATAATTCCTAAAGTTAACAGGAAAAGCAAGGCATTTCAAAGTTGTCTTAAAACACTTTTTGAAGTAAAATAGCTTCAGTTTGATAGCAATAGACCATCTAATCAGTAAGAACCAAGAGTAATAAAAATAAATGTATCCCAGCAGTGAGATGATTCACAGACAGCAGTACTGCCTGACCATCAGACATTTGTGGAAACATCTAAGGATTTTTCATGTTGAATGATGCAGATTTCACCAGATCTTCTTCCCACAAGAGCTGTGTGAATCTAGGTAGCTTTGCTGTGCAATTGCAGTCGTGTAATGGATGAGGATGTAACTTTATCAGTATCACTTACAGAAAGCAAGCATAGAAAATTAATTTAGTCTTCCTTATCAAAATGTATGATGCAATAAGCCTTTGAAATATTGCAAACTGAGGGATGAAACTAATTTCTCTGAAACTTTAATATTCCCCTCGGGAAACAGAAACAAAGTATATTTGAAAATGTGTAGTTAGTTATTCTTCACACACAAACACTTATATATTGCACTCCCCTTTTGAACAATTCAGGCGCTACAAGCAAAATTACTGAATCAGATACAGCTTCATCTACAGTTTCAGTATTATCTTTCTTCTACAGGAGCTTAATAATCATGATTGTTACTATCCAAGCCTTGATTAAAAGAGATATTTATGAAATGCTGGTTGGCTTAAAGCCAACTTGCACACCTATTTCTGCTCCAAGCCATGAGACACCTATTGTTGCTTAAGTCAATTTCCTTGGCAGAGACATGAAATCAGCATTCTGAATATTATAGTAATTCCTATTTCAAATTAATTTACTTTAATGTCTGTGTTATCAGAGTTTTAAAGACTCATTCCTGTAACCAGATGGATCTTGTACATGTCTCATATTCTCTCCTGCTTTCCTCTTTGTCCAGGAGACCTCTTTTTTTACAAATATGTTTTCTGTTGAAAATTTTTAGAAGTAACACCTGCAGCAACATCTGTGGCACACTGCCACTAGAGGAATGAATTGCCTTGCTTTAATATGCCAATAAATCAATTTTAGTTTTGGAAAAAGACTGATTTAGCTCAGGCCTTAGAAGGTGTTCTTGGTATTTGCGCATCTGCTTTTAAAACAGCCCAACTGAACAGTTAAGAAACAAGTGCCATGAAGGTGGGTATTACTAAAGCAATCTTAGACAAACCTGCTATGAGCTATATCAAGCTGGTTCGAGACATCTGGATATACTAGATGCTGTTAGCTGGTCTCATACTTGAGACAAAACCAATCTTGTGAATACATTTTCCAACTGTTCAGATTAATTACACATCCCTCCTAGAAGTGTCCCAGTAAGAGCAAGCCCACATTTCTGGTAGTTCACTGCAGTGTTTGGGTGGTTCCAGTCATCTGATCACCACCATGACTCGAAGTCTCTAATTACTTTTCACAGACACATGGTCCATTGTCTCTGGGTTTTGCTGCTCAAGCTTTTTTTTTTTTTTTTGAGAAACAATGTTCAGAAAGGTTAAACGTAAATCACCCAAGTAAAGGCCTTAATTAACTTTAGAAACTGCTGAATTAACAGCCTCAGATCTCCTGGAATTTTGCAGCAGTGAAGGTTATTCCATGTAGTGGGAGGTAACTACTGCCTGCAGCCATAATATTTCCCTTCACGGAAATATTCCCAGCTATGTGTAAGTTTGGGATAAAAGCAGAAGTGTTTCCAATTAAAAAAGAAAAAAAGCATTGCACACATCTATATTGCCTTTCACCCACACAGTCGATAAACATTCAAGTCTCACAGGAGGAAGGAAAAGGTTAAGGAGCTCCTAAAAGAAAAAGGTAAGGGAGCTCCTAAGAAAGATGATTTCTGGCATGGCAGAGACCACTGCGGGGCTCCAGGATACTCCAGGGCTCTGAATAGGTCTTTCAGAAGGGCTCAAATAGCGATACCAAAAGTTAGGTTATGTCCTCCTGTGTCAGAACTCTTACCCAATTTCCCTCTTGCCCCAGGACAGGCTTTAAGCTGCAAGTGGCTATTAAATAAACAGCACTGTTTTCTTGCTGTCTGCTGGTCTGCTTGTAGTCAGAGCAAAAGTCAAGGTTTCACCTATTTTTCATTTCTCTCATCTCAGAAAGGAAGCAGACAGCAAGAAAACCCACTTATTTTGTATGAACTGATCCAAGAAGCTTATATAGGATTTTAAGGGTTTTCTGGTTCCATCTATCCCTCTCATCTAGGAATGTAAACCAAATATCAAATCAGGCTTATGTGTAATTTAGGTAACATAAATCATAGCAGAGCTTGAGCTAAAACCCAGTGACACTGACCGTGACAGGTCCCTGCTCTAACCACATAATCATAATTCTCTTCCGTTCACAAATGTTTTCTCAGCTCCAGGACCTGTCCAATCTTCCTACTCTGTCTCTTCAGCACACATTTTTCTGTAAAAATCAATCATAAGAAAATATTTTGATGGATGAAGAATAAAATCCATGCATGCAGTGTCAGGACTATGACAATATCACAAGCAATATTTCCTGCTCTCTCCTGTTAACTATCTCTATTCAGGCTGGGAAAGCAAGCAGTGTAGAGACTCAGTGAAGTTAGCTTCCTGAAACCCTTCAGGATTCTGTTTAAAAGTAGTTCCTTCTCTCCTTCAGCACAGGACTTCCTCTCACAGGGCAACACCTACTCTAGACTGGAAAACTAATGTTTTAAATAATTTATTATTTATTGTTCTTCTGGATGAGTGCTGCTCGCTGCTTCACACTTCCACAGCTCTCACCCTGTGTCAGCAACTCAGGGTTAGAGTGAGGGGAAGCAACAGGAGCGGCAGGAAAGGCTTCTCTGGGAATTCCCTGTTTTCTCTGGGAATATCAGAAGCAGCCCATGACAAAATAAGCAGGTTAAAGGTGGCACATGGCCCTGGAATCAAACAGAAAATTCAACTCTGCTTTGCCAACCCCTTGAATCCCACAAAACAGATTTTATACACTGTTGCTTTCTCTTTCTAAGAGACGTGTTCCGGGAAATATTCTTGATAGGTCTGAAGCACATAAATCCCAGAAAGGGATCACAAGGCTAATGAAAAGGGAAGGAGGAAGTTGTAGAGATCAGCATCTCAGAGATTTTTGGATCAGAGAAATAACCTGCTCCAGAAGGAAAAGGGGCAAAAGTAGAGGGACAAGCAGGACAGAAAGACTTTTGAGATGAAGAACTGAAGAAAGGACTTAAGGAGTGAAGGATGAACAATTGCCAGGAAAAACACAGAAAAAGGAAGGCTCCTGCTTTCTGCATAGGCGAGCTTTGGAGGAAAGTGTCAACTTTGTTTCAGAACAGAAACAGATGTGCTGTGCTCTCCTTATGACGTGTGCTATGACCTTTATCCAGTGTATTTGAGGAAGGAACCATACAGTTCAACACCAGATGAACATCAATTTGGAGACCAAAATGATGGATTATGGAAAGAGAAAGGATATTGTTCTATCAAACAGCAACCATTTTCAGATCTATAATACAATTCTACTAACAGCAGGATGATCTCCCTATGGTACAAATTCAGGAGTAAGTACCACGTGATGCACTATAACCATGGAAACCACGGTTTTATTCAACTAAAGACTAAACAATTGCTTTTTTATGCTGAAGGTTGCTACTGCATCTAACGTTACCGCACAAAATCTTACATCCTTGTATTTTCAAAGAGATTTCTCTTCTCCAACGGACTTGTAGAGTATATCAACTCTCTGTCATTTAAACAAATGCTCTTCCAAATGGAGTATTTGGAATGAGTCAATGATTTGACCATTTAGGAAGATTGATTTAATTATAAAGGCCATTAAACTCCATGCTAAGGAAGAAAAATGAATATTTTACAACAGAAAAATCTATAGGAGCGTAATGATGTGGAAGACCTTGTCGTGAATAATTTTTATAACTGCTCAGAAAATGCTGGGCAAAACTTAGGACCTCAAGGGCAGGGATACATTCCATAGGCCATACCTTGAGTGTTTAATCACTAATACATGGAGTTTACCAACAGCAGTAAATTCTTTGGGTGGAGTTTATCTCTACTAACATTAGAAATTTAAAAACTAAAAATGTGTAACTCAGCAAGCCACACAGACTCCCTTTATAGTTCATACAAGAGAAACAGAAGCTTCTTTGCAAACTACACACAAGGCATCTAGAAAAGGTACCTGGATGAGCGGCATCAGTGAAACCTAATTCCCACGGAGGGGATGCTGCTGCCTCCCATCAGCTTTAGGATATGCCCTGAAGTCTGCACTCAGGATGCCCAAATTGAGTAAGGAGCATTCAGTACACCAACAATCTAACACTCCCTTTAACCAGCTTCTAAATCTTTGCAAGCTACTTTTACCTCGTATGTTGATGATTTACGGCCCATGCTTGTTTGCTTTAAGCTCACAATGCCACTGCTCTGCTCCGGCGTCACCCGCCTTCCACGAGGCCTTACAGAGTTAGTACTTTCCTGTGTCTCCTAGAGTAAGGAGCTTGCAAGGAAAGGTCAACACATGCATTTCCAACACACACACACACACACACACAGAGAGCTCTCTCCTTTCTGGAACAAAATCTTTAGATGCCAATGAAATCAATCAGGCTACCTTGGTTCACACCACCTGCTGAGCTGGGTCTTCGTTTCCATTATGTCGCTACACACACTCTTCTGACAATGGACCTATGATGAATTCGTACACAGCACCAATGTCACAACATATAAATGCCCCTTTTCTCCTTCCTTCCCACTTCTCCCAGCTGCTGTTGCCACTGCCACTATGCAAAAAAGCACCTTAGAAGGCTGGAAGTGGTGAGATGGCACTGCAGGGAGCACTGAGGAGATGTTGGCACAAGGCACAAAGATGTCTTATCATTTATGACAAAAGCCCAAACAAGAAATCTGCACCGTGTTTGATCATAAGAGGGGAAAAAAGTCTTGCTTGTGTACTTACAAAATAAGAATTTATTGATGAAAATGCTGGATCTTTAAAAAAATATATTTTTAGGTAACCTTTTAAAAAGCAGTTAAGATGAGAAGACAGAGTCTTAAGCTGTGCCAGAGGAGGTCTAGGTGGTCATTAGGAAGAATTTCTTCACAAAAAGGGCTTTTAGACATTGGAGTGAACTCCCCAGGGAGGTGATGGAGTCACCATCCCTGGGGGTGTTTAAGGAAAGATTGGACATGGCACTCAGTGACATGATCTGGATGACAAGGTGGCGTTGGGTTATAGGTTGGACTCTATCTCAGAGGTTTTTTTCAACCTAGTTGATTCTATGATTCTGTGTAAAACCAAAAGGTCTTCTGAAGAAGATGTGGGAGAAGGAAAGATGAAAGTTGGTTAAGGGAGAAGGAAAGATGAAAGTTGATTAATTACTGTCCTGCCAGGAGGAACTATGTTACAGAAGGTAAGTGAAGCTTTTATCCTGTGGAGGAGAAGATAATAAATCGAACATCACAGTGGGAGAAAATAAGAATTTATGCTGAGGTGGGAAATTACAGTTATTAGCACTGGATTACTGCATAGGCTGGTTAATGAAATAGATTATACTGGTAAGTAATAAATCTCATTGTAATGAAAACGTGGGATTCTGAAGATCATCATTAACCATACAATAGCTTTACATGACAGAATCACTGCGTACTTCTGAATGGGGAAAATCAGCCACATAAATCCACTATTTGATTTTCACTTTAAAAAACTCTATAAATGCAAATATGCTAGAGGCATATATTGTCATTTATAACACTTTACTCAAGGTTGTATTGACATTGCCATTCTTCAGCTTTATTTTCCAAGACACACATCTCAGCAGCACTTGAAAGCTTGCAAGCTTTGCACAGTGTGCACTCTAGGACTCATTCACCTTCAGCCAGCAAACCCCTGACCATGCAGAAAATAATTTCTCTACCCTCCTAAGCACCCAACATACACAGCTAAGTGTGTTCTCACTTAGCACACACATGTTTACAGTGCTGAGCCACATGGTGACACCATTTCCCTTACCTGGTTGCAAACATTGCTCTCAAGGATGAGAAGGTTGCTGCATCTTCCTTCAAAGCCTTTAGTTCATTCCGTAGTTTGGTCATGGTCTCAGTCACCATTGCTTTTTCATTTTCGTATTTATTCTTCAAATTGGCCAGTGCCACTTCAGCCGTCTAAAAACACAAACAAGGATATGTGCTTATGAGACAGAGATCTGAGAACAGCTAAAATCCCGCGTCTGATTTTGATTTTGATGTACTTCATTCACACAGTAAAAGAAATTAAACCTGATCGCCACTGTACTGCACCCTTTACCTGTAGATGCTGAAAAGCTTTGGTAGAGAAATTTTTCAGCTTTCTGCAGCATTCTGTGAGAGCTCTGTGGTTCTCATGAAAGCTGTGATAAACACTGCTACGGGTTTTTGTAAACTAGTTCTTTATCTGTGCACCTGGGATCTGTTTTTCAGAGTTGCTATTGTACACAGTGAAATAATATTTTGAAGTAGGTGTTGTGAGCTTTGGCCAATGGGACAGGGGGCGGCTGGTCCAAGATCCAATGACCTCCTGTCATCTTTGGGAACCAAGTTATATAAACCAGATTATAATTAATTAAACAACCCCTTTCTTCCTGAACTTGGATTGTGTCGTTACTCGCCATTCTCGGTACGTCACAGCGACATCTACCTTCTTCTTTTAAGTTGTGCTCCATGAAACTAGGAAAAGGAGAAAGCAGGTGAAAGGACAAAGCCCATTTTAGCAGCGACTGGCAACAACTCTGCACCTCAAGAGTCCCTGCAACACGGCAGCTGTATGTGGAAGACTCAGGTAAGTAAGTTACTACAGGAGCTGCTACCAGGTTGTTTGAGCTGCAATAAAGAACCAAGTGTGTCCCCTGGCCGCTCTGCAAACAGGACACAGAGCACATGAGGCTCAGCCTCTGCAGCCAAGTTGTGAATCAACGTGTTTGGCCTCAAGCCTCCTGCTGGCTGAGGCTTTCCTTGGGCACAGGGACGGCCAGGACCTGGCAGCTTGATTTATGTCTGTGAACCAGCAATGTCTACTACCAGCATTTTTAACCATTAGCAAAAAAAAAAGAATAAAAAAGTGTAAATTACAGTTTTCATTTAACAGGAAACATGGTTTTGTATTTGTCCTATTCCTAAATTTTTGCTGCTCCCTTCTTTCTTTTTTCAATTTCATCCGTTAAATTTCTTTCATTTACTACGTTACTGCTTTTAATAGCTACATTTGTCTTATCTTTGCAAGCCTTGAACATTCTGCTTTACCTATGAATTTAGAATCATTTTGAAGTTATTCAAAATGCATAGTTTTATAGAGACTTTATACCTACTGCTGCTTAGGACATTTAAAATTATTGCCTTTGAATGAGACAAAGAAAAAATTGCTTCCTTTTACATTTGTTCAGAGAGTGTTATGGTTGTTTTTTCACTTCATTTGGTACATAATAAGTTGCAGCAATTCATACAGGCAATCAATTTCCCCTGCTATCTTGCAGGTTCTTGAGCCACCACCCGGGGAGAGAAGTTCAGAAGAACATTAGGTTAAAGCAACCAGCAAGGGAACAGGACAAAAGATGGTAATGGCCAAACAGTTGGAAACCTATTTTAAACTCAGTTTTCCGAAACTCAATGCATTTCCCTCTAACAATGTCTCTTAACAAAAGGACACATTAGAATCTCGTACTAAATTACAACTTTATTCTGTCTCGTTAAATAGCACCATTATAAATAGCAGCTTTAAAATATTTTTTGATTGTATACTTACCAACAATATTTTCTTACTTTCACACCAATTTACATTAAGAGAACAGATTTTCAAAGGGCAGTAGTAGCAACCACCTATCATTTTAAATAGATATGTTTTTCCAATCCAGATTTGAAATCATCAGCAATACATGTTAAAATTATCAATCACTTAGGGATCTATTCAAATCAATTCTGCTTTTTTCAGCCTTGCTGATATATGCTTTGGTGCAATGCAGGATGGTGGACACCAGTCTATGTCTTGGCAGGGTAAAGCAGAAATCATCAGCTTTTTGTCTGTTTTCAGCCATGACCAAAAATGTACACTCATCAATTAATGGTCATTTACACATCACTGAATCTATGCACGATGATCAGACACAGCGTGATCCCTATGTTTTAGTCTGGATGTCAGGGTAAGTTAAATGGACATGCAACACTACAGGATGAAAATATAGTTTACTTGGTGAATAAAAGTAACAGAGGGAGGACTGTGTCAAATCTTCAAACATTTTTTTCTTCCTATTAAAGTTTCCTATAAAACATATAGAAAACAAAGCATAAGTTTCAAATCCTTTGGGAAATGCTTCATGGCTCTCCATGCACCAGCCAAGCTGCTGAGGATCTCCCTTCTGAAGGTCTCCTAAGTGAAGAACAAATGGGTACAAGTGCTCTGCTAGAGAAGCAAATGAAGCTAACCAAAAAAGTGGGTTTAGTAGCAAAAGAAAGAAGGGGAGCACAAGCTGAGGAAGCTTCTGTTGGAAATTTGGGGAGCCTGAAGAGACAGGAAACTTGTCTGAATCCTGAGAACACCCTGAAGCCCAAATGTGTAATGGAGAGTGAGGCAGAGGATAGAAGAGGAACTCAGCCTCCATCTGTCAGAGACAATTAAGAGTGTCTGGTCACCTCAGCTGTACTGTCACACTGTGCCAAACTAACAGGGACAAAATGAACTGAAGCCACAGCTTCATGTTACTCTTCCTCCAGCGCCAACTCTTGTTGAAATTATTTCTATTTGTTCCCCATCTCAGCCAATCTCCAAAATTGTACCCATTGAGACATACACATGGTTGTGCCTGAAACCAGTTCCGTGGAACAATCTAGGTTTACATAATCTAGAACAGTACATTCAGAGAGTGCTCTGAAAGGAAGGATGGGGCAAATAAAAGCCTTCATCTCCAAGCAGTGGGTGCCAGAAAGAAGCTGATGCCCAGGACCTGGCTTTAACAGCTCTTTCTGAAGCACTTGTTTTTAAGTTGTGGCTAAGTAAAAAAATTTGTATCAGAAAAATGAGAGAATTTTGTTCCACATAAAAATGCAATCTCTCAACGCACAAGTAGATGGAGACCACAAGATTAAAACACAGGGGGGAAAAAATGCATGAATATTCTTCAGTGAAGTAAATAATGTAATGAGACAGCAGAGGTGCTCATGACACTCTTGTCAGGCCAGTCATGCCGAGGAACTGGGCAAATGACTACCCAGGCTCTCAGCCAGCCGCCTGCAGACATGGGATTGATGGCTCATGTAGCATTCACTGTGCAGAAGAAGTCACCTGGAATTTACAGCAACACCAGGAGGGAGCAGAGAGCTCCAGTGCCTGGACTCCAGCAGGGTGTGAAATACCACCTGGGGAACACACAGATCTCAGCTCCCCTCCCCATCCCGAAACCCCAACCCTGGAGGTGAATAGGCTGAGGGGAGCACACACCTGAGCCCAGGACCTCAAGCACTGCCAGAATTAACAGGGTCCTTTCCATCCCCCTCCGTATCCCTACAGAAGAGATGTTTGCCCAAACTCATCTGCCTAAAGGTTGCCATCTTCATCCTGAAATCTGTGAACAAATCTCATTTTCTATGACAGCTTTGTATCCCATTTACTTTACATCAGCAGTGTGAGAAGCAGACCAGCTAAAATAATTGTTAGTAAATATTAAATCCTACACTGGTAGGATTTTTATTTCACACAAGAAAGCAGAAAACTAGCCTGTATTTTTAGAGCACAAGTTGTACATTGTACCAGGTCTTTTCATCAAGCCTCTCTTTCACAGCAGAAATTCTGCTGTGTTCCATCCATTCAATAGCAGGGCATTTGTTTATAGATAAGATTCTGTATGTTTGGGGTTATCAAGGTATTTTTTCTGAAAGACTTTTATGAGTATTTCACTTATGCGAGCTGGAGACACCATAAGTACTGCTAATGCAGAATTGAAGATCTTGCTGACTGAATTCTGTCTTATTGAACTATTTACCTATGAAAACAACATATCAGCTTTCCATCAGAATGTCAGGATATTAAATTCCCCTCAAAGGCAGATTTGCTTTCTGATTGCTATCAGAAATCGAAATCAAACCCATTATTGAACTGGTCCTAAAAGTTACTGCATCATTAATCTGATTTTACTTTCTCACTTATGCTACTTGTAAATGTTTATTCCACCAATGTGGTGCAGACACAGTAATTTGGGCTATGAACAAATGGATACATAAATCAAGGGAAGGTAAGCAAGCAAGCCAGCAAGATCTATGTGCCTTGCTTTCCTGGGCAATTGATTTAAGAATCCATTTTCATGGACCTAGGTTTGCATCTTCTTACACCAAATCTTTCTCTCTTTATCCTGCTAGAGCTGTGTGTAGTCTAAAATGCTTATTTACGTATACTACTGACCATCACTAGATACCAACTGTGTTCCCCCAGTTAAGGGTGTGTTTTCACTAAAGTACAGTCCAAAATACCAGACCCAGGGAAGGGTCCCACATGGGAAAAACGTCCCCAGCCTCTTGCTGCTTAGAAACTTACTCTTTTGAAGGGGAAGACCTCAAGAGGATGAACTGTAACTCCTGTTTTTTTTAATATGAGTCAAAACATGAATTTAGGTTCTGGGGTGCACCCATCACTTGAGGCTGGCACATAATAAATCACTCTTCCCCTCTCCAACTTTAAATTTCTCCTTCCCTTTATATTATTATGTCTTTTGACTTGAAGGTTGGAGGAAGCTGATATTAGGTTGGCATGAACAATATGGCAAGTTTCTGTACCCAGTTGTACAGTTACCAATATCTATGCTGCTATCCAATAAACAAAAGATTAGTTAATAGCAGCCCCTTAGTCAGCAAATCTATCTTTTCCATTTCAGTGAGCATGCCTTAGGATAATGCATTATCTCTGACAGCAATAAAAGAGTGAGACTGAGATAGATCTTCTGGTAGTAGCAAAAAATAAATGATAGCTCTCTGTTAATGGGAAAAATCTTTAATTTGGGATCACACAATGTATACCCACATACATCAATTCCATCTAAATTACATTTTAATTACATGGAAAATCCACATATAATTGCTCAGAGCTATTATTGCTTAGCTAGAGATGGTATTTAATTACTTGAGTTAATATTTAACATGTGTTGTATCAGAGGGGGGGGAAATGCTATAAAAGACTCAATATATGTTGAAATATTGCTGCAATTTAAAAATCCCCAGTACCCTAGAAATGCAGTTACAGATACAACAATCAATTAAACTTGAAATTTTAACTTCAGAATAGTTGACTACTGGGAATTTTAACACTGAAATCCCATCACTGTCACCATGTAATACTGTGCCAAGCTGTTAACCAGGATTCAAGCCCCCACGTGGTGATCACTGCACTGTTTTCATATGAGAAAAGTGCCTGGTGACCTAGAACGAAGACATTCCCACTGCAGCCTTTTGTATTCAGATTTAATTTTGGGCAAAAGGAGATGCATCAAAGTAAATAAAACTATTTGCATGTTCAAATTTTTTGTTTACAGTGTTTTCAGATCTGGAATCTAATGGATGCAAAGGGCTTGGTAGATAAACTATGCACAGAAAATTGACAGTACTCTTGAAAAACATAGCATTAAGATGGATTTCTTTTGTCATTTGATATCAAGTACTATGATTTTCAGCTTCTTTTCATTGGTGAAACATCAAAAATAAACTGGTTTGTTGAGTTTCTCTTAAGATTTGAAAAAATTCACAATAATGACTTGAGGTTTTTATTTTCTTAAATAGAAGAGCACACCACTGAGAGCCTCTCCATGTACATTCTAGTCTGTTTTCCAACCCTGGTAACCTTAATCAGTTTGTGATAATACCAGCAACACGCCTGGGCAGTAGCTGGTCCCTGCCCACACCTCTGCTGAGTGAATGGTGGGAAATGCTGAGAAAAACAGAACTAAACTGCTTAAAGAGGAGGCTGGGAAGGGAGGGAACTAAAGGTGTGCCCTTGCTGTGATTGAGTGAGAGGCTAAATAACCTGTGAGTAAAACCCCTCCTCCAAAATACCCCTGGGAAAGCTTGTAAGTGACCTGTATAAATAACAGACTTCCCTGAGTGCTTTATGAGCACCTTACCTGCTTGTTGGCTTTCAGCACTGCTCTCAGGGTCGCAATCTGCTCTCGCTTCGTACTCAGGAGCGATTTCAGCTTCAGGATCTCTTCCATTAAGGCCTCCTTGTCTTTGTCGATCATGGGCGCCAGCTCGCGGGCCGCGGCCCGCTGGCGCGACAGCTGCAGCGACCGATCCACAGCCTTCTGCAAGTGCTTGATTTGGTCCCTTATTATGGCATTGAGGTTGTAGATGTTCATAGGCTCTTTGCGGATGTCACTGGTGTCAGAGACAGGGGAGGAAGGAGGGGCTGTGATGACAGGAGAAATGGAAGGTGTTTTTGTTGGGCTCTGTTCCTTGCCAGGCTCTGTGGCCTCTTTCGTCACCTGCTCGGTCGGGGTCCTGGCTTCTACAGGCGATGCCACCCCCCGCCTGGCAAGTCGTGGGGAAAGGAGACCTCGAGGGTCATCCGGTCCCTTCAGGCTCCCGCTGCGGGTGACTCTGCTCTGCCTGTAATAGTCCAACATGACCCTGTTTGGTGTCTCGTTGTTGCACAGGCAGACGTGGTGGTACAGCTGAGCCAGCTCCTCACTAAACGTCACCAGCTCGTCCTGGGCAGTGTTGAGGGTATTATGGTTTTCGTTTGCTATGCTCGTCATCCTTTGTAACTCCTTTTCCATGTGGACCATTTTTTCCTGGCTTTCCTTCGTCGACTTCTCCAGGCTTATCACCTGCTCATCATACGTCTGGATTCTGCTCTCATACTTGGCCTTCTCTTCGGTGTAGTTTTCCACATATTTATTATATTTCTCCTTTAAGGCTTTGATTTCTGCTTTAAGGTCTATCACCTCAGTAACAGCTACTTTGTATTTACATTCCAGGATCTCCAAGCCATTGATGTCCACTTCATAGTCATGTGCTTCCTCACCGGAATCTCGGCCCTTCTCACAGTCAAGCTCAACTTTCAGCTCCTTGTTGCTCTGCAGCCCCCTCATGGCGTTGACATGCTCCGTGAGCCTGTGGACACGCTCGTGCTGCTCCGTCAGGGCTCCCTTGGTGTGCTCCAGCTGCGTCTGAGACTCCTGGAGGTTGGCCAGGAGAATGGCCTTCTCTCGCTCCACCTGCAACAGAGTCAGAGTGAGAAACCCAGGATCCCATCCTACCCATGCTGAACACCAAACCCTGCAGTCAGAGTCATCTCCTTCCACTCCACCACTGCATGCAGCTTGAGGGCTTCCAAGAGATTTTAGCCATATACACCTAAACCATAAAATTAACTTACAGAGAGTTGTGTAACTCTCAGGGATTTAGGAAGTCCCAGCCTCTGTTACAGCTTCCAATATCGCCAGGTCACAATTTCACATGTTGCCCACTGAAGAATTTCCAAGTGCCCAAGCACTGTCTCATCAGCTACAGTGATGATCCCGGATTTATTAGGACACATGTTCCCTGAACACAGAAACTGCATTGCTATCAGCTGTAAGCCATTTCTCAGTGGAGTTTGAATTTACATTTCCCACTAACAGTTCTACCAATCTTTCACAATATTCATTTATATCTTTGAACTGTTTCACGCTTTCATTAAGGCAAATACAGTAAAAAACTAGCTGTGTACATTTCCACAGATTAAATAACCTACTGTGTGGAAATGTAACACAGATCAGGGCACTGAGCACATGCAACTCCCAGGAGTACCCATCCCCAGCACTTATCTGTAAGCAAAATCCATCTGTTTAAACTCAAGCCAGGAAAAGCAGGACTTGTGGTGTAACTAACAACCAACTGCTTGCGACCTAGTAAGTGTCCTTCCAAATATCCACAGAGAAATGTGGATGTTGAACAACAGAAGGTATCATGAAGGACACCGCTAGAAGTTTTAATGCACAGCAATTTTAAAGCAAGTGAACAAGACAAACTTACAAGTTTAATCTGCTCAGGTATTTGCTACTCATGATAACAACCCCTGAAAGACTTCCATTTCAAGTTTTAAGTGTAATGCTCCAGCTTTTTCCTGTGCCTTTGTCCTGTTCTGAGGTGTGAATTGGGAAGCAGAGGAAGGCTTACAGAGATAGGATCCTTGCTCCTTTCACGGCTTTTACAATAGGACCCTAAGCCTACCAGGTTTACTGCTCTTTTCTCCCCCTGTTGCAGTATCCCAGCACATGCAGTAAAAATAGCACTTCCCTTGATGAGTGGTGGAATTACTAATTCTGAGAATTCAAAGATTTCAGTTCTGAAAAAACCTTTAAAAACAAACAAAAAAAACCCCCCACAAACTTTCTTTCCCTATCAGTAGTATGTGGAAGAGAATCGAATTAGCCACCATGAATCTTAGGAAAGGACAAAAAAAGCCTTTGAGCAACTGGGAAGGTATTAATGCCATCTCACAAAATGTTCTGAGAAGTGCTTCGAACTCGTTTCCTCTTAACCAGGCTTTTGAGCAGTGGCTGCTGCTCAGAAGTACTAAGACATTAGAGCATACAGTGGTCCCTTGGTTTTACAGAGAGGCTCTCAAAACGTGGCCTCCATTAGGATCTGCAATCGATTGCAGGCAGAAACCATACAAATAAAAATAGAAGTCATGATGAAAACATCTAAAAAAATCAGCCTACTTTTCTTGTATACAGGGGACTGATGCCTTACGAATTAAAAAAACAGGGACAAACCTCATCATTATTTTATGATCCAGGAAAAGTCTATCTCTTTAGATATGAAGTGTTCCATTTTTGGCACTATATAGTCTGCGTAGAAGAGGACAGCCAAGAACCACAAGTATTTTGGTATCCTCCTCCATTTTTCGTTCCCCTGTTGCTGTCCCAGTATGTCTGCCACCCTAATTGTTGCTCACCCCCCATGTCAGCCCCCTCCTGTTGAGAAAATCCAAAATAGGGCAAACTTCCCTTTTGCCAAGTGCATCTTCTTAAAAAGTGACCATTTTCTACAGATCTCTTGCTCAGGCCTGTCCTGGGGACCCTCAGAGATCAACTCAGCAGGAATCTCTTCACCAGCTTTCCTCTTTTTTCATCAAGCTGCCTGCCCCAGGTCTGCTCTCCCTAGAAACCTTCAGCTGAACTCCAGTTGTTACCACTTGGTTTAGCAGGCTTCAGTGTTACCTACACTGCCCTCATCAGATGATGAAGGTATTTATTCCTCCAGGCCAGTAAGGTGAGCTACGCATAAGCATTAAAAATCTGTGTTTTGGCTAATTTAAAGGACCATCTCACCTTACAGAGAGAAATTGTACTGATAATAAAGAACCACATTACACACCAAAGGCAGTTGCCTTATTAAAGTCTATGGGCATGTTCACACCAAAGCAGCCAATTCAGTGTAGATTGCACTCGTGTAAAAATAAATATTTATTTTTAATAATATTTATTGATCATAAAGCCTTCCCTCTGAGAAAACACCTGTGTGTTAAAGCAGTGCTTTAACAGCAGGCAGTGCTTCAGTGCCTGCTTAAATTAATCAGACAGAATTGATCCTGCAGGACTACTGATCTGAGCCATTATACCCTATGATGAAGAAAAACTGTAGCACGGCTAATTTGGATCTTGATGATAATTTCTCCTCTGAACAAAAATGTGTTCTGGAAACATACTCCTTTCAAATAAAAAGGATTCTTTCCAGAGAAAACATTTTAAACTTTTGAAACCCATGTATCAACTTGCACAGCAGGCAAAAGGAAATACACAGACCTACTCAGTTTTATTCATTCTGGACCAGCAACAATGGATTAAGCTAATCCCCTTCTGTTTAAAACCATAAATACATGCTCCTACTGCCAAGGGAAAAACCCCAAAGCTCCAGCTCAGTCCTGAGCACACCTTTTGCATATTAATGACTCTGCTGTTCCCATATATGGTAATGACATTTCTCCTTCTAGATAATACTATACCCTTAATTCCACCACAGCAAACTTATGGCAATTACAGGTATTTTTCAGTCCAGTTGGTGCATGTTTTTGACATTTAAATTGGTAGCTGCAGTAAGGATTTTTATCATGTTAGAATGAAAACAAAAGCAATTCAAAAGTAGCTGTACCTATTTTGCAATGCATCCTTCCCTTCAAAGATTTCAGCTTGAGGAGATTTCCTTCCCAATTTGCATCTATAGTTTGCAATTATGTAAACCAATTTTACCATAGTTATTTATCTCCTCACCTCTTTCTTTTTTTAAACATCATCAGAATTTCAGTGAACAATTCCTGGGGGAGACTGAAACAAATTAACAGGAGAACTCATCTCAAGAACCCTGGATCTCAGCTATAGCACATTTGTCACAGAGTACAAGGCAGCTGAAGAAGAGTGTCAGAAACTAAGCTGCAGTACTTTTTATTTTTCTTCCTTTTTTAAGAGAACTTAATCTAAGTTTTCCAAATGTGATATTAGCCTCAGAAAAAGGGAACGTATGACCATGGGAAGAAAAGGAGTCCTAGGCTTTAAAGATGATATAGAGAATTCTTTCCACTGGACAACAAACAGGAAGGAAGAGTGCAAAGCCCTGAGCTTTTCCAAGAAAATCTCAGAATACAAAAATTTTCAGCAAGACATTTGTTACACAGCAGATATATATATATATATGGAAAGGGAATAATTGCAATTAAATCTCTCCTAGGGACCAGCACAGCTCATGGAGCAGCAGCATCCAAAAGCTGTAGAAGGAATTCTATTTGTCATACTGTTTCAGTGAAGTCTTCTTTATGAGACTGAGGAGCAAAAACTAGTTGCCAGACACACTTACAAAACGGCAAATCTGAAGTTCACCTTTCTCCTAAAAAGGAACCTGCTGTCCTATAGACATGAAAATAGTTCCCAATAAATGGTCAGTTCCTTCAGAAACTCTGTCCTAGTGCAGCCTCTTCAGAGGAAACAGGAGGAACTCATGCCAAATATTAAGATACAGCTGAATGAACACCACATGGCAAAGACACTGTAGAGGAAAAAAAATTCCAATTTTGCTGATGATTTACCTTTTGCCAGCTTTTAAACCTGATTACGTCTCCCATCTACCACATGGAAAACTTTTGAAAGAATTTTTCACGTTTAATTTGTACGACCCAAATTTAATTTGTGTGACGAGAACTGATGTAACTCAACAGAGAAGGTGATCCCTTTGTAAAAAGTGCACATCAGCATTTTGCAGTGAGCCTTTACAGCTAAAGAAATCAGACTTTCACTGAGGTCTAGTCTGTCTTTTTAAACCATAAACCTTTTAACAGGATGTAAATGCCAAGCAATGGCGGCCACTATTGGCACAGGCGTGCTGGGGCCCAGCCCCAAAAAATGCTACAATCAAAAATAGTTACAATTTCTTTTTTAGGGTCCTAAGATTGTTCCTAGTGACTGTGAGAAGGCTGCCTCTTTGTTTAAGAGACATAAAATAAGTTTTTAAGCCAGAGAAGATAAAGACAATTATAGTATCTTTCAAGTAGAAGTTTGCTAACTCATCATGCTCAGTATTTAATTTAATAAAATCAAAAAAAGCATACCAAAGCAGTCCTTTATTTTTCATTTCTAAGCAACTTTCATTCCAAATTCATATTGCATGTATTTCATTGTAAATTATGGTTTAAAACAGTTACAATGTATTTTGAAAAGTGAAAATTTCAAAGTATTTCTTTTGAAACTGTGTTTTTAAATTTTTTAGCTTTGTATTTCTGAATCAAATTAGAAGCTGCATGAAATGTATATGTGCACATATTATATCTATATATGTATATGTACTTACAGGTGCATATTTGCACATATACATACAAAATATACACTCTGTGTATATTTTAAAACTGGAAAAGTTAAACGGATTTTTTCACGTAAATAAAATTCTCAGTTTCAAGCTTTCACACTTAAGTGATGTATGCTTTGTAGCAAAGCTATTGGTGCAAAGCACTAGATGTCATCCGTGCTCACTGTGTCACAGCTCAGACCAAAACTTCCCACAGTGAGTCTGGCAGTGAAGTAAGTAAAACAATTAACTCTCCAGCAAATAGGACAGACCACATAGGGGTTTGTTGTTCTCTAGCAAGCACTGAAAACCAGTTTTCCTCCACTTCCAAACCGCCTTGTACATTTTAAGCAGTAAAGGGCTCACATTTACTCTCTTCAGAAGAGGTGCTTTTCAGAAGCCTGGAGCTAGGAAATGCTGGATGTTTCCTAGACGGTGCCAAAACCTTTCAGGCTGCTGTGGCAGACGAGATGCTCAACAGCTTGGGCAGCAGGACCCTTTCTCTGCGTGGTACTGCACCCCTTCTGAGATGATGTCAACATCGGGGCTGGCAGCTTAGTTTTTATCTGGCTCGCATCCCAGGCTCCTGCTCTGGCTGGGCATGGACGAACAGAGAACAAGCGCTGGCAGTCCCGTCCCGAGGCACCCCCCGCAGCCCGCGCATCCGCCGGGACTGCCCGCGGGACAAGGGCGCTCTGTGACAGCCCACACGCCACATGCACAGCCACTCCCAGTGCACGGCTGTTCTAGGGAGCGCTCCTCTCCTTTTGTCCTCTCCTGACCGCGTGCCAAATCTTGCTTGAGCTGAATTTAATGGCAAAAACTCCTTCAGACTTGCAAGGGAGCATAATCAAGTCTGTACACGCAAGTATTTTAACGGGCTTTTTTCCAGACAGCTTTAGTCATATTGAAGAATATCTTATCTCACTTGCAATTTCAGGGACATTTACTGTTACCAAAGCAGGAGAAAAAGGATTCTAACCTTCTGCCACCCCAGCAGCTAGGTCCCTTTCTCCTCTTTGCACTAAATATCTGCTAAGGTTACACCGACTTTTGTGCAGACAGATACTCTGTTTACTAGGGATATTTCTAGCAAAACCTGGATATGAAGAAACACCAAAGCAGAAGCCTGGAAAATGGACATTTGTGGTCAAGAACAACACTGGGAATGATCGCTTCAAAACTGGCATGAGGGTTCATAGGATGTGTGTCTAAACACTCCAGGACATTAAATTCAGCCCTTACCTGCATGAGTTGCTGCTTCAGTTTCTGTATCTCTGATATGTTGAGCTCACTGAAGAGGTCAGAGACGGGGTGCAGAGATTCTCCTTTCCTACTCGTGGGGGTTCTGTAGTCACCGTTGAGTTTCACAAGAGGTCCGTGGATGTGTCCGTTCATTTTGTCGTCATTGTTGGGCTCACCCCCATCCTCTGAAAACTTCAACCCATCTACTGATATATTAATATGGTTATTATACATACTATCATTGAGGTTGATATACTGGGAGAGTTCCTTTCTCAGATTGTTCTTTTGCTCTCTTTCATTTTTTAAAGTTTCCAGAGCTTCCTCCAGCTGATGCTCAGCAATCTCCTTCAGCCGGATGGCATCTTCTAGCTGGCTATTAAGCAACACTGTCTCCTCCTCAAATCGTTTAATCTCATGCTTTAAGCCTTCGTATTCAACCTGAATTAGACAAGACAAAGAACATTCATAATACTAAAACTTGAGTTGTGAAAACCTGCCATTTATCAGCCCTATAGAGATAGGTGTTAGAGAAACTATGGTTTGGGATACCAGACATTGCCTGCAGCTGCAAAGAAATGACTGAAAAAAGAGTGCAAGTGGAGCTCACTCTGTCAAATATTCCAGTGCTCTCTTTTTCAGCATGTGAGAATAAAGAAATAGAAAACCTCTTTCTGAATAACTTATGATAAGCAATGTAATTTCATGGGAAGAAGGCCGTTTATTAGCAGACATCCTGGTAACAACAGATTTACTCTGAATTGCCATAAGCAATGTTGGTATATCATGGTATTTATAGATCTTAGGTTCATATAGCCTGATGTATAATTTGTAAATATTCTGAAGATCACTTCATATCTCATTTCTTACTAGATGTAAAGTCACTCAGGCACAGATACTCCCAAGTATCTTGGTAGTTTTCAAAAATAGGGATGGTAGGTACAAAACCAGTAGAAGAGCCTCGGCTCTCTTCTCTGTACTTTACAAGGCTCTCCATTATCCCAGAGGCATTTAATTTTAAAAATTAAACAGGAATCTATTTGTACAATCAGTTTAAACTCTAAAATGCCCCAAATTTGTTAGAGATTTTTAAACTACCAGAAAAATGCAGCAAACAGCTCATTCAGCCCCCCACAGTCCTTGGACTGCGCAAAGGGATGTCCTTCTGGAGCACACAGGAACCTGTTGCTCCAACCACAGTGCCTGGAATGTGTCCCAGTGACACCCCTTGGCAGCACTGGTGGAGGGGCTCACTGGTCTGCCCTTCTCAGAGGGCAGCTCCCCGCTCCACACCAAGGTGTGGTATTTTATCAAGGTATTCATGGGCACTGGGAGCTGAGCTAAGCAGCAGCTTCTTCTCTGTCCTTTAAAGACAGCTCCCTTCTCTGTCCTTTAAAGGCAGCTCCCATGTTCAGTCCTCTCCATTTCACCTGACAAGAAGCAAAGCCTGGAAAAACCCAGCCTAGCTCAAAACCAGTTGATCAGCAATACCTAGAGAGTGCAGCAGATCCCCACTGCAGAATGCTTCCCCTTTGCTGTCCTTCTTCATCTTCCTTTTCGCTGCTGGAAAACCCCACAGCAATGAAAAGGAAGAGCTTTGTTAGCAAAGGTCCATGTCCACACTCGACCAGCACTCCTGGTAAAAATGATGACACTTTGATTGTTTAAATTTAATTCTAATCATGTTAGTCATCTGCATCTTAATTTCAAAATGAAAAAAAAAAAAAACCACCTCAGTATCAGGTGGGATAATTTAATAGCTTGGTGAAAGAGGGAAAAAATACTGAATTTTCATGCTTCCATAAAAGCCCCAATTTTTTGCAGTTGAGGTTTTTATAATTGAAACACATTACTATCTGCAATCCTAAGGCATTGTATAGAATTTTTGGATATATGTGAACATATGGATTTTTAATCAAACTAAAATAAGGTTCTGGAAAAAATAAAAATATCCACCATTCCTATTGAAGGAGAATATCTATCAACCTGTCAAAAGTCTTCGACTCATAAACCTTTAGAAAGGTAAGCTTAAAAACAAAAGCATTAATCTTCAAACCCAGAAATTGAAAACATATCAAACAACAAAGTTAGTTCCAAAGTCATATTTGGCATTTTTAAATAGAAAAGGAAAATCCATGTAAGTTTCAAATCTACACTTGGCAATTTAATATCTTTCCTTACTGGAGGAACAGGTCCATCTGGAAAAATTATGAAATGCAATCAAGTAGCTATGTTTATAACTTAAGGACATGAAAATAAGCCAAACCAAACAAAACAACCGACACTTTTTCAATTTTAAATCCATATAAAAGCTAGAGGTCTGTATCTCTATGGTTACTATGGTTCTCATAGACTCTTACTTCAAAAAGCTACCAAAAAACCCCAACATGTAGATAATGACATTTTAGCACCCAGACTTATAACATACAGTTTTGTAAATTCAAGCATTAAAGTATAAAATGCTCTTAAAATTTTATCTTGTAGATTAAAGTAATTTTAGGAATCACAAGTGCATGGATCTGTGATGCAAAACGACTGATTTTTAGAGCCATTCAAAATGTGGCAATGCTTTTTCTCTCCACAGACTGTTGGCATTCGGTTTCAGTGAGAATGAATTATTATGACAAATATAAACACTTGCAAACAGGTTTTATTTTAAGGGGAGACTAGGACAGTCCATAAAGGGGCCATTTACTTCCCAAAATTGTGAAAATGTCTCCTATGAGGTTGATGAGAAAAAAATCCATGCCTCAAAGGAGGAATTTTCTGGCTAGGTAAATAAGTCTCACAACAAAGATGATCTGCTGTAAATTCAGTTTCAGGAGTGTGAAAGACTAGGCACCTCCATAAATAAGGAAATTATGCACCCATTTCCAGTGCCTGTGTATTCCCTGCGGCACAGCTCTGTTGTTTTAAGTGTTTCAATCACATTTGTGCTAGAGCAGTAAAAAAGCAGTAAAAGAAAGCTGAAATAGCACTGCTTATTCCTGCAGGAATAAGGCAGCTTTGCTCCCAGGCTGCCATCAGAAACTTTGACAAGGCTGGCTCTTCCACAGAAGCCCCAGGTGCACCAGGCAATAGGTCAGGGCACAACCAGGGGCTGCAGTACAGAGCTGTGACCCTCTGAGAGCAGCTGAAGAGAGGGTGTTATGATGTGCAATGTTATGATGGTCTGGGCAGCACCTAAGAGACAGGAAGTGTTACACCATCTAACCTGGATATTTAAATTTTGATCACCACGAGTTAACTCTTCTGACAGGAGACCAAATCTCTTTTGCTCACTATAAAGGACAACAGGCCACTGGGCACCGAGTTCCTGAGGAACAGGAAAAGCACGAAGCAAAAATATGCAACGCTATCTCTTTTAATAATTCCTCTGTGATTACATAGTTCTGCAATGAAATATTCCACCAGAATTTTTCAAAACTGAGGTAAGAGCCGCCCCATATTTCAAAAATGGCCAGTAACACCATTTTAGAATAAGTGATCAGCAAAAACCCAACTAAAAAAAAAACCCAAGCATAGAAAGAAACTTCTATCAAAGTGCTGTGCAGGATCACATTATGGAAATTGGAGAAAACACTGCCAATTTACAGTCCAGTGCCTTGAATCTTTCGATGCTTACTTGATTCTGTTTCAGTGTGGACACCAGTTTCTGCAAAGTGATATTTTCTTCTTCCAGCTCAGTGTAGTCCTGCAGCAGTCTCGCCTCTCGAAACTTGTACTCTCGAATCTCATCTTTCATTCGTATCCTCTGCAGCTCCACCATTTCGTTATTCTGACAAGAGAAGACACAAGTACATTACCATTGGTGCACAGCCACTTCAATGCTGAGCACTGCCTTTAGAAAAGGCCAAACACAAATTACTCCTGAAACAGAAGCGATTTAACAGTGCACATCAAAACACCATCACCTATTAATTTGAGGCCAAGCAATAATTTCAGGTGGGTGCTAGCAATGCAGAAATGAGAACGTCTGATAGAGAAGCCTGATGAAAACAGTTTCAAGATTAGATGCTTATTGAAATGGAAACCCTGGCAAGGCTTTAGCATATCTCATTAGTTTCATTGCTCTACAATAGAGCAGGATTTAAATAAAATTACCACCTGTTTTCCACCGAAGGATGCGTTTTGCATTCATACAGAAAAGCAGGGAGTACTGACATCTGTTCTCCAAAGACATCTGCTAGGGAGCAAGGTGCACACACATTTGTATCCGCAGGCGCTGGAGAGGCTCACAGGCAGGCACAGGGTGGACAGCACTTATCAGAAACCTGGCAAACGCCTGGCTGTGCTGAGCACAATCACACCCAGCACTCAAAACACACAAGGTCACCATTTTTTTTTTTCCCATTAGCACATACAGTACCCAGACAGCCTTATGAGAGAGAACGTGAGGGATCAGTTTCAACAAAAATCGATTCCAGTTCCAACTGAGTTTGACATCAAGGGTCAGGTTATTCTGGAAAGACTCTGCTGGCATAACTACGACATAAAAGGCACTCCAGGAAGACTGAGTTAACACACAGCTGGAAGAGAACAGTGACCGATACAGCTAGTTGGCAGGAACAACCTCCTGCCCTGCTTTGAAGAGAAGTCTGCATTTGTCTGATTAATAGAAATGGGCATGGTAAATCACATCTCCTTTCCTGCAGGAGGATCCTGAGCATTGCCACAGCAGCTGGTGGAGAGACCTTATTGATGGGTCAGAGCCCTCTCGCTGCTGGGATGTCAGAGAGAGCACACTGGGGAAGCAGTAACGAGTTTCTGTAAAAGATTCCAGTGTGGAGGGGGGCAACCACTGCCCTGATAGCGACCTGGAAAAAAGTCAAATGTTTAAGCAGAAATTGTAGTCATGGAGCTCTAAATCAATCAGTCTGTACCATTCACCCTCTGGTACATGAAGGATAAAACCCCACATTCTGAATTAAGGATAAACAGAAATTTGCTTAGCATCTAGGTTAAATAATTACAAACTCCTGGAAAAGAACTTCACAAAACATTAAAAAAAAAAAAATTGATGCAAGACTTGACAGAAGTGTTTTTAAAAGTGAAAACTTTTTGTTAGAGAAAACTAAAAACCATCACCCTCCTCCCAGCAGCTAATTAAGAAGAAATAAAGAAATCACCTAATTTCTTAACTGAAAACAACTGAAAAGATTCCCAGTGGAAGAAGAGTCACAGAGCACTAGATAAAAGTAACTCTGTGTGAATATTCCTGCATCCATCACTGCCTAATCAACCTCTGAGCAAACTGTAATAACAGCACCACAGATGATTTCAAAAGGTGAAGGCATTCTACACCCCCCAGGCTGCCTTTATACCTTTACTTTCTGCCAGCACATCCCCAGCTGTGGCAGGTGTGGGTACGTGTGCCGGTCTGAGGCAGCACGGGGACAACACCAAATGCACAACTCTGCCGTGTCAAGGATAATTAAGCTGCTCTGCAACTCTCCCAGTGTTTGAGGATAACCAGTCCAGGGAATGAGCTGGCTGACATCCATCCACTGCTGACAGGAGCCCTGGGAGAGGGAGCATCCTGACAGGATCCCAGAGGGGCTCTGCTCAGCAAGCCATTCCCAGCAGCACTGCCTGCACCTCACTGGGGTGAAACCATCACCAGCAGCAGCCAGGACAGATCTGCTCATGATCCAAACTGCCTTTGCCATCAACACTGCTGAGGGAAAGGAAGGCCTCCCCAAAAGACCAGGCTGGATGGGGCTTTGAGCACCCTGGTCTAGCAGGTGTCCCTGTTCATGATGGGGGGTTGGAACTAGGTGATCTTTGATGTCCTTTTTAACTCAATCCACTTTCTGATTCTGTGATTCTAAAAGGGGAGAATAAAAAAGGTGGCCAGAAATGGAGGACATGAACAAGGAATTTTTACAGCACCCTGATAGAGTATTTCCCTGATAGAGTACAAGGTAGGGTAGTTTGAAAAAGCCTTGAAAATGAATTCTGTAAGATGTGAGTACTCCTTTGTCTCTCCTATCATTGCAAACTGCAACAGAAAACACGAGCTATCACCTTGCTGGAGTGCACCACCATTTCTTTAAGAGAGATACCACATTCCTTCAGCATTTATAACTGCTGCTTCCTATGTAATCTTGGAGATATAAACAGAACCATCTATCATTCTCCTCTTCTTACACACAGAGAAACTCTTTCTGCAGTGCAGCCTCTATTTGTCCTTACTCACAGCATTTCATCAAGGAAGAAACAGCAGGAAAAAGGAAGACTTGCCAGTTTGCAGAGACATGTGCCATGCCTGCCACATGTCCCCTGACCAGGGCCAAGGCCTCTCCTGGCAGCGATCCCACTGCTCTGACACAGGGACAAAACCAACTCAGTACATTACAGAATACAGCATCACCTTCTCAAAGCAATATAAAATGTGTGTTCTGTCACTGCAAACACCCAGGAGTTACTCTCCACGCTCCAGATCCCTCCTCCTACAAACATCTGCATCATGCTGGCAAACACCCAGCTGAGCTGCAAAGTGCTCCAGTGCTCTCCATGCGTGCCAGGAAAGGCAGTGATTCCACTCCACAGGCCCAAAGCCTGGTGTTACTGAGGTTTACAAGTGAGTAGCCACAGGACGTGTGGAGGGCTTTCCCTTACATAAGGCCTCTATGTATTTTGTGGAATTGAACTAGTCCTGAACCTATTAGAAAAAAAAAATCACGTTGAGTTTATTCTGTTTTTCGTTTTCACCAAATGCTTTGATTAAATATATTATCTTCTCACAATTCTATTGTTATTTTGAACTATTTAAAATACATATTTCTTAAGCAAAATATCTGCAGTTATAGAGGAGAAAGCTTGCTGTACTGATACAGTGGCAGTAAGAGGCAAATTTTTTATTTGGTGGACTTGTATGAAAATAATATGAGAGGATCTAAAAACACAAGGCAAAAGGATTGTGCCAGCAGGGCAGTTATCTACATGAGCCACTAGAGGACAATGTAACCCAAATTATTAGTCAAGTAATTTGTAATTAAACTTTATTACTCATCAAGCACTGAACTTGCAGGACAAAGCAATGGAGCCAGATGCTTTCACTAGGGCACTGCCTCAGGACGTTTTACATCCCCAGAGAGAATTCCCCTAAGAACTATGTGCTGGATCTGCAGAAACCAAATTAATCCAAGAGGTGGAGCTGATGACACACGAGCAAAGTTTTAATGGCTGAAAATGACTTTCAATCCCAGCCGTCAGCTGAACATGGTGCAACGGCTTTAATGGATGGGTGCCAAAGAAGAAGGAAAAGGCCTTTCAGAGAAACTATAGAAAACAAGAGAGTCCTTGTCAGCGTTGCATCTCATTATACATGAGCACTAATTGTGGAAGATGCCAGCCCCACAGCACCTCTAATGAATGTACACAAAACGGAGCAGACCGTGGCAAATGAAAAGCAGGAGGCTCAGTCGAGACAAAGTCTGTTCAGGTCACCTATTTACTGGTATTTAGATATATTTGCAGAACTGCAATATATGGAAGGTGAAAGACATCTCTAGGTTTTGCAGAGGCAAGGACCATGTCTGTATACCACCAGCCATCCATCCTATCACTGGAATACTAAATGATAGAAGGGTGTACTTCTTAGCAAATTTAATGTAATATATATTAATATACTGTTAATTTTTGATTCAGCATAGACTTTTAAAATGCTGTATTTCATATGCTACATGCAGAGCACGGTGTATTAAGTGTGTGGGGAGACATTGCAACCCATTGTGTAATATCAAATAACTGCAAGTGAGAAGGCACTTTAAAATGAAGGAATGGAAATGGCTAATGTTGAACACTATGAAAAAATACACAATTTTCATGTGGAACACTCCCAAGCGCTGCCCTAGGAAGCCACCTTTTATGCTCCTGTGGCCTATCAATTCACCTAAAGAAAGCAAACTGAGCAAGGAAGGGACCCCTAAAGCTGGGTACTCCCATCTCCAAGGTGAGAAGTGAATTCCAGTGGCTTCTGGTTTCCTGAACTGTGAACAAACAAACTGAATTTCTTGGAAAGTGGCAGTGTTTTGAAGCCTTCTTTTTAAAGTGAATGCAGTCCCATTAACTAATTTGGTTGCCCTCTAATGTTGGAGTACATAAAGGATTTTTTTTTCTTTTAATTTCTGTATTTTGTCTACTGCTTTTTATCCCCCCAAAAATTGTGGAACCAGTGTTTGGGCTTTTTCCACACATTCTGTTCAAATGAACGTTCATTAAGAGATTTCAGATCCTTACTGCAGCAAAACATACTATTTTTCACACTGAAAAACAGCCTTATAAATCATCAATTAATTATACACCCCAAACTACCCAGACCAAATCCCGACTTATATGTTGGAATATGCAAGCCAGAGCATGATGCTGTGCATAACTTTTAACTTTTCATAACTCACAAGAGAGCAAGAGAACAATGGCAAAATTGTATACTTCCAATTTAATGGCATTGTTTTATAGCTGATGCAGGATAAAATCCCATTCGATCTGACGACAGTTTTATTGCAGTAGTAGTAAATTGAATACAAGAGAAAGCTTATGCTCAGCCTAATATCCATGATCTTGTGCGTTTGTTGACAGGTCTCACCGTAAATTTGTATGTCATGTTTACTTTGTTCCGCAGAGGAAAATAAAAGATGTATTTTTAATGAAGAACAGTAATAGTG
The DNA here is from genome assembly GCA_013397865.1 of Struthidea cinerea. NCBI lineage: Eukaryota > Metazoa > Chordata > Aves > Passeriformes > Corcoracidae > Struthidea > Struthidea cinerea. Next base: position 2,655,961 of record VZTI01004487.1, read on the forward strand.
ATAGAAAATTCAATTCAACAGGGGTTGGGAGGAGAGAGAATGACAGCGGCAATACAAGAGCAAAAACACTTTCTTTATTTGTCATCAAGTGTTTTAAGCCCCCAGAGTCCTCTACACAAGCCTTAAAGTTTCCCTCCCTCATATAGAGGAATACTCAACTTGAACTGAAAGAATGGCATTTTCCATGCTTCCAGGTATATTTAAAAACATAAAGGGATTTTGTGGATGACCTAAAGTGACCTGCTCTGACCCTTTTGCCGAATTTGCACCCCAGTCCTCCTGATTCATACATGCAGAGGCCCAGCTAAGCAGGGCTGGAGCATCTCATACAGAACTATTTTTGCTTCTATTTCACAACACAGATATCTCTACATCCCAAAATAAATTATTCCAAAGATTTTTTTCATCACTGCCAGAAGCCCGCATCCTCTTTTTTAACCTGATTTTTTCTGATCTACTCCTTCAAAAAGCTTCATTCAGGTGGCTTTATTAGAGTTCATGACATTGTATCTGCTCTAAGCAGCTGTATTGACATCCTACTTTAAGAACAACTACACCTCCTATTGTCCAAACCCAGAAACCACAAACTTTTGAAATTATGTACGACCCTGACATTCCTTAGCTTTAGATACATCACTTATTGTCTAAAAACCAGGAAAATTAACATGCTATTGTGCACAACGTATTTTTGAAAATGTAACTGTAGCATAATATAAGTACTTATAATCTTTCCCTCCCATGGATTTACTTACAGAATGGCAGCACTATCAAAGTCAAGGATGAAAAAAGCCATGTATTTGTTGGCTATAGCATCCTGATTAGAAGCCAGATCATGATAATGTATGTTTCAAGTTCCTTCACCAGCAACAGATCTCAAATAAAGTATTTACAATACATCTAATAATTTAATCATCTGAAATGCTCAGTGCATTTAATTGGAATAGATAATCTAAAGAAGTAGGGTGAATTTGTATCAAGGGCAGTTAAATGGCCCATTTATGTACTTTGAAACCCATAATATTTAACATTGTAAACCCTGCTATGTATAAATCCCTGCAAAGTAGCTCTTTTATTGACTTTCATATATAACTATATATAAAAAGATAGACCTAAGGAATGTTCTGGTAGTTCAGGTATTAAGTTTTCCTGCTGAGTATCACGGTCACGTAATATTATGATGACTTCTTTATAAGATGGTATGAACCACAAATCTCTAATCATGCATATTATCTGAAAAACAATGGTTTGATTTGACTGCATTTATAGCAATTAATGCCTTACTATTAGTGCATTAGCTATGCATAAATTCTCTTAATGTATTAATTATACTTATTTATAATTAATATCAGCACTGTGTAACAAACACTGCTACAATATTCTTAATTCCTTCAAAAGGATGAGAAACTTCACCAAACTAAACTTTATCAAAACAGTGTGAGAGAAAATTCAGACTCCAGGGTTACAGCACTGTTCAGTTAAAATGATTCTTCTGCATATCTGTGGAATGGCATCACGCATGAACATATGATCATTGCAAATAGCAAAATATCAATTGGCTGGAACGAATTTTGCCATGAGGAGGACATTGTGGATGTCATTTTGTTTAAATTTAAAACTCTGCTACTCATCTGTCTCCTGCAGCTCTAGTGGCATTAAACGTATCTGAGAAGTGGGAGGATTTATTTCTAAACTCCACACTGACTGGATGAAAGAAAGGCAATGACACATCCGTGCCTTGGAGTGGGCTGATAACAACATCCTGCAAGCGCAGCATTCCCTGCAGTCCATTCAGGCCTAGAATGGCTTTCAAATTTCTCCAGGTACCAGTGGACAAAACCATGTTCACCCACAGTCCAAAGAACAGTCCCGCTCCTACTTATAGAACCATTTAGGTTGGAAAAGACCTGTAAGATCTTCAAATTAAACTGTTAATCAAGTGTGGCAGAAAGGCTGATGTGTACCTAAGTCAATCACAACCCTCACGGCTCCCCCACCTCTGGAGTGCATTAACTATGTGAGCATCCAGACAGGTCCTCCTGCAATTCCCACCTGGAGTACTTGTCTTAGGATAAACCGCATTGCCTGACAGGGATGGCAGGGGAGAGAGGGTGTTGGTGGAGGGAGGATGCACAAGAAGACCAAAGATCATATTCTATCACCATCACATCAAGGACTGCCAAGGCCACCACTAAACCACATCCGTAAGTGCAACGTTCACAGATCTTGTAATTACCTCCAGCATTTGTGACTCAATCACTTCCCCTGAGCTGCCTGTTCCAGTGCTTAACAATCCTTTTGGTAAAGAAATTTTTTCCTGATATCTAATCTAAACCCCTCCTGGTGCAACTTGAGGCCATTTCTTCTTATCCTAACAATGTTTAGTTGGGAGATAAGCCTGACCCCCACCTGGCTACAACCTCCTTTCAGGTAGTTCTGGAGAGCAAGAAGGTCTACCCTGAGCCTCCTTTTTTTCAGGTCTGCACCCTCTGAAGCAGGGGCTGTTGCCCACTCCACATCACCCAATTACCTCACAGCAGGATGAGTAGTATCATAAAGATACCAAACCCAAATTGCTCTTGACAGATTAGTTCAAAGAAAAAAAAAAAGAAGGGGTGGATCTGGGGCATGCTGGGCTGAATGGAATTTTTTTTTGCCCAGTTATAACCTTTCCTATTACATTGTCACTTTCTATATACAATTTAAGAAGCCAACAGCAGTGATTCTACATGACAATGCCTCAAGGCAGGCTTTTTGATAGAGAAGCTGTACAGGCTTATCAAGAGGCCAAGAGCTGGTTTTAAAGCCTAACTGATCACTTAGGAGAAGCATCTGCCACTTATATGTATCTCTTTGAGAGGCCATCTGTCAGATCCAAAATGCCAAATTTCCTTCCAGACCCAAAAGGGGCACGGGCTAACCAACAAAACAAAAGTTGTGCTAACGGGTGTGGGGCTGTGATCAGTTTAAGCTCATCAGTCCCACAGCTGCTGTTCCCAGGTCCTGACCCTCCCTTGGGCCGGTGCTACCTTTCACATCACCAGCCAGATCAAGGGCAGCAAGTCACTCTAGAAAACAAACAAAGAATATAGTTTTAATGGTGTTTATACTCCCTGACTTTGCTGACAGTCTGGACACACAGGCACTGGTGCTAGCAGGAGGTAGGGAATAGGAAAACATGTCATTTCTAATTTGGATATGCTTGCTGCTCAGCTACAACTGTATGATCTGTTCCAAGTTCCAGAGGTGGAAACCCAGCCCCATCGATGTAAATTGTAAAATTAATACAGCCTTCAGTAGGACTAGGATTTCACTGTATGCACTGAAACGTTGAGGAGCTGGGAGCAGTAAAGTGAATCCCTTAAGGTGGAAAGGAGGAAAGAGAAAAAACACCAAAGCACCCAAATAAGAGGGGTGAGCTTTACTATTTTAGGCTCCACTATGCTTGGTTGGTATAGAAAAATATGTCCCTGTTTGTTGGCTCCTTGCTTTCACATTGCTTTCTCCTGTCTTTCCATAACTTTCGCTGTCAGGATGGTTTCAGAGCTCGCTGTGGTAACCTGTCCCCAGTTACCACAGTAACTGGGCAGTGCTGGGCAGTGGCTCCACTGTCCCATGTTTCAGGCACACAGCCATGCTCCTTGTAAGCTCTCCATTCCCCATGGCGACTGCCTCTCCTCCTCAGGACTTGGAGCTAGCTGCTTTAGTTACAGCTCACTGCTGGCTCGATCCTACCTTCCCTCTATTCCTCACACCAGTAATCAAGCCGTGCTGCCGAGGGATGCACGTGCCAGGCTGGGGCTTTCAGCTCAGCCTCCCCAACCTGCACTGCCTTACAACACTGCTCAAGCTCTGCTTTTTAAACCACCCTGCACACCAAGCCAATCTTTGGTCTTGTGAGCACCAGACAGACATTGCGACATCCATGCCTGTGAGCAAGTGCCTCTGCTCTCCCCTGCTGTGGGCGGGCTGCGCTGCAGGACTGGGTGGGAGCACAGAAAGATGAGGGAGCTGACATGCAGACCCAGGGCGGGGCAGCAGTACCAATAAATCTGGTCCCTGGGACAGTGCAGCTAAATTAGTAGGGGGCTGAGTTTAAATTAATCAGACATGTAACTAATCCTGATCCTCAGCTTACCAAAGATCATAAAAGTAATAAAAAATGGATCTCAAAGGTGCCCCTGGGCAACATCTAGTAGTCCATTTATCTTCCCCAGGATAAGAGCAACTACATCTATATCATTCCTGGTATCCATCTAATCTCTTGTTAAAGACTTCCAACAACCCCATCACCCTTCCCAGAAACTTGCTTCCTGGCTTTACGTTTGCTTTTGCCAGAGATCTATTTTGAATGTCAAATCTGAAGCAGAGTCTTTCACACTGAAAGAGGAAACGAGTATTTCTTCTCCTACCCACAGAAGGCAGGAAAATAAACGCATCTGTTCCTCTCTGCAGGAGGCTTCCATTTGCCCACTCTACCCATCTCCAGCCATCTCTCTCTCCTCTACAACCAGAAAAGCAGTTAAGAAATGAGGATTTCAGATAGTTCTCACCACAGAGCAAAGTCTTTAGATGCCCTTGCATGACATACAGGGAGATGGGCAATGAACAACAACAAAAAGTAGATATTGGCGGGGAAAAAGGAGACCCCAAATAACACAGTATTCCTTCACTGCTCCTCACACTGGATCGGAAGAGGAGAAATACATTGAAAGAAAGAAGAAACCTGTAATACTTTCTAGAAAGTGGAGTGAATTAGTAGCTAAAGGAGATAAAAAAAATCTCTTCACAGGTACAAATCTATTTCAAGGGGTCATCTGATGGTACATTCTCTATTGTGCTGCAGAGGAGCTGTGAGAGTTCAACATCAAAGGGCTCCATAAGCCCATGCTCACAGCAGAGCTTCCCTCAACAAAATTATTCCTGCAGATTGTCAGCTGCAGAGGTGTTTTAAAAGCTCTGTGAATCTACACCCACCACCCTCCCAATGACAACAGGCTCTTTCAAGTTCCCCTTGAAAAATATCAATACAGTATAAAAGCTGCTATGAAAAGAGGAACAAGAAAGTTAAACTTCAGTAATTATTCTTCTCCAGATGGGCAGAGGCATGGCATCTTTAAACAAACACATCTGAGCCACAAAATTTAAATATAATTTTGTGGCCAAATCTGTCATTATTAAGGGAGAGTACTTCCTCAAAGTCAGGAGCAATTGCAGTAATTAAAATCCATGTAACATTACCCATCTGCTGCAAAAAGCAGCACAGCATTCTGCAGCTTATTTGACCTTGTGTGCAGAGCACCAACCCACCCCCACTAATTCTTCTGTGGCATGAGCAGAAACATCAATTCAGAAACAGCAGTTGATTAATATTAAAAAGATGAACATGGCTTGATGACTAATGACTTTTTTTCATCAAAGACTTAGGGTTTTTATTTTAGAGCACATATTTGAGTGACCTAGGTGGCAAATACAGTCAAAGATAAGTACCTCATCTGTCTGTAAACCACAGCTTTTAGGACCGAATTTTACACATAATTGTTACTCACTGCAGCACACATGGTGATTCCTGAATACAAATGCCCACATAAAAGATTTGATAAAGTAAATTGCACTGAAGGTTACTTGAATTTATTGACATGGACAGTGAAAATACCTTTACCCAGGAAATGTGGCTGTAACAATGTAGTACCCTTCACTGTTCAATATAAATTGGTTTGAAACCTGATCTTGGCAGTTTATAATCTGCCCTTTTTTAAAAAATTTTAATATGGACTATAAATTTCACACATTTACATTTTATAGATATATAATACATTCAGCAGTAGTAATTTTTACGTTGACAGTTTTCTATCTTTTCCTTACAAGATTCTTACTGCTCAGCATGCAGGACAGAAATACAGATGTAATACATGCCATAAGAACACAGTGCAAGGACTGACTATTAATGCTGCAGTTCTCACAGAGATTATTGAAGCACGTTGCCTATGGCTGCACAGCCTTAGAATTAAATTATTCCTTTGGGAATTGAATAAACACCGAGTATCATTAACTGCCTGCAATGCATCAAAATGGAAAAAAAAAAGCCATAAAATTCTGTGTTTGCTCAGGGAGTAAAGTATCAAGTTATGGGATTGCTTAGCTATGGGTATTAAAAGTAGGTTTAAATCTATTTTGTTCTACTCTCTTGTGTTCCCCCTTAAAACCACTGCTGTTTTCCTTTCACCATTTGTATCTGCTGGACTTTCAGCCAGCTCACGATGGGTGCTGGTCTGATAGCAGAAGCCTGCTGCTAGAACAGATTATTGATACATTAATAAGATACAGATAAAAGATCTAACTGGGAACAGCCACAAAAAAAAACCCCTGCAAACAGCCCTTCAGTAACCTGAAGATAAATCCACTAAAGCACGGATAATTTTCTGTAAACACCCTGTGGCATGAGGAGGACAGTATGTCATGGCAAATATCAAGTAATCTTGATGATCATTACAGCACACACGAGCAAAGGGACTCAGCAGCTCTGGGGGGTCAGCTACAGCAAGAAAAGGAAGGAGTTTTCTTGTCCTCGCTGAAGCTGTGCTCAAGGACCTTGATAAATGAAGAACTACTTTCTTTCCAGATTTATGGAAATCTAGAAAAACACATCCATGTGAGAAGTAGAGGGGAAAATGTCGAATTTCAAAGACATGTGCACCTAAGCCTCATCTATGTCAGTATCAGTGTTTCCAAATTCTGAACTCAGCCTTCTCTCAAGCCTTCAAGCCTGCCAGTGACAGCTGGGTGAAATGGGGGTGCCAGACTGGCCCCACTGGTGGCCCTGGCAGGCTTGGTGCCCTGGAGAGATGAGGGCAGTGTGACAGCTTCCCCATCCAGCCTTCAGCCATGCCCCGAGGTGCAAGGCACCCATGGATAGCAGGGGAGTGCTGGACCGTAAATCTCCAGGTACTGTTAAGAAACTTCCTTGGCAGTGAAGGACTGCAGTCCAAAGTCTTAAATGCTCCCTCCACTTCCCACCCTCCCAGCAGACCACTCCTGATTGATAGCTTAAGCTCATTTTGTTTTTGTTTAACTTATTTTTTATATAAAATACAGCAAAACTTTAGAGGGTGGCTCCAAATTCATTACAGTGCTCTTAAATTTTCTCTGAGTTCTTAGAGCATTCAACCATGACCTTGACATGCCATCATTACTAATGAATTTCAGTGTCAGTTTCAGCAAATAACTATTTAAATGCAAGTTTTTCAGTCCTAAGTCGGTTGCATGCCCAGTGGCCTGATACAGCACAACTGAACTCAGTTACACACTGCAAAATGTGCAGCAGAATAATCAATCTAATAAAATGACAGCCAACCTCAGGGAGAAAAAAAAACATCATCACACTTGAACTGAGCCAGAGTTCAGACAAGCAACAGGAATAAGATAAAGTTTGTGAACTCCCCTTCGTTAGCTGATCAATATATTCTATGTCATACCTACACAGCTGTGGACTATTGTCAGGTTTTTCATCACTGAAATACTGCTGCCAGTGTCTACAGGGAAAACAATCCAGGCTGCAACAACTCCCTGGGCTCTTAATTATTGTACTGAGGGTGAGTTTATCCAGAATATCAAGCAGAGAATCAACGTGGCATCTTCCTGATCCCTACAAATATATATATATATGGGTCATGGGATACACAGCACACCTGCACCATGCTCTCTGTGCAGGGTAATGTAGGACATTGCCAAATACAAGGGCAGAATGGGAAAAATCCCCCCAAACAGAACTTCTGGTGTAATCACAACCTTTGGCAGTGCATTACCTCTTTTTTAATAGTCTCTGCCTTTGATCACATTGAAGCTTCCATAACATAGGCAATTTTTCTTCAGACTGTACAGTACATCTTGCGAAAGACAGAAACAACTAACCCTGAAGCCACATCTGTCTGTTCTTAGCCCTCATCCTCCCTCAGTTAATGGAGACTCCTTAAGATCAAGCGGCCAATCTGCCCCAGTATGTGAAATTAAAGTGCTACCCATTCTAATGGTCCAGAGTAGGGTGGTCATTGCTTTGCAGCAGTTTGGTGCCTGCCGCAGGAGTTGCAGCAAGCACACAGCTGAGCTGTTTTAGGAAAAGAAAATCCCCATTACAAATCAGAGACATTGATTGTGCACCTTGGGAGGTACCATGTCAATATCCCTGGGTTTCCATGAAGCATGGAATTCTTCCTATGTGGAGTTCAAAGCTTCAAGTTTAAGCTAAAAATCCATTTCTGGCCTTGGTCCTGTGATAAATAGATGCTATAATAATTGGCTTTTGCAATGAGCAAAATAGCTTTTGTCTATGAAAGAGTGGAGGGGGTTTGGTTTTTTTTTTGGTTTTTTTTTCTCTCTTTCTTTCTTTTCTTTTCTCTCTTTTCTCTGTGTCATTTAAACCTGAAAATTCATAGCTGTCTGCTTGGTTGTATCCCGGCGCCAGCTATCAACTACTGATAAGAGATCTAAATTGTTACTAGAAGGAGTTTGAATATGCAACTAAAAAGTTACTGGAAAAAGTTTGAATATGCAACTACCTGTTAATTCCGGGAAACCACTGAAATTCCATTCAAAAAAGTTACGGGAAAAGGTTATGAATATGTATAATTGTTTATGAATATGTAATACTCCAGGTGTATGTAAAGCGGGTCTCCGAAATCACAAGGTGTGCTCTTGGCTGAGTGCCAAAAGCACCCAGCGCTGTAACTTTTGCTTTATTTTTGTCCTTTATTGTCCTTTATTAAACTTTACAATTCTAACAGGAGAGTGAACCTCGTTTTTCACAGTCCTCAGAAAGTAGGAACAGTCACTTTCCCTGTGGACCTTTCAAACTATCATCACTAAATGGGAGACTTTTGAAGACAGCTCTCACGTAGCAACAAAAGGACAAGACAGGAGCCTTTGAATCCTAAATTATTCCCCCCCCCCTTGACTCCCTCAGAGATGATGTTAGCTGCATTTCAGGAGCATCCAGACAGAATGCAGATGTGCTCCTGGTTATTAGCCCAGCACACTACGGTATCACAACCCCTTCTACCAGGACCCTTTTCTTGTAAATAAATGTAGCATAAAACCTAAACATTTTCCTCAGTCCATCCCATTAAGGGACTGGAGCTGCTGTAGCACTATTCTGACAGGCTCCTGTTTGACCCTGACCAATCTGCTGTTTTATTTAGAAACTGCTTTTACTCAATAAGCTACATATTTCAGAGTAGGCCTGCTAGTTTCCTAACAGAGAAGGCAGATTTCAAGCAAAAGTAAACATCTCCATTCCAAACAGACTTTCATTTTCTTTTTTCTCATCTCTCAGGGAAGTGTTTGGGTGAACCAGAGAAATTCCAGTAAGTCTTTTCTTAAATCTAAACATTGTACTGAAAGCTTTTCCTGCCCTGATTTGTTCTAAACTCAGCAATAAAAACATCCCACCCTGCCTAACATCACCACCAATTCCATTTTTGCTCTCTCTACCATTTCTGGTTCTTTTTCTTCCCACTAAAGACTGTCAAAATGTTTTGTTCTTTTGCCCCTCCAACCTTTACTTCTTATTCACCATTTTTTCAACAGAGGCATCAGTGTGCTGAACTTGCATCAAATACTAATTTCTCCCCAATATTCGTCATTTGGGTTAAACAGGGGTTAAAGAAAAACATACAAACAATGTTTTATAGCTAAATTCAAAGTTGCGAGAAAATAAAAAAGATTGCTAATCTTGCAGGCTGATCCTTTGCCAAACCTGATCAATAAAATGCATTCATATCTCAATCTTGACAAATTTTTTAAGCTATTTATTTGCTAAAAAGGAAGAAAATATTACACCCCAGTAACAAAAACCAGAAACAGACTAACAGCAGCAGTCTCTCACTGTGCTGTCTGTCGTGGACAGAGAGACAAACCAGTCTCAAACAATCTTAGTGAGCCTCAGGATACCTTGTGGCAATCAAATTCCTTTTTTTTTTTTAACTAAAATTTCCTCCCAAGTTCTCCCTTCATTTTGAGATCATAGGTGAGAATGCATATTTTAACATATACCAGCTAGTGTTTGTTAATCAACCCACATTAAAAGCATACAGTGGAAGCCATCAATCATAATATCATATATACAACATATGATAGATCTCCTATCATAGATATAATAATAGGTCTTTTTTCCTGTTGACAAGGCCCTGAATGTTTGCTTGAGATGAAGGGTAATAAATCAAAACCAGTCAGAACTTGACTAATCACAAACAAATCTTATTTTTCCCTTACAACAGAAGTCCCTTCACAGTTTCACTTAGGTTTAACAGACTGTGGTAAGAGATAACCCCATGCCATCATCCCCTTTCTTTTATACAGAAATCCTAAGTCTGACCAAATCGAGGACAATCAGGGGAAGAATTCAGATAGGGAACTCTCACATACTGTCAGTTTGGTGAGCTGTGAATAGGATCCCGTGTTCCTGTTAAGTGCAAGACTGGAAAGGATGGGTAAGAGGGCAGCAGGTCCCAACGCCTACACCAGCTTGTGGCACAGCTATATTCTTGCACTGGCCCTGAGGTCAAGCACCAGCTCTCTGCCAGGCTCTGCACGAAGCCCGAGGGCTCCCCTTCTCCCAGCCCTGGGATACGGCTCAGAGGCGGCCCCACTTGTGCCAGTACCACGTATTTCATCACCCCAACACCGGTGCTGAGTGTGAATCGAGCTGATAACGACAGTCAAGGCTCCGGACAAAGCTCAGCACAGCTCTTTGAAAACACTGAAATGCCACAGTACTTGTTTCAGGCAGGAACTCTTCTTTGTTTTCCAAGGTGAAAGGGGACTGTTTTATATAAGGCAGCTTCCATTAGTATGGGCTTTCACAGGAGAACAAAAGCCAACGATGCAATTTTTCCTGCCTAGAATCTCAATTAGAAACTTGGATTTACCATTGGTACACAGCTTTGGAAGTCAATGGGAAATGAAACAGAAGAGTTTATGTAGAAGGGATTTCTTAAAGTGAAAAAACCTTTCTTTACGGAGAAAGACAGTTGTAATGCCCTATAATTGAATAACAAACCAAAAAGGACGAGAAGTTCTTTAAATACTCCACCAGGGAAAGTGCTGAGTGTTGCTAGTGACTTCCATGTTTAAGCACACAAAATACATGTGAGAGAGCATTGCTACCTGCCAGAGTCTGGGTCGTCTTCTGCAATATATAAAGAAAAATCAAATAGATTCATATCAGTTCTGTCAAAAGCTCTTCAATACCAGGAGCACTGGAAAAAAAGATTACAATTTTTGAACTTTGGGTAGGGAAAGCAATACACTTCATTTAGTGTTAGGGGTACAAGAATCCCAGGAATTTCTGAGCTTTAGGATGCAACACAAACTTCCTCCATCATCTCACATAGATCACCAAGTGTCAAAGAAACCAAAAATGCAAGAGGGCAGTCAGTTAATAAAAATGGGGAATCTGATCTTCAGTGCCTCAACATCCCATTAACGGGAAAAAAAATCATCTCATGACAACAAATCTGTACAAAATATACACCTTAAATTAGAGCACATTTAAAACAGTGCAGATTGTCTATTAGCAGTCAAAACAATGCATGCATTTATATAGAGAGGTAGGAAATTGGCAAAAAATGTCTTGGTTAAAAAAAATAACGTTACTGCAAGCAGAATTTATTTCCACAATATTTTATCCTTCGTATGAATAAGATAAATGCGTGCTATAGGAACAGAGTGGTTAAATTATCTCACCAAGTAGGCAGGGAGCTGAACAGATGGCAGCACCAGGCATCACTAGTCCTCGCTTATCGAGATGATCTTTATCACTTCCATAAGATTAGAAAATTACTCACCTATGAAATACAACATTCTGAGGGTGAGGCAGAAAATCTTTTTTATCTCCTGTGGAATCAAAGATTATGGACTGTCCACCATGATAATGTTAGTGGTTCTAAAAGGAAATCCCATACAGAGATAGCTCATTTCTGCTAATTTGTGGGCTTTCTTTTTTGAAAGAGCACTATTCAGAATGAATGTGAACTACATGCAGTCTGCTGTAGCGACCTCGGGTTTGGTTGCTTTGTAGGCAGGGTGTTCTTTTGGAGAAGATTATCTTGAACTGCACATACACCTTCATCTTACCCCTAAAAAAGACAAGCTTAGAGCACACTTAGCATGCCCAGCCAAAACATGTGTGACAGCATTTATAGGGAGCCAGTCTCTTAGTCACAGAAGGCAAACCATGGCTGGTTTTGGGCACTTTTTGAATTTATAAAATTGTTTCTCTCTCCAACCAAAGCACTTTTTCCCACTGTTTCACACAAAGCTTGCTTCTTCCTGCCTGTTTATCCCATCCTGCCATATGTTCCAAAGGAGAAAGGTTTTAATTACAGCAGTTACTGAAGCACTTCCCTGCCGACAGAGCACAGCAGAGACTTTTCAGAAAAAAAAGAATTGGTTTTATCACTATTAACATGAACAGCTAAAAACTCCATTTGTGAGCTCTAAGTGAAGTGTTGCACACAGAGGACAAGAAAATTCATTCAGCTCTACAGAACGGCAAAGAGAAGCACTGAGGGTTTGTCGGGTTGTTTTTTCCTTTGACTCAGCATGCCATCATGCAAATGGTTAAACAGCAACATGCAGCAATTTTTAGTAGCACTTTTCCAACAATGAGGCAAATATGCTAGATATAGTTCAGCTGATGTCAGGGGGCAGGGGGGGAAGCACAAGCACTTAAGGTCTCGAAAACTTATCCCTCACATAAACATTAGAAAAGAAGACGTCAAATAAGACCACAGGCTGGAGCAGAGCTTTCTCAAGTCTGATCTGGCACCAAGTAAGAGGCTTCTTGCAGCCAGCTGGCTGCACCTTACAGGAAAAAAAGCCTTCCAGGGTAACTCTTGCAATGTAAGAAGGTTGGAAATGTTTTCTGTGCTGCAGAACTTTAGTCCAATGCAAATCTTGCATTACTTTTTTAACAATAACTGTGAGGTTTAACATCCTTGAATCAGGGGAAGTGCACAAAGCTGAGGGGTGGTGATTTTCCTATAACGGCACAGTGCTGGAGGGCATAACCACTGCATTCCCTGAATAAGGAGTTTCATAACTAAGTTGAAAATGCAGTACATGCCTGAGTTTGCCTTCAGGCTATTTTTACACCGAAAATAGTTGAAATGCATGTACCTGGCCTGAGTAAGGCACAAAATTATTAAAAGTATAAGGCTGTAAAATATACTGAAAGTCAATAATGCACGGGTAAGGAAAGAAGGGGATGGGGAAGAAAGAAGAGGGGATGCACAGAAAAGATGTTTGAGTCCACAAGAGAAGACATGCCTATAAGCTCTCCCTTTACTCAGAAACAACAGCGAGTGACATCTACTTCCTGGCTGAAAAAAAGACCTGGAATCAGCTTTGAATGATTTTTTTTCATAGCTCCTCTTAAAACACCAACTCCAATCCTACTTACCTTACACAGCAGCAATCCTGACAAACAAACAAAAGCCTAGCATCCCATCAATCCAGAGACAAGGCCCTCTTAGTGGTCATTATCTTAACCAGGAAAGATGCTCTATTAGCGCTATTGGTTTCCTTTCACATCCATGTCCCCTCATAACTTGACTGCTGTTCTGCTTATCCACTCCCAGAAAAGCCACACTGGAGCCACAGGAAATTCATCCATCTCCACTGGGAGAAAAATCCTCTTCGAATAAGCCCCAAGTGCTGCCAGCCAGCTACTCAACAGCACAGGAAGCCTCTGCTAGAACCACATTTCTTGCAGTCAGTGCCCTCTGAAAGCCCAGCCATGCACGAGGAAGCTCAGCACACCCAGACACATCTCCATCATCACGGTTAAACCTTCCAGGGCAACTGCATCTCAAATCTGGCTGCATTTAAGAGAAGTGGTGGGACGTGGCTTGGACTGTGTGACAATGATATGTGATGGATAATTTGCTTTAAAGGAAGTTTAAGGCCTCTTCTGAGAAAAATTATGTAGGTAAGCACAGAAAAATATTCACCTTGGGAAAATAATCTCTGCTATTAAAAGAATTTGCTTATTCTTTATCTATCTACAAAAATTCTTTAGATAAACAACATTTTTATCTTTCAGCAAAGCTTCTCACTCCAAGGTATGTGAAAATTCTGGATACTGGTACTGCAACAGACTTGCTGTTCAGCTGGCCAACTGCATGAGCACCACACACATCAGCAGGAGCTGCAGCACAGGAGGAAAGGGGAAGGTGAGAGACACTTCGTATTACAGGTGCACTTTGCTGGAGGGTCAGGTTAGTGCTTCAGTGCTTATTGGTATTTTCTAAATAGACTCCATGGAAATGCTAAATATATATATATATTTTTTTTTTAATCTGTCTTCTGGAGAACAAGAAAGTGCTTCCTAAAACCAAAATCAAAATGTCTATTTCATATACAACCTCTCTCACACCAAAATCAAAATGTCTACTTCATATACAATCTCTCTCAGACCAAATTAACTTTCCCCCCCTCGGCTGAACAATAATAGGCTATCAAGGCTGTGCAATAAAACCCCACACTATAAATTGAAAATTAGAGCAAGAAAAAAGAATCTCAATTTAACTGGAGAATATCCTAGCTGAAAACACAAGTTCCATCTCTGTAGTCATGAGCGAAAGCAGCAATAAATCATGTTTAGAAGTTAACCCCAATCACGCTGAAATAATGAAAGCCTCTAATGGACGTGGAAAGGGAAAGCCAGAAGAGGAGAAGGCACATGGCTCCTCACCTCAACAGACCCTGAATTATGTGCTTCAGTGGAGGAAGTGACATGCGTGTATTTTACTTTACTGTTGTTTTCACAACCCATTTTACCATCCCATTGAATGACACCTTTATAGGCCCTGAACTGTTTTTCAGCTCAGCACCAGATTTAAAAATAACTTGACCTTCTGGACCTTGGATGGGAATGATGCTTAGAGCTGCCTCCACTATTACAAGGCACAACCAAGAGAAGTAACTCCCTTATAAAATTCAGCATTAAAAAAACCCTGTTAAAGAAAAATGCTTAAACACATGTGGTTTTAGGTTTCAGTAATAAGACAAGTATCGCAAGATGGTGTAGCTTATAACACATGTAGCTTATATATTTTGCTGCAGCGTTGGACAGAAAAGAAATAGTCATGGCTAAATTTCCTTAATCAGGGGCATGTAATAAAGAAGAAACCAGCCTATTTTGTTTTTAATGTCTTGGACTTGCTTACAACCCTCGAGGAAGAGGTCAGTGCAATATGATATGAAAAACACAATGATAACCCAAATCTTTGCATTTGCTTCTTGGAAAGAAGAGATATCTCTCCAGTTCACTCTGAGTTACTGCCAGGATTTTTAATGAAATGACAACAGGGATGACAATCTCCAACGTATTTGCAACCTTGCAGCTGGAAAGCAAGGAGCTTTCCAGTTGCAGTCAAAACCCAACCTTTTTTTGCTAACTATCCTGCCTTTAAATAGATGATCATGGCTCCTTCTGCCTCAAGGCACAGAGTTACAGAGGCTGCAGCGGTGGTTATTCTGACCCTGCAAAGAATCGGCATCTTTGATATTTCTGAATGCAGCTAAGAAGAAAAATATAGACTGTGGTAGGGGAACTTCAGCATTTCATTTTGTAACATGCAGTTAGTGGGTATGGTAAGGAAATAGGTTTCCCCAAAGAGCATCGTAAAAGAATGATTAATGTACATAAATGTTGCTGAAGCTGAGGTGGTAGTTAATTTTCCTTGCCTTTCTGAGAAGCCAGGTAATAAATAGCATGCACTGAATTCCTGAAAATTGGTCCTTAGCTCACCCAGGCAATCCGCAGCCTGAACTCAGCACAAGGCAGGTAGTGCAGCTGTTCTGTGTTAGAGCTGACCACAAAAGAAGAGTTCATTACTCTTGAAAACATGCTAAAAGGAGGAGGTTTTCTTAAACAGAAACACCACCAAGGTTGTGCATTTCTCATTTTAAATTTAAAGACCTCCCCCTAGTTTTATTTTTCCTTCCTAATACTTTAAAATTTTTCACTTTTTAAACTTCAAAACATGCAGTGTCATTACTTCTTACTCGTGAAGAAGTTAATGTAATTTCAAATGGACTAACAATACAGAAGTGTTTTTAAATTCTATTAGCAATTTAAGGTTCAATTTCTCTTATAGCCTATAAAGTGATTTATTTTAAAACAGAGTTATGGCAGTTATGACTCTGGCATAAAGCTCCATCTCACAACAGCTTTAGTGGGAAGAAATTAGGTAGTCAGGTTAAGAGGAAGAAAAAGTCATAAATTCTAGAGGGCAAGAGAAGTAGTAATGTAAAACTCATAATTGGCTTTTCAAAAGCCTTTACAATGGATAAAAACATAAAACAACGCAAAAAGAACACATGAAAGCTGTCAAGGGGCTGACTTCAAATCACCACTGGCAAACCAAGTTGCATGAAAAACAGCTGTACATCCTGCCTCCAGAACTAAAATATTCTGATGATGACTCAAAGATCTTCAATAAAATTAATATCAAAACAACACCAATCATGTAAATCTACATCTATAGCTATGTCTTATCTGCTTAACAAGTAAAATGGCAATTGGAATTGCTGCCAAAATAAGGTGAGCTCCAGCTTTACAAAGTGTCTGTGAACATCATGCAAAGGGGTCTGCAAATTCAGCCCTTCTTCCTCACTGCATTTGTGTCTTGGACAACAAACCAAGGACATCCTTTTCCTCTCAGATTTCTGGAGCAAGCCAAGGCACAGTGACTTCAGGAAACCTTGCTGCTCACTTGATGTAGACCAAAATATTGAGTTTTTCCCTTTAATATATTCCCATTTATTTGACAACCAATCCCCATCCACACCTATTTCTTGGAATTTTTAACTTTTTCTTCCTTGCTTTTCTTATGTGTCTCTCTGCGTGCCTCATCTGGTGAGGGCAGATAGTCACGGCATGTGAGAGAAGCTGTTTGTGAAACACTTTCCTTCCTCCACACCGACCAGAATTTTACCCATGACATTTTATGCATTCAGCTACTAAGTAAAGAACCAGAACCCTGTATCCTCTCACTGCTGTTGTGTTGCCACTTTCCTTAGGAAAACAAGACACAAGGGACCTCAAGAAACAAATGTAAAAAACCCTGTATCATAAGCCAAACCTCATAGTGTTGCATTTGTGAAGAGCATTGCCTCTGGATCCCCTTTTCGTGACTAGGTGGGCAGGACTGGTGGGAAATGACCCATTTTTAACCCAACTCACTCTAAGCTGACACTGTAACACCACAGCCACTCTTCACGCAGAGTTCACAGCGAGTATCAGAGCAGACAGCCCAACCATTTCACTGAAGTGAAAAATCACAGCTCTGCGATGATGCCTTCAAGGCACATTTAGCTGAAAGAGCCAACACACTGTGCTTCAGGAGGAGAGGAAAGGCTACCTAGGCAGAATGAATGAGCAGTGAAGGCAAAAATTGCATTCACATCTAGTCCTACCTATTTTATGGGGTTTTTTTAACAATAACATCATAGAAGCAGACAAGCTCTGATTATGTATGAGCATCTGCACGTACACATCTAAAACATTTGCCAGCAAAAGTGCATTTCTCTCAATCCTGAAGCTTAAGAGTGGATTTGACCATCACAATGAAAGGGTGATAACACTGTCTGACCTCTGCCTGACTTGCTGCCCACCTCCTGGATGCTGACTGGCACTGACTGTTGAGAATAACTAAAAATAACCAGCTTGTCTCACATATTGTAATAAGGGCAAAGGGAGAAAAAGAGGTGGCATATTTGAGGCTCTTGCTGTTCACCCTTCTGTCACCTTCCTCTTATAAATGTTCCCCTTGAGGACAGAGTTTGTTGTAGAAAGCACAATTAGTACAGATGATGGGAGCCAAGAACTTATTAATGATTTCATACCAATGACAAACTGGTAATGAGTTTGAGGTTTTGAGGCAGAAGTGGGGAACTGAAGAGAAGAACCTGCCCCACGGAGGGCCACGTTTAAGGATGGCATCACATTGCCACACAGAGCAGACTTTAGTTTTGTAAGATGCAGTCTAAATTACCCCGAATGAGAAAATGGCAGCATAAAAAGCACAAAATATAAACCCCAAAGATGCTGACTTTTCTTATATTTTTCAGGGTTTCACAGGTTTTGATTCTATGCAGTTTCTTTCTTTTTCTTTGGTAGGGGATTTTTGCCAAAAATCTCTTTAGTAGCTGCTAACTATCCAAAGGCATAATTCAGATGTGTTTTGCTCCATCTCACTCTGATTGCACCCTGCAAATCATGCACTTCTGGGGTCAGGTCACAGGCAACGCTCCATGTCCTGGCAGCCAAGACATATCCCCAGGAAAAGGTAAATCCCATTTCCCAAAATGACCTAGGAAATCCCAGGAGAAACCCTTACAAATAAATCAGTATTGATTAAAAGACAAGAAAAAAAAAAATAGACTGAAAATAAATGTGGGTTTTGAACAAATAAGAGCAGATGTTGAAGCTCAAGCACCTTGGCTGGTAATTATTGTCCACATGTGATCAGATGAGTTTCCCTCAAGATCCAAACACTAATCACAGCTCCAGTAGAGATCATTAGGTTTTTCATTTTCGTTTGGTGGATGTCATCTCTGAACCAGTGACCAGTCAGTGCCATCCATTCTGTACTGCTTAATAATGAGCAAAAAGGTTTAGGAGGAAAGAAAACAGGCAGTGATGCACCCACATGCAGGGAACAGGAAGAAATCAGCAACAGAAGGTGCACTCATGGAGGGCTACAGTGCATGTGTGGATTCCCAGGAGAAGAGAAATGTGACCACACCACTTGTGTACTGATTGCTGGGAATACATCCAGATTCCTGTTCTGTGATCCCAGTGAGTACTGAAGGCATAAAACATTCAATAACTACCAGGCACATCTAACACTGAATGACTGGGTATAACAACATTAGTCCCTCAGGGAAGCTTTAACTATCTTTTTTTTTTTTTAAATTGAAAACTGCTCAGGATATTAAAAAAAAAAGCAAAGAAAATTAATTGGAACAGGGGCAACAAACTTTCATTCATTGTTTAATATTCACTATCAGTGACACATGTCACTACAATTTATGCTCTATTTGCTTATGCACTCAGGCTGTGAGGACTTTCAGCAAAAATTTCTCCTTCTCCTTATGCCTCTACTTTATCTGGAAGGCTGCTGAAACTTTTGGACCCAAGTTTCAGAAAGCCTGGCACCCAGGGTATTCTTCCTTTCCCACTTAATCCCAGGCAAATGAATGAAGTCACAAGGTACAAGTCAACACAGCTCCTGGGCTCTTGCTCCTGAGAGTCCAGATCACATTGCAAGGATTCTGTAAAAACTGGCAACGCAGCTAATCCCAGCACTGCCAAAAACCATCTTACTCCACACCACTTGAATAGACAAAAGCCCAAGCTATTTTTAACCAGCAAATTAATACCAAAAAGAATGAGTCAGCACAAGAAGTTCTTAAGGGGCTTCCTCATCTAGAAACAAAAGCAAGGCAGAAAAATTACGCATTTTAAAAACGTAGAGGCCGCAAAGAAAAAGAAAATACCATTTTGACAAGTTCAGAGAGCTGCTAGCCCAACATGCAAGCAGCCACTGGTGTGTGATACCTGAGAAACAGGGATGTTATGTGAAGATGCTTTCCCTGGCACCCCCTACCAGCCCTGGGCACTGGATCCTTCAGGTAGCAGCAGCACTGACGGCCCAATACTCCATGACATTTGCCTCACTCTTCTTTAAACCCAGGTAACACCTCTGGCTTCCAGAGCTGTCCTCTCAGCACGTGCTCACTCAATAGCCTGCACAAGGGGGGACTTGGCACCACCTAGGCACAAATAAGGGGTCATTCTTTCAGAGAACTTACGTAAGAACCAGCACTGCCAGATCCTGATTTGATTAATTACTGCCCAAAGATTACCAAGGGCAGCTGAAAGTGCACCCTCTTTCATCTACTATTTGAGCCCCCTTTCCTGAAAGAAGGAGCTGGGAATTTGAGTATTTTTAATAAGGCACTCTGTATTTATGCAACAGTCCCTTGGTTATGCTCCATTATCCCACTTGGCCTTTTTTTGACCTCCCCAGTGTCCATTGTTTGACTCTGTTATTCCAGCAGATCTAAATGCCTGAACCTTGCCAAAGAAAACAGTGTCACGAATGTGTCAAATCCCAAATTTGTATCCAAAATCATTGTTTGAGCTCATTAACAGGAAACGCAACCACTCAAAGATGCGTTTGGTGGCTTGCAAGTACATTTGAGGGTAAGAACAGCAGAACAACAAGCTGATGGTTACCCTGAGAAAACAGTGCCACAACAAAATGTATTTATCCTGAGCTCTTGACCTTCCTATTCTATTACAGTTGGTGCTTATGAGGAGTATTAACTTGGAAACACAACCAACTTATGAGTGATTATAGCAATTTAGGATTATAAACCACATTTCAGGAAACAAAAAGGTGAATCTTACCATAGCCACCTTTGGATTCACCTGAGCGGTTTGTTGGCCAAATTGTGAAGCAAGAACCCAAAAAAATTGTTTGGAGGTAACTAAGTAGGAAGATGGAGTTGAACGGCAGATTTGTAATTAAATCTTTGTCTGTTCATGAGGACACTCAGTAGCAGTTGACAGTGGTCTTGCTGCCTATGCTCAAAGCTCTTTCTCTGACAGAGAGACAGCATCAGTCTATTAGTATACCCATTAATTTCACAGCATGAAGAGAGATTTGGTAGGATTACAAGTCACAGCTTGCTGTATTTTTCTGTCTCCAAGACAAAGAAAATAATTTTGTTTCTTTGCAGAAGTCCTGTGAACAGGGAAGGTACACGTACAGAGCAGAGGAAACCATTTAACAGGCACTGTTTCAGATTAAGCTCCATCTGAAATTTTTCCTGAAAGCAGAAGGAAACAATATATTTTTAGTAAATTTTGCAGCCTCTTAAGGCAAAAACATCACCCATTAACACCATCAGCTAAGGAGGGAAAAACATTTACGAGGGTGGCCTGGCAGAATCTCCCTATGGTGGGTTTTTCTAAATACAGGAGAGAGAAAATAAAAACACCTCTCACTGGGCAAAGTAACACATTTATATTATCAGCCTAATTTAGAGCTGGTTCTACCCAGCTGACAGCAACTTCCAAAACAAAGGAATGTAAATACTGTCAACTCTACTGACTATGCTAATAATGCCCTAAATTGAGATGTGAGCACTCTCCTGACAGGAGGAACAGTTCTGCCATCTCTCTATCACACCCAGCTCCACTTTACATCTCAGACACCTCTGACATCCCCAGTCATGTCCATGGGCAGCTCTAGATCCTACAGCTTCTTTTCAAAAAGCAGTGCTTGCATTAAGGTACATTAAGACCAAAACACCATGAACAATGGTCACGTTGAACAGTTCAGCATATTTTCTTAATTATTGTCCCTCTGAAAATCATAAAATCATTCAGGTTAGAAAATACCTCTAGGATCATCAGGTCCAACCATTAACCCAGCATTGCCAGTGCACCACTAAACCACACCCACAAATGACATATCTACGTGTCTTTTAAATGCCACCAGGGTTGGTGACTCCACCACCTCCCTGGGCAGCCTGTTCCAATGCTTCACCACGCTTGTGGGGAAGAAATTTTTTTCTTAATATTCAATCTAAACTCCCCTGGCAACAACTTGAGGCCATTTCCTCTTGTCCTACTGCTTGTTACTTAGGAGAAGAGACCAGTCCCCACCTCGCTACAGCTTCCTTTCAGGCAGTTGTTTAACAGTGATAAGGGCCCCTCTGAACTTCTGAACTTTTCTGCACACTAACACCCCCAGCTCCCTCAGCTGCTCCTCATAGACCTTGTGCTCCAGATCCTTCACCAGCTCCGCTGCCTTCTCTGGACTTGCTGCAGCACCTCAATGTCCTTCTTGTCATCTCTTTCATGTCACAAAACTGGACACAGGAATCGAGGTGTGGCCTCACAAGTGCTGAGGACAGGGCGACAATCACTGCCCTGCTCCTGCTGGCCACACTACTGCTGACACAAGCCAGGATGCCATTGGCCTTCTTGGCCACCTGGGCACACACACTGGTTTCATGTTCAGCTGCTGTCAACCAGCACCCCTTTTCCACCAGGCAGCTTTCCAGCCACTGTCTTCCAAGTCTGTAGTGATGTATGGGGTTGCTGCAGCCCAGGTGCAGGACCCAGCACTTTGCCTTGTTGAACCTCATTCTGTCGCCCTCAGCCCATCAATCCAGCCGGTCCAGATGCCTCTGCAGAGCCTTCCTGCCCTCCAATATATCAACATTTCTGCCCAGCTTGGTGTTGCCTGCAAACTGACTGAGGGTGCACTCAATCCCCTGGTCCAGGTCATGATACGAAACCATTGCTGCAAGTGCCACATAATATTAGCAAGCAGATAAATATTTATAATGCAAGCTTTCTTTAACTGGTGTAGATGCCAAAGCAAACTCCCATTCTGGAGTACATTGAGTGGGATAAGGCTGTTGATGCAGACACTGGAAAGCACGGAACAACACCACAAGGGAGAAGACGAGATCATGTAAGGATGCTGCATGGTCAGAGGCAACATTGCACTCACTTAAATCACTTCACCATCTGGGGTAATCACCAGAGCACAATCACAGGCTCCCTATTCTGTGCATGAAGAAAATTAGACAACTACTAGAAAAGCAAGCTAACAAAACTGAAGAAAGTTCACTAGCTTTGTCACTACAGCCAAGCAGCCAAAAGGTGCTTCCTGCAGTGCATAATTCCTAGCAGTGATTCCCCTCCCAGACTTAGCTGTTCTGTCTTTTTTTCAATGCAGAGTCGGTAAAAGTCACCTCACTTGGTTACCCAGAGTTACCTCCCTCCAAGAGCTTATCAGTTGGGCCACAGCCATGGGAGATAAAGGCTGCAGACCACGCTCTCTCTGAGGGATGGAGACAGCCTTTGCTGAGGGCTGCCACCTCACAGAGCAGCGGCTGGGGTTCTGGTCTCTGCCCCAATGAATATTTAAGTATTTCTTATCCAGCATTAATTGAAATAGGGATGAGAACTTGTTCCCTATTCCCATCTGAGTGGTTTAGCCTTTAGGCTACAGTCATTGTCATCAGCTTGCTCAGTTCCACTCTCCCTGACCCACAAAATGCTATCTCCCAACCATGTGAAACAGCTTCATTTGAAGGAACAAAGAGCATCTGCCAGCTGACTGCTAGGGTACTTTCTTCAGAGAAAGCAGTCAATTCACAAATCCTAGGACAGAGGATAAACTGGAGCCCCAAATCTCGCCACAATCACAGAACCAGAGAGTGCAAGGACATCACTGGGTGAGGAGGTCAGCTGGGAAGCCTCTCCTTGGAAGATCCCAGTAGCTCCTACACCAGTGCTCAACATGCAGCAACAGGGCAGTGACAGACCTCAGGACAAGCCAGACCTTTAGACGGACAGAAAATTTTACAAAAGGTAGAAATTTAGGCACCTAATGTCTTCAGAAGCTTCCAGTAGCAGATTACAATTGAATGTACAAAGGATCTAAGGACATCCTACATTATATACGATGCACTATGTACCCAAATCTAAATGCAGAGCAGCAAGTTAAGAATCTGAGACTGGTGTGTTTCCCCTGGTTACACCATGACAGGGTATTGACTACATAGGTGTTCACATTCAAAGGTTTTAGGCTTTACTTGAAATTATAAAATGAGAAAAAAAACTATTTTTTCAGATTGAAAAAACTATAATTTCTAAATCGGAAACAGCCAATTATGATTTAAGCCACATTTAATATAGAAAGTCTAGTTCTTAATATATAATTTTTTAGAGGAAAGTCAACTTGAAGACGAAGATTGTAAATTTTTTTTGTTTTTCAAACATTAGTTCCCCTCAAAAAAATCCAGGCTACCGTGCCCATACATTTTCTGATTAGCATGAACTGCAAGATTTTTGTACTGCTGAAGTGAATAAATGTTTAGCTATGGATTTCAAGGGCAGTGGGTCTGCACAACTTCACTTTAGACATTTTTTCACCTGCTTTCAGCAAATAATACATCACAAAATCACCCACTCTTCCGCTGCCCTCACACCTGGTTTTGCTTTCCAGAAGCCCAGGTGTGTGCTGTTCTATGGCTCGTTAGTATTGTCGTCACATAAACCTCCCTGTTCATCTGTCATCTCACGGACTGCAGGTACCCAGGTGCTGATTACTTTCTGCAATCCCTGCAGTTGCTGCAGTGACTTTTAGCAGACAGCTGATGAGTTTTAACCCTTTTCTTCCTGGCTTTCTCATTTTCACTAGTCTTAATGGCAGGAAAGAGCTGATCCATACCTGCCAGCCCCTTTATACACCAAAACATTCACCTACCCACCACAAACAACTCCTCAGCCTAGTCTCATAGCACCTACAAAACTTGAACTGTACCATCCCTCTTTATCTTCATTTCCTACAGTCTCACCTGCTTCATCTTTGCCTCATTCTCTTTCCCTTCCAGCTGCCACCTGTTTTGAATCAGATGCCCAGCTCCAAGGTATTCCGCCTTCCCATGATGAAGGAATACATACAGACAACACCTCTACATGGAGATTTCCTGTCTGTGCGCAGAGAGCTTTCTCCAGCTTCTGAGCTGGGTCATCTGGGCTTTCATAAACACCACTGTCAGCTACCACCTTCTCAAGGTAGTGATTTCATCTTTATGTACCTATAAAGGGCTTATGGTCACCATAAGAAAAGATATTTCAGTGGCACAAATGGAAAGAAAGTTACTCATCTCCCAACTATAAGTGAACAGTGCTTTTAAATAGGAGAAAAACAGATTCCAGAAAATCAGAAAAGGATAAAAGATTATGTTTTTAAAAGATGCTTTTTAAAGAAGTATTTCTTGAACATTTATAATAAATGAGGGCAATTCATACACTGTTAGAGAAGGTTACATGATCAAACAACCATAATGATCTCTTCATACAGAGAGGCCATCTACCATAAACTGTGTGATGCCTAACATACAGATTTTGTAAATATGGTCTCTGACTGCCAAAATATTACATCTCTGGCCTCAGTTTTAAAATCTGTATATTTTTGGCTCAAATTAAACAGCCTACATTCCCTATCTGAGGTCTTGGTAGGAGAAAAAAAATCTACCAGCTTTCCAAAATGTATATTTTATTTAGTTAGGTGATAGTTAATAAGATTCCTATCCAACACTCTAAGGATTTTTATTACATCAAAAATAAAGCTGGTGGTTTTTTACTCTTTTAATCATTTTAACATGAAGTAGAAAGCTATCTATGTACAGAGATTCTTGGTTCATCATTCCCCATCAGGGTGAAACACCTGATCAAGTTCTTAAAAAAAAAAATCCTTTTTCAAGATATGGGTACTGAAATCAGTCTGTTTGTTTTTGCAGTCTGAGATGCATAATCCCCAGAGACCTGAGCCTGATACACATGGAGAGACAGTTGGGAAATCGAGCAGAAAGCTCTGCAGAGTTGGTAGGCGATGCGGACATTTTAACCTCAGTGGGCCACAAGCCCTGGGAACAGCAAACAAGAACTTGTAGTAGAAGGAACGCTTTTGTACCTTGCTTAAGAGAAATCGTGCAAGACCATGCTTAATCAATGTTGCTAGGAAACATGAATGTTGCAGTTTTTCACTAAGGTGATGGAAAGTTTGGTCCGAAGGCTGTAAGAGTATATAAGCCATGCTGTAGAAACAATAAACAGCTTTTTCTTGCATCAAGCTGCATCCCGTCTCTCAATCGCCTACAGATACGTTCCCTTTTACGGCAAGGGAGATCCAGGTCAAGCTGCCCTGCAGACATCAGCTGTGACTGTAAGGCAGATACTTGCTAAAATGCATGAATTTTTAAACTCCAGGCTATGGAATTCCCAGGATGCCTAAAAGTCATCAGCATTCATGTGAGTGTATTCTGATGGTTCAGAAAATGCTCATACACATTCATATGACAATGGATTTCTGTGCAAATTCAGAGCGCAGAATGTATTCCTCAGATAACTCCCACGACAGGCTGGGGAGTGGAGAAGCACTGAGTGTATTATTTAGGAATGCAATACCAATAACAGGGGTCACTTTTTGAAAACCTACCTATCAGTCTTCAGTATCCTAAGTGGCTGAGTGCATGGAGAAACTACCACACATTTCTGGCATCCGTGCAAAAACACTATTCCCAGAACCACACAGCAGTTACTCAAACCTTTATATTAAGACTGAAGGTGAAAGGAATGATTTTTTTGTTTGTTTAGTCTATAAGAGGTCTTATTAAGGCTTAAAAAACAACTATAAAGCATGTTTTTCTTGAGGGAAAGAGGTAATGGGCACAGAGGGGAGAAGATGGGATACAATCAGGTAACTTATGCCCAGAATCTACCAATCCATCTTTGCATCACTCGGTACAGAGGCCCACATGAAGATCATCTTTTTTTCTTTCATTTTTTTCTCTAATTAGATTTCCAAATTTACTGCCTAAAGAGACAAATTGCTTCCTCATTGTAGCAATCCACCCACGTCAGCATCTAATTCTGACTTTACACCAAAACATACCAGACACTTCATACTTTTTTTCCTCCCCTTTGTCGCTGTCAAGATTTGGAGTAAGTTTAGTCTGCTTTTCCCTACTTGCAGGAAGCAGAACGAAGCAGACAAAATTAATAAACATTTACAGGACAAGGTCATCTCATTTCAGCAGCACCTTGGACATCACAGCCATAGGACCAAGGGATACCAGGCTGGGTACAAGGGTGAGACTCCTTTGAGCACAAGGTGAAATACCAGCATAATTCAGTGTGAAAAGATCACAAAGAGCCCGAAGTAAGTGGCAATCACCCTGTATCTCTTATTATTATTCAAGTAATTAATCATAATAGCATGTGGTGTAATGAACTGACTGCACTTAGCCCATTTATGTTTAAGTACATTGATTGTAGTAAGACAAAATAAAAGTTCCACATAGTCAAGGACTTGATACTCAGGGTACATCATCTTAATAATAACTATCAGTTTATCAGCCTTATTTTTATTCAAGTAAATTCCTTTATTGCACTTTAATTAACTACTATGGCTTGTTTCTATTTAGCATTAGAGCAGGAAATAATTGCAGCTGGCTTCACACTAGGGGCTACTGTTTTCTCCAAGGAAATGAGGACAATCAATATTCCAGGGAGGACAGGTACTGAAACTGCCTCCTGAACAAATTACAGATCAATAACCATGAGAGAAAATGGAAGGGAGATTTGCATTTGAAGGAATCCCAAGGAGACCCCAGAGGAAAAGAATTGAGAACAAAGACAAATGTGTATTTTCTCTAACTTGGCTGTTCATTTGTGTCTGAACCCCAAGTCACAAGGACCTGTGAGCTAAACCAAACAGGTAGGCATGTCAGCAGCTGGTCGTGTGCCACCAAGACGACTTTAGGATAGGATTTTAGGACAAGTAGATCAAAAATAATTTAAAATATATTTGATTTTCTTTTGTTAACCACTGCAACAGCTACTGCAATCACATATTTTAATTGGAATATGTGAACAAATGGCATGTATGTACTTCTTCCTGAAACCTGATATGTACTATGGGCAAGTCCAGTACAACCATTAAATAAGAATGTTCAAGGGGAGTAAAGGACTCAGTTCCAGGAATATCCTGTTCCAGGGTTTTCTGTAGGCTAAAAGGATGCCATTCCCTTCAGCTACAGAAAATGTGGTAATCGTTAATATTAACAAATTAATGCATTAAATAATCACTTTCCAGAAACACATAGGAAATATCTCCTCCAGCAGCTGGGCAGCAGGGAGAATCCCTATGGTCTAAGGATTCCTGGGGAATGCAGAGAAGATGTGGGCTCATTTCCAAGTGCTGCCTTCCCCTGCATGCAGCAGTTCTGCTACATTCTCTAACTTCCAGATTCCAAGGAGAAAAAGGCAAGTTATTAAATATTACTAAATTCTCCATCAAACTTATTGAACATCTCATATAGTCAGTAACTGCATTTGACTTCCTTACTGTTAGCCAATTTCTAGATATAAGCATGCATTTTAATTTTGCTTTACAGTAGAAGAAAACCAGTGAAGGCTTAATTTAATTCTAGGCAGTCCAGAATACCTCAGAAATTATGTAAATGCTGGGAAAGAGAAGAGCTGCATGAACGCCAGGAGTGTGCAGAAAATGTGTCTATGTAAAATTCAGTACTATAAAATACAATGCAAAACGTTAAGGCTGCTTAGGAAATTATAGCTTCTTGAATTGGGTTTTATTATATTTGTAAGGCGGTGTTGTATAAAAACAACAAAAGTTATATTTCCTTCTTTCTAAATTGTAGCCTTCTCAGGCCATGTGGTTTCTGGGAAGATCACAGGCTGGGAGGGGAGCATTTTTACTTCCCGTAATATTTTCTTTACTCAGAGCCATGTTATCCATGATACCCCAAGGAAATTCAGCCCCATTACCTCTTTCAAGTCTTGAACAATAGCAGTGAGCCTCTCATTCTCTGCCTGAACGTTGGTGACCACGGCCCTGCTCTGCTTGAGCTCGTTCTGCATCTCCAAAATCTTCCCAAGGTAGTAGGCTTCCTTTGATGCAGACTCCTGGAGAAGAGTCTCTTCCCGTGTTTCGCCATCTTCGGCCACTTTGCGGTGAACAGAGAAGGACTGTCCAAAAGCCTGCAAGGGGAAAACAGCACAGTGAAAACCTACTAAAGCCCTAGAACAACCATCAACAGTAACGAGCAGCTGCACAGCCAGTGGGAATGGGATACGTCTGCAAATCCCAAACCCTGACCTAATAAATACTGCCTTAGCAGCGTCCCAGCAGCTGAGGGCCACCATCCCACTCAGCTGAAATGCAGCATCTTGAGGCTGTTCCCGTTTGCAGTAGGGATTTATGGCCCCCACCCAGCCAACCTCCACTGAGATCAAGATGGTGCTCTGCTAACTGGCCATTAATTAGCTCCAGTGTTTAACTCTCCTGCACGAGGCCAGCCCATAATTCATCAACCTCTTTCTTCTCTGGTTCTGCAAAATAAATGCCCTACAATTGTTTTGCTTTAAAGAGCATAAATAGCTGACAAATCTTTCTGAATTGCTTTCCATTTCCAACAATCTTTTCTTATAGGAGCTGATCTCCTGGTATGGAAAAATGTTCCTATAATCTGGAAGAAAGATAAATGAGCTGAGTATCAAGCAGTGGCCACCTACACCTCTGGGATGCTAAACACAGAGTGTGTCAGCCCCTTTATTTCATTTATACTCAGTGTTTTCTGCTTCTGCTAAATAGTTAACTGCTTGAGAACCATCTAAATATAGAAATAATTTTCAGTGATTGTCTTCTTGTTACTGGCTTACACTGATCAATTTAATAAGACAGTATTTCTCAGTGACAATTTCTGATGTTGTTTTTGACAGCTCTAGAGCAACCTGGAAGAAAGCAGAGTACAAGCCATGATAGTAGACATGATGGAGATAGCATTTATCTATGAAAAACGGGGGAAAACCCAGCAATACTACAATAATTAAAAAAAAAATAAATAAAATAATAGACACACAAAAAAGAAAATAAAAATAGCAATAAAATAATATATAAAGTAAAATAAAAGCAAAACCTGATTTAAGGGTATTATCTTTAAAAAAAAGACACTTAGCTGAAAATGACATGACCTAATTCTGGAGAAAGACAAAAGAAGGTTTCTAATGTTAAGAGTATTTAGCCTAACACAGGCAGTTCTCTCGTATATCTTAAATCAAAGTGAACGCATCTGAAAGACCACAATTTTTATTTTTTTTCTCCTAATACATGGGAAAAAGATTTGAGTCATGGTAACATGCTATTTCAGTGAAAAATTATCCCTAAAAGCCTCATTTCTACCCAGTTCTACAAAACCACAAAGCACAGCACGCATTTGTACCCACTGTAAACGGTGGCCTCCTTTGCCTCCCCATCGATAAGACTTGCCAAATTAAATCCATTGTTCTACCACTGCTATTTATAGCCTTTCAGAACACATTCTAAGCTTTACTGGCACTAGAACTGAAGCAGCCCCTTCGAAACTTCAAAGTAAAACTCTCTTCAAAAACTTCTCAGCTTTAAAGTCTACCTCTCTTGGAGAATCCTGTGAACTCAGCATTAAAGGATTCTAAAAATATTCAATAATGTATTAACCCAGCTGTCTTCTCAAAAAGCTGTAAGTTACTGAAATAGCAAGTGTCAGCAACTTGCCAAATAGGATTTTCCAAATAACAAGAAATTCAATTTAATGAAACTGTTAGGCACTGATATCTGTGAATCTAAGACAACTGTTTCAGGAACGCTGCTAATAAATTATCTTACTCTACATAATTACATTCAACAGCTCACTGCTCCTAGGTTGAGACTGAGCAAAAAGCACGAGTCCATTAAAAACCCTACAAGACAAATGTAAAGGCCACTTCTCCAGGGGTAAAATCAAAACTCAGCAGAAGAAGAGCAGGTAAGACTTGCAGGGATGGAGGAGCTCATGAATAAATGTTACCTGGAGCCCTCTCCACCAGAGAGCTACAGTTAAATACCAGTACACAGCAATGACAGCCTTCCAGATGCATACCCGATTTTCCTGAACTGTACTTTGGAGGTGCATTTTTAGCATGTGTGATGTTTGAGAACAGCTGTGAATACAGATTTTGGGGAGGGTGCCTAGTCTAGTGGAAAAGTACTGTGTACTTCACGTTTCCTTGTACCTATGACTACAGAAAACACATAAGCTTTTTTTTTCCTTATGAAACCAAATTTGAATGTTACTGTATCACAGAATGGGTCAGGTTGGAAGGGATCACCTTGGCTCATCTAGTCCAACCTCCCTGCTCAAGCAGGGTCATCCCTGAGCACATGGCACAGGATTGCATCCAAATGGTTCTTGAGCATCCCCCGTGAGGGAGTCTCCATAAACTCTGAGAAATCTGTCCCAGTGCTCAGTCACCTGTACAGTAAAGAAGTTCTTCCTCATTTCTCCGATGGCCAAGCCACCATGTACCAGCTTTTAGCCTGTCCCAGCTCACACATATCATGATATTTAATTTCTTTTTTTAAACTGCTATCAAGATCTTAAAAATCAGGGGAATAAAAGCAAGCACAGTCCACTTTCCATATTGATGGTAATTATGCAGATCAATGCAACAAGGAGACGAACATGAAATACCTTTTAATTATAAAGCAAGCAAAAAGTTCTGCTTCTCTATTTCTTAGCCTGTACAGAACACCAAAAAGTTTAAACTTTAGCCATGCCCACTTAAAGTCTTCCATGAGATTGATCACTTTTCAATTAAACCACATATCAATACTTTTGAGCTGGTGGCCAAATATTTGTTCTATTTTGATTTTATGTTTTAATAATTTGCTTAATACATTTACTTACCTATAAAACCTTAAAACCTCGATATGATGTGAAATATTTCAAGTAACCGTGCTCACATGAGAAGGTGACTACCTGGACTTCAAGTTAAAGGAAGTTCATTTGCATTTGGGGCAAGTGTTGGACACAAACTGGTTTGCTGAATAGATTTTATGGTACTGTATATGAGGGAATAATAGCTTGCTATGGAAGCCTGACTGGGGAAACAGCTTTCCTTTGACACGACATGACACCGAGGGAGAGGAAGAGCTATGCAGATGATCCCTGAATTCACCATTGAATAAGATCTTGGTATTTTCACAGAATCATAGAATGGGGTCTCAAGTTTTCTGAGTAGGTGCTGTACTCTATTATGCAGATGTATTAGTTAATTACCCTTTTTTTTCCAGCATGGTGCTGCTGTGTTTGGTGGGACTCCTCATTAAAACCACCTAGAAATCACTACTGGTCCCTTGGTGGCTCATGGTTTCAGTAATGACAGTGTGGGGCTTTCCTGACAAAGTACTTCATCTTCCAGATTCGAGTTTGGACTCAGAAGGGGCTGTGTAGCCCTTCAGGGCTTCTGTTTCCTTGAGAAGCACCCTCCCAGAGTAGGCACAACAGCTTAAATCATCTACAAAGACTGAGGCATTTTACTGCTTTTGACAAAGCCTGTCCTAACAGAGCCCAGTCAGATGTTCACCTTACACTAGTCCCTACACATCACTTCTCTCAAGATTTTGCTTGAAAGGATGCTCTTGATTGAGTTAGAAGATACTTTTTTTTATAAATTGGCTGTAAAAGTCAAGTAACAAGACACCATTAAACTATATATAAATATATATATACATGTATATATCCTGAGACATCAGAATTGTATAACACTACAATAATTTTTTTACAGGCATCTTAAAATTTGAACTTTGAGAACAATAAAATACTGATCGCTATTTGAGGTCGTGATAAAGGATGGTAAAAGTGGGTGCACACAAGGAAGAGGTCAGTTTGATCAAGCAGAAAGGTGTAACTTTGTAGGAAAAAAGCCATTTACTGTTGAACTCTAAATAACCCCAGATGGAAATTCCAGTGTCACAAGCAAACAAGCATGACAGAAATAATGCTGGGAACAAAACGGGCACAGATTTGCAAAAGAACAATAGAAAAATATGACTGCTCCAGACATGTCATATTACTATGATAAATATAAACAGCAGCACAAAGTTAATGTGCAGCGACACAAAATGATGGCTAAAACAAAAATTATATCTAGCACTTCAAGAAAGAAAGGAAAAAGAAGCCGGATTTCTAATTTAGGTGTAGAAAGCAGCACACATGCAAAAGATCAATTAAAAACATAAGTAGGTAATGAAGGCTGCTATTACTGAATTTCACTTTTATTTTTACTAATCACTTCCTGGGGCTGGAATTCTGAAGCACTTCACAGAAATTCATTCTTCTAGTCTAGGATTATTAATAAGCAATAAAACATGACCTGACTGCCATCAGGACAAGCAGGCAGCCTACCTTTATGGCTTTGACACTGAATGTAGTTTTTTTTGATGCATAATGCAACAGCATTGAACTAGTTCAAATGCTTACCTATTTGAGCTGCTAGCTTGCTGCAAAGCAGAATGTGTTATGTATTAGTTACCTCCACATTCATAGCACAAAAGCAGGAAAAAAACCAGCCTGGATTATCCAAAAGAGTACCATATTTCCTAATCAAATGTCAGTATGGCATCACAGATGGAAATCTTTGCTAGGAACGCTACAGGTTAATGTCAGGGACAGACCTTATTTTGCTGCACAGCTTGAATGCTCATTTATCACCAAATATTCCTTTAGTCTCTTGCAATTCTGTGTCTCTCAGAAAAGACTTATTTTTTAAGCTCACTACATGCTTTTTTCCCCGCCAAAATTAATTAACAAAAGTTCTTTGAAATTTTTCTGCTAAGAAGCAATCAGTGGCAGACAGAGGTCTGTGAGGAAATCCCCTCTAGGCAAGGCTGAGCAGAGGAGCAGCAGCTGAGCAGGGTCTACACCTTCTCTCAAAATCAGTTGGTACAAAACTGCCTCCTCCATAACTTGTGATGTGGCACCGAGTCCAAATCCAACATGTTCTTGGCAGTGCAACAGCAAAAAGGACCCTTGCAGAGGTGACTGATGGGTTCCAGGCATATTATATCTGCTTTCTTAAAACCTGGGAAAGTTTTTGGCCTCTAAATTTTGTCATAATGTAGACTAAATCGTTATGCAGCTGGCATGACCTCCTCATGTTCATTTAAGATGGCTGAGACAGGTCAATAGTTTCCTTTTGGAAGCCAATACTGAAGTGATTACAGGCTTCAAATGCAAATACTTGGCATATTGCAATCAAAACACAGGCAGATGCATGCTTAATGATGACAGAAGAAAAAAATTAATAGGCATTGTGTGGCTAGTGCATGTGAGATGGACAGCCCTCGCAGGGAAGCAGATTGAAAACTCAAAAACAGATTGAGAACACAGCCTGAATCAGCATGGGCTTAGAGGCAAGAAAACTAGATCATGAACTTCTGGGTTGACAGGCTAGCTGAAAACAGATGATTGTCTGATTCCTCCTGTGTTCAGCAAAGCAGGAGACTGAACTCTTCTGCAGAGGCAGGAGATTGAGCATCTTTCCATCTCAACGCTAATTTAGCTCTCAGCTCAGAACAACAAACAAGGTCCCTACGCTTAACAGTCCCCCAGTCAAAAGGAACAAGATAATTTATCAAAATTCCATTGTACCCAAGCAACTGGCTAAGCATTGGTTGTTTCAAAATTTCCAGACTCAAGATGATCAGTTTTATGCTCTATGGAACACACGATGAATAGCATTTGTGTGTTTGAGTTTTATTTTCTTAATGTAGCAACACACCTTTTACTTCATATGCCACATCTTGCAGAAAAAGGTTAAATGTTTTGCAGTCAAGTATGAAGCAAGCTAACAAACTGGGGGTTCCTTATTTGTTCTTATGCATGCAGTCTGCCTTTTGAAAATGGTGAAAATTAAACTTTAAATGGCAGGGTTTTTTCAATTCATGCTACAGATACTTGAGGAAGCTGTTCCTCGACTTCCCGTTTGAAAAATGAGAAGGACAGTATCTGCTACTCAGTGAAAAGGATGCTAGGATGGATCCATTCATGACCTGAAATAAAATATCCTATAGTTATGACAGGACATAGTCCCAAGCTGTGCCAGGGGAGGTTCAGACTGGACATCAAGAAGAATTTCTTCACTGAAAGGGTGGTCAGGCAGTGGAACAGGCTGCCCAGGGAGGTGATGGAATCACCATCCCTGGAAGTGCTTAAGAAATGACTGGACATGGCACTCAGTGCTATGGTGGTGTTTGATCAAAGTTTGGACTCGACCTTAGAGATCTTCTCCAAGCTTAATGATTCTATGAGCATAGTACAGGCAACCGAGAAATCTATAAAGGGTACTTGAAGAAGCTATTNCAGACTGGACATCAAGAAGAATTTCTTCACTGAAAGGGTGGTCAGGCAGTGGAACAGGCTGCCCAGGGAGGTGATGGAATCACCATCCCTGGAAGTGCTTAAGAAATGACTGGACATGGCACTCAGTGCTATGGTGGTGTTTGATCAAAGTTTGGACTCGACCTTAGAGATCTTCTCCAAGCTTAATGATTCTATGAGCATAGTACAGGCAACCGAGAAATCTATAAAGGGTACTTGAAGAAGCTATTTTACTACCACCTAAAGGCAAAAAGCTCTTAGCTTTATTTCCAAACACCAGCTTACTTAATTCAACTCCCTTCAATAAAAATGCAAATGCTGGTGCAATGATAAAGTCACGTAGGTCAATATCTGCATGAGAGATTTCACTTGCAAAAGGGACTTGCAAGCCAAGGTGATGGAGGTTTTACCTATGCCAGAAATGCTGAGGAGATCAGGTACACGGAAAACATAACTAATCCTGAGTCTATTTACCAATGTAGAGCAGTAGGACAAATGTCAACAATTCACAGGCTTTTCCCCAAGGAAGATTTGGATAAAAGTGTGAACAATGTGGATGCTTCTGTTTGTTCTCAGCGGATCCCTTCAGTGTCTACAGTCCTCTTGAAATTCATACATCAGATGCTAATCAACAAAGCTTTCAGAAAACACAGAGAAATTTATATTCAGCTCAGCTACAGACCCGGCCATGCTTCTGCAGTCCCAGTACAGAGCGTGCTGATTTCCATCGATATGTGCGAGGCCTCAGGCAACCACTCTGCTCTTTTATAAATAAGGAACAAAACCACTCCTAAATGTGATGGTTAGGAAATATTTGTAGACAAGAAGAAAGCACTACCATGAAAATGAACATTCTGTGCCAACCTCCATTGTTCATCTGCAATCCAGCAAAAGGGGGAGTGAATAAGAATTTCCATTTAATTGCCTTTAACTGCACTCTAGATGGGGATTTAAATTCCCCAGCCCTGAGCAATCCCTCCAGGCACAGAAAACACAAGAATGGGGAAGCTTGTAACAAAGAGCACCACTTATCTACAACACAACTAATTAGCTTCATACTGTAATTTTAAAGCAGCTCTGTTCAAAATTCCTATGGCCAATAATTAAATTATTTCTATAAACAAAATCATTCACACCTTGCTAATGAAACATAAAGTGGCTTACAATTTTGCACCAATTACTATCAGAACAACATCCAACTATTACAAAATTTCAATTAAAATCAATAGAAGCATTACCAGAACAAGCACATAAGACTGTCAGAGATTTTCTTAAACAAAATGTGCCTGAAGACAGAGATGAAACCAGCCTTCCACGGAGGCCCTATCACATTTGTGTTAAGCACCAAAATCTCATTTTTACAAAGACTTGGGGGGTTTTATTGCTTTTCGAACTGATTTTCTTCTGTTTTTCTAACTATGAAATGGCTGAAATAATTGCAATCCTATCTCCTGTGCTTGCTTGAATAAAGCTGCAAAGAATGAATGCCAAAATCCAGTTCTTTAAGAGTTGCCAGCCTGCTGGGGTATTATAGTTATTTCACATTAGGTCCCTATAAGTAAACTCACATTCCACAGTCAGAGCACATTTATAGAGCATTTTAGGAGTGGTCTAAGCAAAGTCATGTTGGTAGTGAATAATAAAAACAACCCATTGCTTCTTGAATCACCTGAAAGCTTTAAATTAGCTGGGCCTCACTTTATGGGGCCTTCTGGGATTTGGTCTCAAATTCAGAAATAAATGGTATTCTTCTGCTGCAAAACACTTAGCTGTATTTACATATATCCTAGAAGCGACAGCACAACTACTTTATTTAGATCCTTTTCTTTTAATATTTCTTACTGCTTTCTTTCAATTAAAGAGAAAATAAGGTCCCTTCCAAACCAAACCACTCTGCGAGTCTATTAAAAAAAACCCAGATACCAAAACTGGATTCTGAGTAGAGGGTAAGTGGTGGTATTTTTACCAAGCAACAAAATTAAGGATTTACTTCCCCAAGAACAGGCAGCTCCTCCCCTTGAATAAGAAAACAAGTAATATAGCTACCATCTTGTCTTCAAAGCACTGTAAAAACCCGTCACTCTCGGGCAGAAGCTTATGCTCAGAATAATTCTTTGTCATTTAAACAAAAGAAATTAGAAGCTACAGCGGGCATTTTCACAGAGGAGGACAAAAAGCCCTATCTCCTTGAAGGTATTTTTGAAACCCCCAGGAAAGGTCTCAGATAATCAAAGCAGCACTACATTATCCTTGAAGTGACCTTTAGAGACAAGCATAAAGACTTGCTCTGCTCTTCTTGGTTCTTCTCAGTCTTTTTCAAAACAGGCCCTTATAGCTTGTCTATCTCAGTCATTTGCCAAGTAGATGGGAAGAGAACTGACTGCAATCATGAACGCCTAAAGAGGTTGATTTCTATAGTTTTGTAAAAGGAATGGGAAAATGGAGAGGGGGTACTATTTAGGGCTCATTGTCATAGTAGCCCAGTGAAACAAGCAGCCCCGGAAGAGCAAAAGTCAGGAAAGCAAAGTGAATTTCAAGGATGTCTGAAAAGTTCCCTAGAAAAGAGAAGAAGGAGCTGGGTTTTTTGTTCAGCACAAGCAGCATAGGTTAAGAAAATGGAGACCTACTTGCAGTCTTTTCTTGACTGAAGGGGGATAGAGAAGAGAGTCAGACCCTTCTCAGCAGTGCACAGGAAAAGGGCAGGATCCAAGGTCACAGTCTGAAACCAAAGAAATCCACACAAAACAAAGGAAAATCTACCCTGAGAGTGGCATGGCAGCAAAATAAGTGCCCAGAATGACTGTGTACCCTCCATCCTTGGAGACTTTCAAAATTTGTGTAGGACAAGGCCCTGAAAAACACTTAACTTCGAACTTCCACCAGGGGACAGACAAGATCATCTTCAGGCACCTCTTGCAAACTAAATTCCATTATGATTCAGGGAGCACCTCTCTGCTGGAAGGACTGGCGGACACTACACTTCTCATGGGCCATACAGTGGAAAGGCCTATTGAGAGGAATGCAGAACTTGTCTTTACAAACAAGCTGTGGGCCTGCTGGTAGACAAGGCTAAGCACTGAAGAGATAAGAAAGACAATGGGAAGAATTCCATTGATTGATGAATTAAAGAGATATGTATCTTCAAAGATGCCAAAGGTCTNCATTCCGGGAAGTCTGTACCTCTCCAGTACCTCAGCCAGTGGGGAAAGAGAGAGGGAAATGCAGTCAGGAAACTAGGGAAAATAGGATAAAAAGGAGGCTGCGACCTCCAAAAATTCGAGAGACCCCAGGGGAACGCCCCATGGCCTCTCCCTTTATTCAAATAAAGGGACTCCTCTGTCTCCTTTTGGGACATAAACCTTTGGTGTTTGTGGATTAATTTTCCTGACACTATGAGTCATGGTTGGCCATTTTCTTAGTTGTCTTCAACACCAGTCTAAAATCGAAGATGACCAAATGCAAGACAAATGCGGTTTTACTGTAATAAACAAATCTGATTATTTAAATGGAGCATACAGAGACATGAAGTTTTAATGCCAAAAGCACAAAGGGACCTTGGGTTTTTCCTATTTGTGACACCAGCACTCTCAACCAGTTTTATTGTAGCACTCATACAAATCAGAGACATCAGAGAAATCAGAGATCTAAGCCAAAGTCATAGTAACAAGGCAAGATGAGGCTTAGGCCTACAGCAGTCAGAGCAGAAAAAGGCCTTCCAAAATAAGAATTTCATGAACAATTAGACTTACAGAATATGTGTTTTCTGTATATCCCACTAAAGAAATCATGCTCATTAAATTTAAAGCCTTAATTTGCCTGGCTACACTCATGTTCCTATTCTCTGCAGTTCTTTATGTGAATTGCCAGCACAGCAGTTCTGATTACTCCAGAGGTGACTAATAAGAATAAACTCTTTCCTTGTGAGCACACACTACTCACTTAATGTCAGCATGTGGCAACCAGAGTTGTGCTTAGCATGTACCCTGGACAATGCAATGCAGGGAAAGACCTCCACATTCCAGTTCCTGGAATTCCAGGAGCTGGAGTATAAGCTGGCAGGGGGCACACATTAACTTTTAGAACAATAATTTTTTTAACCAAAGGTTTGAAAGGAGAGATTATTCAGAGATTTCTGCTGCTTCAGGCATTTATAGAAACTCCTAAAAATTTAAATTGGAAAAATCTCTAAATAAAAGCATGCCCTTCAGAACAAGAGGCCAAAATTACAGACTTCTCACTTATTTTCAAAGGAAGGTTTAATTAGAGTGCTGCCAGCCACAGACTTACCATGGGGAACCTTATGCTTCCATTGGCATTGATTAGTGCAGGGCACACAACTGTTTCACAGAATGCTCTTGCAGCTGAGTGCTCACTGCAAGTGCTGGATAATCTCATGCCTCTAGAGCAAGTGAGATTTGAAGGTATATGGTGGTACTGATAATCGTGTTACAGCAACAATAGCTGCTCTGCTCAATAACCCAAAAAAAGTGAGACTCAAAGAATGGGATTGCCATAAACTGTCCCTCTGTAATCTTCAGAGAGCTTTAATTCATTTCACATAGGCTAAGAAGAAAAAACACCAAA
This sequence comes from Struthidea cinerea, assembly GCA_013397865.1. Taxonomy (NCBI): domain Eukaryota; kingdom Metazoa; phylum Chordata; class Aves; order Passeriformes; family Corcoracidae; genus Struthidea; species Struthidea cinerea. The sequence goes on from VZTI01004487.1 coordinate 2,695,405, forward strand.
CAAACCCAAAATACCCCAACAAAAAAACCCTGCCCATTTATCCAGCCAAAGCAGAGACAGTGATGAAAGGAACTTGGTGTACACTACTGACCAGAAGATCTACTCAGGAGGAGAGAAGGACATGTCTGACACAGGAGCCTGCGTGAGAAGATGGATGATCTGGCACTCCTCCAAGCACTACTGCAGCCACACCACACGTGCCTGTCTCAAGCCAACCTAAGGACAAATTGAAGAAGGCAGACCACGCCCCACGCTGTGCACTTACACACCTACTTGTCCAAGTGCAGCAGGGCTCCAGACTGATCCCATTTGTCACCCCAACACAAGCAAAAGCCAGTAGTCCAACAGAGATTTGGCTTTATAAGCAAGAAATCTGCAACCCAAGCCATGTGTCCAGCCACAGCCCTTCCAGTGCTTTTGCCCAAGGGCTCAGGTGTCCCTACACTACTTGCCTTTTCCTGCACGAACACAGAGGAAGTTAGCTGCAGAGAGGATGCGATTTGAAAACCACACACAAAACAATGAGACCAGGAATCAGAGGCAACATCCAGGGTTGCAGGCGTGTTTATAGGATGGACCTGTCTTAGCTCAACCAAAATATTAAGTAGTTCCCAGCCTTGTTCCCTGACATAATACATAACACTGCCTGATGATGAAAACTCCCATTTGTGAAATACATTGTCTCCCAGTAAGCAATTTGCAAAGGATAACAAGTTTAAGAGGATAATACGCTTTTGCTTCGTCAGCAGCTTTGTCTCAGGGTGACCAATCTTCCAGACTGTAAGATAACTGCAGAAGCCTATGCAAATTGAGCATCCATGGCTTATCTGGTTCTACTGAGAGAGTAACCAGACATTTCATTGGCTTCAGTGAAGCCCAGATTTTACCCTTGGGTATTTATTTCTGGATGACATACTGTATATTCTGGCTCCTGATTCACTACATTTGCTCATGTGGAAGTTGCCAGCAAATTACAAACCGTTTAAACAACAAACTTTTGAAAATCAGCAAAACCTGTCAATCTGAGCTCTTTCAGTAACCGTCTTATTTTCACAGAGGCTTTCAAACTACTTCACCGGCATCATCAGGACTTTCCCTCTAGAAAAATCTTGCTTTTTACAACAGCAGTTTTCATGAAATAGGAAGTCTTCTCTCCTCCCTTGACACCCATCCCCGGGAGCGCAGCCGGTGGCCTACAGAGCAGAGGATCAGCAGCACAGACAGGAGAACACCTCAGTCAGCAGCCAGCGAGGGAGTGCTTAGCTGGCTGGCTGAATCTGTCGCGGCGCCGGATGCGGGAGCTGTCCCTTTCTTTTCCAGAAAGGAAGCTTTCACACGTCTCTGAACCTGACACTTAGCAAGCTGTCATGGAACAACGCATCGCAGCACGAGCTGATGGCCATTTGCACAACTACAACAGCGGAATGCAAACATCAACGCTTCCTACAAATGTAGCTGAACGATTTCCTGCTTTTCTAAAGAGATTTAAAACAAAACTATTAATATCAGTGCCAATGAAGTACAAAAAACCATATTTATACATGTCTGCACACGTGCTCACACGCACAACACAAGAAACAGCAGAACAGGGGTTAAAAGGAATGTTAGCAGTTATTTGCTACACTATCATACATGTGATTTCATGTAAAAACAAAGGAAGAACAAACTGACCCAAAGATAAGGTGTCAAGATGGTGAAGAACAGGAGCGCAGCCATAAAATATCCAGACAAAGAAAAAGACAACTGTGAAATTCACTCTTCTGGAGGAATGAAACAAAATATGATGCACAATATCAAAGCCACCATCCACTCCTAACGCACAAAGCCAGTGTGGCATTACCAATCAGTAAGACATGTTAAGGACCCAATGTCCCCTGTCCCATATCACACAAATGCTCCTGATGTGACCACTTGTGCACACATACATGTCTTAGTTCTTGAGAATAAGAATGTATAAGAGTGCAAAAGAATGAAATCTGCAAAAAAAGGAGTGCAGGTAGGTATTAAGTCAGACATCTGATTCACTCTGTAAAATTAGCATCACCTACACACTCCATAAGGTCTCCAGAAGCACAAATGGTTTGCCTCAATTGCGATATGAGGGTTTTTTTAATAAAAAATATATACCTCTCTAACATTAAAGACCCACTGTAAGACCTCTTCATATTACTGGAACTACACTGGCTCACTGGGCAGGTGAGTAACACAGTGAGTACTTTGTTGAAAGCATACCTCACAATTCACAAGTTTTAACTCATCCTCCAGTGCTGTAGTGAGTGGTGAAGCTGGAAACCTGGTCTGGAGTCACCCTTTCTTCCTTCTCACGTGTGTGCGTTCCCAGCAGCACATCCCACCGGCCTGCCACGGCAGCCTAACCACCAGCCCTGCTCCCGTGTGTGCCTCAGATGCTGTGTGGCTGCTCTACACTGTATTATAGTGAGAGCACACAAAATCAATGTGTATATGTACAACACATACTCAGTTGTGAGAATATGTGTCTGTATCATCTCGTCCTTGAAATATTATGTGCACCTGTACAAGAACTATCATTTTATTGATAGGAGATAGTGGAGCACATCATCCAGCAGACTTTTCAAAGCAAAGCTCATCTCCCAAACTTGAGCACTGTCAGTGATTGATGAACATGTGTTATGAACAAGACCCTCTAAGAACTCCAGGTGAACAGAAAGGCTGGTGACACTCACCATGGATGGAAGCGACATAGGATGCTCTGTGCCATCCTGGGCTCACCCAATGCCACAGCAGGCAGGAAGCATGCAAGATTGTTATCATTTACTGTAATTCCCATGTGTCATTGGATAATTTATATACCCAATGGCTGCTTATGTTTCTTACTTGGATCCCAAAAGAACCAGGATCACCTCAGTGCAAAACAAGCTGGAAGCAATTTCCATTTATTGTTAGCCTCTCATACTCTGTGTTATCAAACACTTCCATTGCTGAAAAAGCATTTCTAATCTACATTTACAATTTATACTGTATGATATTTGATGATTCTTTAGATGAAAAAACACTATTACAACATGACACCTGACAGGGATGCAGCTTGCTATGGGGATGCTCATTTTCAATTCATTGCTTTACAGACAAAGAGCCTTTTGAGAGTGTCAGACAAATCCACATTCGGAAGGTATGTCAGTTAATTGAAGTATTTTACATTGGAAGGGGACAAAGAGCTCCCTATTGACTTGCACTTTGAGGCAATTCCTGAGAGATTTGAAGGTTTCTTTTCTGTTTGTCTTAAACTTGAACCTCTGAACTGCAGCACTTTTATGAGTTAATTTGTAGGGAACACACATCATTAGAAAAAGAAGCACTAAGTGAAAATACACAGGGTCATCAAACAACACATTTCTTTTGCAATTCATAGATACTCCCGGAGTCAAAAGATAGTTGCAACAACCATTACTGTTGGGAATCTGTAAGCCAGACTTCTAAAAACAGTGGTAACTTTATATAAAATCTGTGCCGATGACATTTTAGTCAAACTTCACCACTTAGCATGGCTTAGAAGGAGAAATCAGGGAAAGAAGGATGCAATGAACTATTTTTCATAAATTTCTAGTATAATGTTACCATACATTTTTGCCCTAATGCAAATTTAAAAGGCTGTCCATACGAAGAACTCAGACTTATAGTGCTAGATCTCTGAAAAGAAATTGATTAGGACAGAACTCAAAGAAAAAAAAATGAGCTTAATGCATCGTGACTCTGCTGCTCATGACAGAAACAGCACAAAGACACCGTGCTGTGTATTTACATGCACATCACACCAGTGCTGGTGATTTCACAACACTCCAAGATGGAGATTGATTTATTGCCAGATGAAGAATTGCTTGCACCTGGAGGGTTAATACAACAATCATTTTGCAAAATCATTAGCCTGTGGAACCATACAACCAAAACTATGATAAACGTTAACCAAGGAAAGAGTAAGAAACTACACTTCATTGATCTAAGGACCCACAAATTAATGCACTACACCAGTTATGCCAGCTTTTCTCCTGATTTGGAAAGCAGCTCTGAGTTCATGGGGCAGTTAAAGTATAACTTCAGGGTCACCAGCCACCAGGAACCACTGGAGGGATCCCTGGGAAAAGGGAACACATGTGCCAATGGGAGGAAGTATAATGCTAATGACTCTGGGGAAATGGTTATCATAGGAATGTTTCTTCTGGGAAAACCCATGAATATGTATGTCAAAAATAACACAGGAAAAGGAGCCTTTTCTGTCCTCAGCATGCACAATATTACAGAGGAAATATTCCCTTGTGCGTCCAGCATGGAATAAAGAATTCCTGCTTCTTAATGCTACATTGGTGTTAAGTTCTTTTTATCAATTTTTGGTAACAATTTTTTTTACTTAGAAGACTGCCCAAAACTCTTAAACTGTTTTGAAAATAGCATCTCATTGGAGGTTTTTTAAGGTTACTCAATCCATTTTTACTAACACACTCCAAGTAAATTCATGTAGGTCTATCTGGCAGGAGCACTTTACGGCTCAGCTGGGCCAGCACTGTCATCTCACAGCTGAGAAACACAGGCACATGATGAAACTGTGCCCAGAGACATCAGAGGAACAGTAATAAAGGGGAGCGAAATCCAGGATCTGGAACCTCATCACAGCCATGTCTAGGGTGAAGCCCACCACATATGCTAATGACAGAGATGATAATAGAAAATGGGCCAAAAAAACCAAATATTCATGTAGCATAACAGAAGATATTTGAATTCCTTCCTTTAAAAATTATTCCAGATAGTACCTGGCATGCTGCAATTTATGACACTAAAACTCATGTAGACACTAAGACTCAAATTGAACGCGTGCTAGGTTTATTAAACTGTGCTCAAAAAAACCCCCCACCATTTGGGGGAATTTAAAGAAAAGCAAAATGTTCAAGTGTTTAAAATACCTGATTTCTTGGAAATACAAACAATCGAGACAGCTCTGCTGTCGTAGCAGTATATTTATTATGAGGCTAGTCCCAATGGGTGAAAAGGTTAAATGTCTGAGCCACTGTGAGAATTACAGGAGGCAGGAAACTATTTCATTAGATCCCAAGATAATCATGTTTCATTGCTGACCCTGGCAATGCAGCACAGAATACAAATATTAGAATGACAGCACACAGCAACCCTCACTGTCTGACAAAGAATAGGTGCATTTGGAAAAAAAACCAGGGATTTGAGCTTTTAACTTCAGTGAAATATCAGAGAGGAAGGTCTGGGGTTTTGTCAAAGTCAGAATAAGAAGACAACATTTTCTGTAGAAACAAAATAACACCATTTGTTGAATGCTCTGATGATCTGGGCTTCTCAGGACAAAAACACTGAAAATCACAGAAAAAGTGGCAAGATTTCATCTTGTGACATCACAAAATTTGTTTCTATTCAGACTGAGATTTTGTGCACAACACAGAGCAAGGTTTTATATGTCCCATGCTATGCAGAAGATTAGACCAAACTGCTGTAACAATTATTAAAAACTGATTGATTCTCAGTTGTAACTTGCATTGCTGGATGCATTTCCTACATAAAAGATTTCAAATGGCGGCACGGAGAAGTGCATTTCTAATGAAAAAGTAATTTATTAGCCTTCTTTTAAAGGGGTCACCAATGACAGCAATCCTGTTTAGCAACACTAATTTCTTGCTGTGGAAGAAGGTAGAGTTAAACATCTGGGAACATGTTTCTCACTTGATCTAAGAAACAGCAGCACCACACATTAATTACCAGCCTGTTTCAGCAGGGATCTGACCAAGTCCCTTAAATGGACTGAAGTGGTCACTCAGGTCCTGTTACTGGCCACCTTCTTCGTCCATCACACCTCTGAAAGAAACCCAAACTTTTCAACTGTATTGTGACTACCACTGTGTGAACTGGGATTAAAAAAAAAAAAAAAACCAAAAACAAAGAAAAGCACATTTTTCGTTTCTGCTTTGATAGAAGTAACTAGTTATAAACTTTTGCTTTCACTGTAAGGTGGTTGGACACATTCAAGTAATCTACATGATTGAGTGCTACAGAATTACCCAGGGGGTGGTACCCTGACCAGTAACACCCAGCAAACACAGATTGAAAGGTCTCCATCCTTCCTGCTGTTGTCTCGGAAAAAGGGCAAAATAAAGTCTCAGTTAGAAGCACAGCCACAGAAGCTGAAGGAAATTGAAAGAGCTAGAACAGAAACACCTAATGTGCATGGTATCTTGCAGGACTTTGTCTTACAGCATACAGTACATGCTCTCCCCACACACCACTGGAACAGGAATAACCCAAATGCAAAAACTTTGTGACAGAGCATATTATTAAATACAGAGAGCCAGGGATCATGAGCAAAGCAGAAATGAGCAAATTATTACTGAAATAAAATTAGATGCCAATCAAGTTAGAACTGTACCAAATTTCGTTAAGCATTTAAGCAGGGAGACATGGGTGATTTGCAATGGAAGGGTAAAATATAGATCAAAATCGAATTGCTCAAGGAACCAGAATAATAGATGACAGGGTCAGGCTCAATTCAGAAATGCAAGCTAATCCAATAACTAAAAATGAGCTAATAAGATGGGCTTGATGAGTCCTGCAGTGCTTTAAAGGCTTTGCTATATTATCAAGATTGCCTTAATGCTGTACATCCCTCAGATCTCACATTTTCTTACTGCTCTTCACAAAAAAGTGACTGCTGGGAACTGTAGCAGCATTTGTGCTCAAGAACAAGAGGGAACGTAATTAAAATGAAGACAGCTTCAAAGTACCAGTGTAAGAAGGATGAAGTCATCTTTTAAAGGTGACCATTACCCCGGCAGACATAAGGAGCTCTCTTGTGTGAATTTACAGATAATTTCTGGAAGATTGAAACATTTTACAGAAAGACTGATATGAACTTCCTCATGCTTTTTTAAAAAGGATAAAGAAGAGCCTGTTCAAGTGATAATCTATCATAATGAAGGCCTAGAGACTGAAGCAAAATTCATGGATGAAGAGGAAACCAAAATAAAAATACACAGATTAACCTGCATTAAGATTCTGGGCATGTCCTTAAATGATTCCAGAAACTGAAACACTGGGTAACATCTGGCAGTAACTAGAGGGATGGGGAGAAGATACAGCTAAGATAAGAAACCAGTGCTTTGGTGAAGAGTCTCAGTGAAAACTGAGGGACATGGAATATCAAAGGTATTATGGTTACAGGCCAAAAAACCTCCACAAACCTTTATGATCAAATTAGGATAGCAGTAATGTACCAAAGGGGATGAGAAGGACTACAGAGACAGAAGATGCAGATCACAAGCACATGTGAAGGTCCTGGTGTCACAGCTACTAAAGGGGGAAAAAAACACCAACAGGTAATTAACAAGGGAAAAGACCATTGTGTGTTCAAATAAAGACAGATTCAAAGGAGCACAACAAGCAGATTATTTTAAAGGGACAATATTCTGGTGCTGATTTAGCTAACAGATGTCTATGAAAGAGGTTAGGGAGAACTAGATTTCTGTGATTTACTCAAACTGGGCAATAGTGCCCAACCCAAAAGAAACAGAAAGGTGGGAGTGTCCAAGTGAATGTACTTATAACTGGTCGAGCCCCACAGTGCCAGTACAGATATTTAACAGGAGCTGGAGGGACTGCAGTTTGTTAGAGAAAGCAGCGCAGGCAGCAGCCCTGCATCAGACACAGCTCTGCAGTCTGGTCAGTGCTGCAGCAGGCAGGACACAGAATCTGAAATACACAGAATAGTCCCAAATCCAACAGAACAAGCCCTAAACCTTTCTGCTTCACAAACAGTTTCATTTGCAGCTAAATCACTATGACCACACTAGTCAAACATACGCTTTTAAATTCAACAGAAAAAATTACTATGACATTTTATTGCCCGTATTTAAAAGCAAATTGAGAAAATTAATGCAACAGTCTCTTCCAGCTTTCAGATTTCTTCTTCTCTGAGCACTCCTGGCCTTTTAAAAACATCTGAATAAAGCTCATTATCCTTCCTCTTTTCATAAATTTAACACTGAAGAACCTACACTGGTAACTACTGAGTTGATTCCAGTTAACTGAAAGTCACAGTTCAATATCATCATTATTCTGACACTGTCACATTATCCACACTGTCACTAGCCTATCTTTCGGCTGAGATATTAAGATAATTCAACAATAAAGAATGCTTTCCATGTAAAAATCATCCATGAGTCATCCATATCACCCATGAGTTTCACAGAAAAGAGTTAAAAGTTAGACAGGAGTTACAAGTTCGCCAAAAAAGAAACAAGAAACTATATGGTAAACGCAGGAAAACTTCCTATGTAACCACACTCATTTTGCATCACCTCTCTGCGTGCATCAGTCCTCTACACTACTCAACTAAGTTAATTATTCATCAACTAACAAAAATTCTTCTTCCTCCTCAGATAGCTGAAACTTACAGATACCGCTTCAGTATGAATAAATAATAACATATTGACAGGAATATGGTGTTCATACTGTCAGGAGGATGGTGGAGATAGATCAATGCTCAATTTATACACTAAGAAGATACTGAGTCAAGGTCTTAAAGGATTAAAATTTTAGCTAAGAGTCAGAAGCAATTTGCATTGATTAGAAAGCAAGGTAGAAAAACAAAAGATAAGTTAATGATTATTAGATGCCTAAGCTAGAGCTAAGTGATGTATTATTTACCATTATATTCTTGTTTTAAGTTTAGTTTATAGAGGGAAACAATAAATGAACTGTCATCAAAACAAATTGAAACTAATAGAATCAAGAACAGCACCTGGGTTTTGTAATAATTAATCAAAAGTAGGAGATCTTGGGCTGCCCCAGCAGGTCAGGAAGGCCTGCCAACAGCGGGAAGGTAAAGAGGTCACTGTGGAGAAGACGTTCCTTACTTCATCTTTCAGGACCACTGACCCAACTCAAGAGAGAAACTGCGCATGCATGAAAGACTAATGATCTCATTTTAATACAGAGCAGGTAATGAGAAGTGCTAGGGTCATACCTATGTAGAGGATGTAAAACTTTGAGTAATAAATAGGGAGTGAAAAACCTTGTACTCCGCTGGCATGTCTTTAGGAGGCTACTCCCACGGTGCCTGAATAAACATACCACTTTCTAACTTTAATTAGTTAGAGGGTCTTTTGTCCGTGGATACCGTGATTTTAACGAATCAATACCACAGCAATCATGGCTTTATACACCACCACATCATTTTGATAATGGTTTTCAATACTGAAGACAATACCCAACGTTTTTCAAAGAGCAGCAAGTATCTACATTTATGTGCCTCAAAGGCCTTTGAATTTTAAAAGCCAAGCAGTCAGTGCTTTCTAAATATCAAGTCCCCTGGAAGCTAGTTTCAAACTGGGCACTCATGAGTAATTCATTGCTGTTGTTATTTTGGAAGCTTCCTGGAAAGGTTAATGCTAGTTAGTATTTCCCCTCAAAAATGGAGCAGAAACCATTCTCTCTCTAGGACACTTCATACTTTTAAATGCAAAAAACATACTAACCTTTCAGTTTGAAGAGCATGGAGTTTGGGATCTGGTAAAAGGAAAAAATCCAGATCCCTTCCTCACACTCATTTTGACAACCTGTGGCTGTGTACACATTTCCTTAGTTCTCAAAAGAGGTGATACTATTATCATACTTGGATTTTGTTGCTCAAATTATCAGATAGGATATGGCAGTGTTAATGTTTTCAACCTCGTTGCTTAATTTGTATGGAACTTCTGTTAAGGGCAGTCCCAAAACAGAAGTTTTTAGCCTGTTTTTAACTAGACACATGCTGTAAGCATTATTAATGGCAGCAACAGCAAATTACAAATGATTACCCTCTACAGGAATAGTTAGCTGCTCTTTTTAAGTGAGATAGCAAAAATCTTTTTGCTTATAAAGAAAAGATGCCAGAAACTTTACATTCTCTCTGACTACAAAAAAATTTTACTTTGTAAGTAATTTGCGTGTGCACAAGGCACCAGTTGATGCTGCAATTGTGCATTTTTACTGACTTTTGAAAATGTTTCAGAAAATCCACATAAATCTTTGAGGGTAAATCACATCTCAGGAACGACAGAAATGCTATTGTGATTCTCTGTTGAAACAGTTGTGGTCCCAGTAGGCAAAAAAAAAAAACAACCCACAGTAAAATTATGCAGCCAATTTTAATGCTGCTGAAATAGCCTCACAATTTGCAGAAAATATCCCTGGTTTTCCCCCAAAGTACTGTGGATGTCATCTGTGACTATTACTCAAACCATAAGGGTTAGTGCATTTCTGTACACAGAACTTAAATTGGCAAACCCCTACTACAGAGAGCAGTTCTGAGATAAACTAATTAGATTTTAAGCTGCTAAAACACTGACAGTGAGTGATGGCCTGGCTGCTTGCCCTGTTATTTCCTGCTGAACCAGAAAGAAACCCTTATGTTACTAACAGTACATTACTCGAAGTGTTCTAAGATAAGACACTACCTGCAATAAGGAGGTCCCATTAGAGCAATCTCAAAGTGCTTTACAAAGGTCCCTGAAAGATCAGCAGATGACAGTGTGTGTTAAAAGCCAGCACTGGTGAGATTCACTCAGTATTGTGAAGGACAGTGTTGAAATTACAAAGCTTCCCAAAAACTATTATTCATATGTGGAATAAGCAGAAATCATATAAGAAAGACTCAATCAGTTTCCTAAAATACAGTTTAACACATGTAACAAGGGGGTACATGTTCCATGTAGGTTTTGTTTGCTGTGGATTTTTTTAGGGCAGTTCTCCATTTACAAGATACCAGAGCTTCCATCACTGATCTTTGGGCATTATTCAGTAAATTAACACAGAGTCTCTTTTCCACTAAGTTTCTTTTCCATTAAGTTTCTTTATTTTCATTTCAAGTAGTTCACAAAGAAGGTAATAGGTAATAGTCAGGAGGAAAGCAGAATAGGGAAAAAATATAATTTTTTTATACTTGAATGTTTTATCACAAGACTTTGCCGTATCTTCAGCAGTCACAAAATTAGAGCCTAAAAAACTATCACTGGTTTAAAAACTAGATAATGCTACTACAACTTTTTATGTCTATATACACACACCCCCATGGAAGTATATTTACAGAAGGCAAAAAAGATGTTAATGCCAAAAGCTTAAACCCACTAACAGGACAGAGTTCCAGGGGTGCCAGCTATAGACTTGCCTCACTTTCTCCGCTAGGATTGCAAATAAATGATTTCTTTTTAAAAATAGGCTACTTGGCTGAATATATGCATTTTGACTGTTATTTTCTCTCTCTTCACAAACAAGGATCAATAGCATTGGCCCAAATTTCTTCCCAGCATATGTGACCATGGCAAGAGAACCCAGATCTCCTGGTCCCATGGGAAATGATCTGTATCAGTTGTAAGGCAGCAGGAAGGATAACAGACAAATAAGCAGGAAATGCTATGGGAGATGGGAGGGAAGAGAAGAAACGAACCTCAGTGCTGTAAGGCAGAGATCCTTTCAGACTTAGCTATCCCACTACTGTGACAGCTGCTCGGAGCAAGACTAGTCCTAATTTTGGAGTATACAAGATACACGGCGCTGTAAGAACCCCAAAGGAGCTTCGACTTCAAAAGAAAGGTTCACTGAATTTACCAGATTTGCCTTCCCCATTTTCTCACTAACAGCATATCTAACATCCATTTTGTGAGAAGAGCAAATTGCTTGTCCAGGATGCACAGACTATTCCATGGCAATAGCAATTAATCTCCTGACATAGCAGAGACAGCAGCGTATTTGTGCATCCTAACACCTTGATCAATTTTATTGAACAAAGCTGCTGCCCCTTCTAAAACTGCATCTGAAGGAAATATCCTGGACTGCTTCTTTAGGCCAGATCCCTCTTTAGCATAGATTACTCATGATTTTTGAGGCGAAATAAGGAATGAGGCTCAAACATTTAAAGTCGCATTTCTTCATCCACAAAAGCATCCTCAACTCTTCTGAGAGATGGGGAGCTAGGCAGCACACGAGATGCTGACACAGACAGCTAAAGGAAATTCAGTTTCAAGGCTGGTTAGGTTTCAGCTTTCATTTTAGCCTATTGAAAAGCACTGAAGAACCACATTTCTGAAAACATGTGAGAAGAACAAAAAAATAAGGAGAAAAACACTCAGTAATTCCGAGCACATTTCTAACAATTGCAGACCAATTTTCTGCTTTTGCTGATGAAATGCCACTCAATTCCTGCATGCCAAGGAGTTCGTATGAAGCTGAAACTTAAGTCTAGAATCTCACAGCACACTGGGTAAAATGAAAAGCTCCTACAAAGATGGTCATTCCCCCACATTAAAACTGCACCTGGTATCTGGGTCAGCTGGAAAATGATCACATACAACATATGCCCACAGTGCCAGCATGGTGGGCAAGCAAGCCTGCAATCTGTCGTTTTAACACTAAAAATAAAAACATCTTTGACAAAAAAAAATTCAGGTATTTTGCCTTCCATTTACTGTCCTTTCTTTCCTTGCTAGGAGCCAATTAGAGACCCATCAATTATATTTTCAAGCTGCTTTGTGATAAGTGTACTTTCACACCTAATTACTCTGCTTACTCTATCAGCCAGAAAACGTCTCATTTCCTTTTGCAGGTGCCCTCTGGGTTTATTCACAATATCTTCTGTAATGGTCTGGGCCTGAATTTATCTCCCCTGACTAAACAGGCTGGTTTGAATCACCTATCCTTTTCTATCTATTATTTCAAAATGTCTTTCCTATTATTCCATGGAGGTTTTCTGCCTGCACAGCCTGTATTTTCTGAGCATCAAATTGACAGCATCGTATTCTTCGAGGATTGGGGAGTATTTTTTGTTTTCCTTGTACACATCAGCAGCATCCTTAAAAAAAAAAAAAAAAAAAAAAAGCTGAAATGCCATAAATGGCTGCTTTATGACAATGGTAAGGAATACTTTTCAATATTTATAAATGTTATGTGTGGATATGTATATATATGTAACAATTATAAATGGGGATATTTACTGCAGTGAGAGCATGCAAACACATTTAAAGTAGTTGGATCTTGTACTTAATTGAGGTGGGGGAGGGAGACAGGGGAAGGGCTGCTTTTAAGAACTCCCCTCCCTGCTTGGAGTCTGTCCAAGTTGACAGTCTGTAATATAAAGTAGCCTAATGAAATACTAAAGATTATTTTCCATGCATATATTAAGCATGGAATTTAACTTGCTTTTAACTTGTTTTGGAAAAAAAAAAAAAAAATCATACTGCTTATCTACAGAACAACCATACTTGGATGTTATATCCTGCACACTTCAAGCTCATTTTATAGTTGGTGCTGCTCACTTCTATAGTTATTTGCTTCACTATTTTAAATAATATATTTTTCATTAAAGGGGAAAAAAAAGCCACAACAAAGAAGAAGTGGTTTCCCTCCCACTCACTCCCCTACACAATTTATTCATTCAGCAGTCCTGGAAATTCAGTGGGGAATTATCAGCCTTCTGTTCAGCTACAGACCAGCTCCAGGGACACAAGTAGGAGGGTAAAAAAAAAAAAAGGGAGCTGTGAATTGTGGCTGCTATCAACACCAAACCTGACTGAACGACCTTTCTGATAAATTACAGAAAAGAAGATAAGACAGAAAGAAAATTATACAATTTACCGATAAATGCTAAAGAAATAAGATTACAAAGACAACCTGATACTTCAGTGAATTAGGCATTTTAGTAAAAATGAGCTCTGTATGACTAAAGAAACCAAACCAGCTGTTCTGAATCGAAAATACTACAAGTAACTACAGTACACACCTTTGTGCTGAAGGAAGAGAGGGCACAGCCCTACCTCTGCCAGGGGAGGAAGGCCAGCCCGTGATATTTGTCAGACCCCGGCTTCCCAGCTGGTGCCTTGGCCATGGGTGAAATAAGGAGCACACAGATAGAGGAGGGGGTACTGATCCAACTGCTTAGATCCCCAACAAGAAGCGTTACAGAATCACACATATTATAGGAAGAACCAGTCACTGAACCCAAAGCAGCTTAGAGAGGTGCCTCCTCAGGCAGCCACAGGAGACCCATGGTCCAAGGAACAGACTGACCTACTGCATTGGGAAAAGCTGCAGCCACCAAGAACATCCTCCGGGCTCCAAGTAAAGAGTGAGCATGAAGTGCCACCCACAGATAAAAATCTGGCACGACGTGAATACGCTCAAAGTACAATTTCTCAGCCAAGAAGTCTGGGCAAAGAAGACTTGCCCTTTTCTTCTTTGGTTTGAGGGATTTGTTTGCTGTAGGTTCTGAGATTTTTTTTTTTACGTTATCCCAGAGATAAAAAGATAAAACTTACATTGTAAGTGACACAAGAGCCTTTCTTAATGCTCAAAGAGGCTGTCCTTGTATCAGCCTCCACCAATGGGATGGGGTCCATGAGAACTGATAGCACACAGCGAAGTGAGATACAAAACACTGTCCGGTGCAATACAGATACACCCAGTTAGCTGGGAATGAGCTAGATCAGGCACTAAAATCAGTGTGAGCTTTGCTTGGTATACTGTTCCCCTTCAAACTCTCAGATGTTTCCAGGTTCTTGGGCAAAGTAGTTTTCAAGTAAATGATAAAACCTATAGGTTTTCATACCTACAGCCTGCATTTACAGAGCTCAGGGTAAGGAATATATGGATTTTGAGATGCCTAACCTCAGAAAAGGAAATGCATCTGTCCACCTGAAGTCTTTGATGCTACAGAGCAGCTGAAGGTAATAGCAAGGAAAGAAGATGATCATTTCTAACAATGTCTCTAACAAATCTTTTCCAACTCATTCCAGAAAGCCAAGACAGAAGGTAAGAATTAAGCCAGGCAAGAGTTGTTCCTACATGAGAAAATATTCCTGCCAAAAAATGCATTTCATAGTCATATGAATATTATCCAACAAAAGAAACCAGAATATCTTGATTTGGGCATTGATCTAATATCGATACCCAATTAGGACAGACAAAGACTCTCTAACAACTTAGGGTTAGAAAGTGTATGTTTATTCCAGCGCCAGGCAGCTGCGTGGGACAGCTCCCTAATATGCAGTGCAAAGTCACAGAACAATACAAAGTCTGTTTATCTACAAAAGTTCTAAATATTCAAAATACAAATGCATATTTATAACATTGACTCCTCCCATTCTCCGCTTCGTATGGTAATTAGTTGAAAAGTCATTAAGCATGCGTGGTTTGTTCCTTGAATTGAGTCGGTGGTCCTGTGATTTGAGGAGAGGTCGTAAATGATGAAGTAAAACTCATCTGCCTCGCTTTGACCTTTCTACCTTTCTGGTTTTTGACAATACATATTGCTCTTGGAGGACCTCCAGTTTCTCCCTTCATTACTTTTGAATAGGTTTTCAAATGGAAAAATTAGTAATTGTCTACATTTCTTTAGGTCTATTGATCAGTGTTGTCTGTTTCTCATTATAGGCACAGCAAAACAAATATAAGATGACAAGCAATCAGTTACTTACATCTTAAAAACTTATTCCAGGCCTCACTCTCTAGCTAATCATTAATTTTCTTAATTAACCCCAGCTGGGTTTGCTTATTAGAGCTATTTTAACCAATTTCAACAAAGCTAACCTTTAACTAAAATCCGAACGTTTAAATGTTGAAAACTCCGTGTTTCAATCTGCCCATGTTATGTCGTTATTGCTTATTCAAGACTATTTTTACCATCCTTCTTATATATTGCTATCTTGGAATAGAGAGTTACCCATAGGGTTCTGAGATTCCAGAAAATTGATTTACATAAGTGATTTCCTGCATTTCTCTTCTTCCAGGTACCAGTAAGAACTTTGCTGCAGAGTGAATTTAAGTCAATTGACATCAAGACTATATTTAGGTTAGTTACTCATTCTCCCCTTCAGAGAAGTCATTGCAGAGCTGTGAGGCATCCCCACATCATGCACTCAGAGCCACTCACAAGCTCTCATTTAGGCAGTTGAATTATGTGAAATATTATTACACAAATTTAAGAGTTACTGGGATCCACGGATTTTATCTCACTTTATTTTCCTTTAGGTCATGCAATAAAGTTTGACTGTGAATAATTGCCAGGGTCAGGTAACACAACTTAAGGAATGATTAATTCTTTTCCAGAGGCAGGGTCTCCCAGTGGGGGAAACATCACCTCTACCTCACCCCTTCCAATAAATCCCCAACCACAAAAAAATACACCCTCCCATCATACAACTTTCCATCAAAGATGTTCCTTCTCTGCTACAGAAACAGATAACACTCCCTATTCTATAGATATGATTTACAGATACATTTTTTTGTGATACCAATCTCATTCCTAAAGCAAGTCAGATGCAGCAATTACTATATTCACTTAAATAAACACATTAATCAAAGTCTTTAGAGGGAGCTGGATTCATCCACTGCCTTAGGGCCAGCATTAATCACAGGTGAGGTCATATACACCCTTCAGAAATCTTGACTAGTAACTCTACTTATGCTTTGAATTTGCATAGTCAAACAGCTGCTCAACTCCCCAGCAGCACAAGATGTAAGAATAAGTACAGACACATTTATCTTGTAAAATGTTGTCCTGAAGAAGCACATTAGAAAACTTAAACATTCGTTGTTTTCATCTGTCCTCCCTTTTCCTCTCCCCCAAATTTCACTAATGCTTCTGTCAAACGTGATTTTTATCTTAATCAGGACCTAGAGAATGACAACTATCTTGAAGGATCTCAAGACTAAAGTGGATTCTAGAAATTTCAGCCCTACCAAATTCAAATGGAAGCTCAAGACATCTCAGCTGATGTTTTAAGATACAGATTTACTCTCCTACCTGGTAAAATATACAAACTTAATGGCCATATGAAATGGTACTGATTTTATTCAGCACGTAAGATGAATATAAACATCGAAAAAGTTTCCTGCACTGACATTGATTATCAGCAATATCATTGTTCTTTAAGTGTAAGCAAAGCATTTCATCCTAAAAGTGTTGAAAAAAGGAATCAGGTTCACTTCAAGTCATGAAGAACAATAAAAGCAGTGCAAAAGAGATCCAGCATTAGTAGAGCAAAAGCAGCAGCACCGCAAAACCTGTTTTAGGAGCCAAAACGGCAACAAGATTGGTCCCGTTGTTTAAGTGGATTTTCAATAAAGATGTAAAAAAATTCTCAATCCAGGAAAGCACTTAAGCACGTGATAACCTTAGCCTGTAAATAGGCCTCCAGGTTTCCATGGCACTAATAACAACGAAGATGTTTCATTGGATTAGGACAGAATTCCTTATTTTCTCCTTGCAGCTACTCAAGTAATTATTTCAGGCTGAAAATGGTCTGGGTTATTCACAGACAGATTCACTTCTACCTGAAAAACAGATCAGTCAGATATACTAACCAATATATTATCCTGGGTGTTTTTCTCAATCCTAAACTGAAAATTTCTTAGTTATTCCACTTTCAGGGAAACTCACATAACTCTAAATACACAAGTAATACAATATCATCTATAAACAATCTGTTTTAAAAGTCATTAGATAAAAGGTGAGGTAACACAATTCTGGGTACTTCTATTATATTTTGCCTACCCGCAGCAGTATTTTGGAAGAACCAGATAATGGTTAACTACCTTCAAAACAGCCAATCTTCCAACTATGTTTTAGAGACAGTAATATGCAATAATGAATATTTCACAAAAGAAATGGGTTCCTGGTCTGTTTCCCCAAGTGAAGCTTAGTGCTCAGTTTAATACAGAGAGACAAATGCACGCCTGCTTTTTAACAAAACTCCACGCCATTAGCAAATTAGGGAACGATCTCACAAGACCATGGTATCTTTTTTGACTAATTGCGTTTTATTTGCCATCTGCAGCAGTATCAAAAGCATAACTCAGCACAGCTCCAATGAAAGAAAAAGCTAAAGTCATGTAAACATAAAAATTCAAAACAAGTTAATTTGTTTTCCTCCAGCAACAAATTTAGGAAACGTATAATCCTGAGCAAGACATGCACTCAAGTTTCTACCCAATCTGTCCTACTGTGCCATCACAGCCAAAGCCAAGCACTATTTCAGGGTCCTCACTTTTCCTACCAGCCCCAAATAATTGCCCTCATGCAGCTGTCTCCCAAAAAACTACCCAGGAGCAGAGATGCTAGATGGAAAAAAAAGTGAAACAGACTTTCTTTAAAAATTTTATAATGAACTATTTTGACTTAGTTAAGGAACATTTGACTGTGTTATTTTAGCTGGTTTTGATTCAGATGTGTGTTGTCTGCGTGTCAGTACAAAACCTTGAGGAATTGCCTCACTGCACCTGCAGAAAGGAACTCCATCGAGCCATACCCCTTCGAGAACTTAACAGCTGAAGAACAAAATTCAGTAAAGAATTGTTTAATGGTTGTCACATAACTAGACATGTATTTGATGTCATAAAACAAGAAAGATATCTAGAGAGCGTTAAGGAGTCAAAGGCCTATACACCCCAGAAAACTTGATTAATACACTGCAGGTGCAGTAAGGGAGCCACTCCATAGGCTTGTACACCCCAGAAAACTTAATCAATAGTAATTGTCTAACCAGGACAGCAAATTTGTTAAAGCACTGTTTAGCTGGATAAAACTTGGGTTATCCATTAAACAAAGACAGATGAGATGTTCTGCTAGTAATTAAAAGAAACGAAACACCTATACCATGATGCAATAAATTGGGCAGACTTTGGGGAGTGTCTATAAAAAAATCTTGGATGTTATAGTGTATAGGACTGTCTGAAAATTGTTGTTTCTTTGAACATGGCAAATAAACTCCCACTACGTTCCCAGTCGTGACTCAGAATTGTTATTAGGCACGTTTGTCTAACAGCTTTTTGCTGCTAGATTGAAAGCTCTTTGTTTCACCAGGGAGTTTCTCTCAGCCAACATGTCACATTCAGATGCTTTGGGACAGGCTGGTCACAGCCCTGATGGCAGAAGCACCTCAGATTAGGAACTGGTTGGTCCCCATACCTTCCTCCACAGCCTAACTCATAACTGTGCATTGCTGGGGTCAGAGGTACATGATTCCAGGCTGCCATCAGCCTCCTGACTGTTGATCCAAGAAAATACACTTGCAGAGCATCTTTTTTTTCTGGAGAGAGTTGTTTTTTAGCCAAAATCTAAACCAGCTTGTCTCTTCAAATGCACAAAAGGTTATTTTAACCTCTGTACTTTGCTCTCAATAGAGGAAAAAGCAGTATAAGAGTTCCTCTATGGCTTCTTCCAGTGAAAACAACAAACAAAATGAAGTATTTTGAAGCAATGTTTTTGACAGTAACAATTCCAAACATATCTTCAACAAGAAAAGCTCTTAATGCATGTATTATATATTCACTGAGGGGATCCAGAATAAATCTCTAGAATAAAGCCACATCAATATAGTCGATGAATATTTTATATTTCTAATGTAATCCAACCTTGTTTATCTCAGTGAAACTTCCTGTTTTCCATGCACAACCTGAAATCACTTCTCCTCTAATAAGATACAGAATAGAATACATCAAGTTCCTCTTTTTGGTACAATCATCTATTTACCCCTCCCACAGGCCAGACTACAGCAGAGTTAAAGTGAGCAATGTGGAAAATGTAATAGCTCTATGAATCAATAAGGATATTAAAAGTGCAGAGTATAAAGGACAGCCACTGCCTGGAGATCGTGGTCCAAGGATTCTTTCCACTGCACCTCTCATTTATCTAACACCTACCTGCGATGAGAGCTTTTCCCTGAGCCAATTTATTCTTCCGTAGTTTCTCTGGTGTTGCAGTCGGCTAAATTACAGAACTTGAGGCTATGAGAGAGAATTGCATGAGAAATATATTTGCATTGATTTTACTAATACACATCCAGCAGGATCAGAGAACACCTCTGGTCAGCTGGCAGAATGCTTCACTCAACTTGCATACTTTTGGCATATGTCTACAAATCCCCTTTCTCCCTCCTTGATTAAAAATGCAACAAAATACACAAGGGAAAGCAAATTTTTTGCAACTTCCTTCAGAAGGGAGTTAACATGTTTGACAGTTGCCTAAACTGAAAAGCCTTTTCAGAAAACACTTAATAAATCACCATCCCGTAATATATTCAAGGAGGCATATGCAGATTAATTTGCATCTTTAATTCAGGAGTGTAGAGCAAGTAACAGGAGAGTTGCAGGTGCTGCCTATGCACCCATTTCTCTCATTTAGAAGTCGCATATTCTCCAAGAGCATCTATTATATTTCAAATACTCTTGCATATTTCACCATTCCAATTCACAAAAATCAGATTAATCTGATTGCAAATGTTTTATGCCTTTACTAACATCACTAATATTCATTGTGTTGCTGCTATGGCTCATGGAAGGGAATAAAAGTCTATACTGAGGTTTTTAGCCCATTTTTGAATTCTGACCTGAGGTTACAGACAGCCAAGCAAAGGCACTGGGTCGGGCCCCAGGTCTGGCCTCAGCCAACAACTGTAGGATGACATTGTTGAGACGTGTGAGCAACTGAGATCCCACTATTTGCTAGCAAACAGAATGGAAGGTTGGGGGTTTTAGGCGGTAGAAATTAACTTCAAAGTCAGTAAGACAATTGTTTTAGTAACTCAAATGTGTTTATGCATTTATATGGAACTAAAATCTGTACTTTGAAGTGACACACATCTGTATCAATAGCCAGTTTAAGAAGCAAAAGAAAATTACCCACAGGTAATCTTTGGAGTAAGATGCCAGTAACATGAGATTATATAAAAACACCACAAAACAACCCAGTGGCACAACAAGCAGTGCCTACAATCTGTTTGTGGAGATACCATGAGGCACACTCAGTATGACACCTGTTGATCACAAGGAACAGCGATTCTTTTCCATCAGTTACTTCATAATGACAGAATTCAATTACAGCCACAAAAAACAGCAGCAAAGTGCCCTCTGCCTGTCAGCTTCTTTCTGTGCCAAATCTAAGCACTAGACAAAAAAAGGATGAAAATATAATTCATTCTCATGAAGAAAAAGGATTTGATTACAGCATCCAGAGCCTTTTACCAGCTGTATGCATAAACCTTGATTTAATTGGCAGAAGTGGAAGATTTAAGAAGTCATAATGATAAGTACACAGACATGAAACAAGAAACTCATAGGCAGCACTTCTGCGTGGAAGACAAAGGAGATACTACACTGAATAATGAGCTTTTCTGTTACCTAGGTTTCGATGGTGAGATTGCCAAGGTTATTGCCTAGTCAGATATTTAACAAACTTACCAGCGCCCAAACCCACAGATACCAAACAGGAGAGAAGCAGTGCAGTAAAGGTTACACAGCACAGGTGAAGATCCTTAGGTTAGCCTGAACTAGCACAAAACTGAGCACGCAAGGCAGAAGCCTTGCAGTCTTTGTCCAGGGGACAGATCTGCCATGGTTGCTGGAATGGCTGATCAATATTCCCTTCTATAACTGGGATGGACATCTATAATGACAGCACTGCTGGGCTCACACATACTGTCTTGCATAAACTCCTGCCTTAAGTGGGATGCAGCCCAATCTGTCTTGAAGTTCAAAGACAGTCCTTGAACACTTAAGCTTGGAGTAATGTAGATGAAAAAATAAAACAAGCTATGGCTTTCTTGCACAAAAATCCCCCAAGTTACTATTATTTCAGTTAGCTTATGGATGAGGAGCTGGGTATTTCATTCTTCCCTTTTCTTCTACATGCTTCACAGGGGTCATGACAATGGAATACACGTGAAGTTACTCAAAGCCTGTTGCTTTTTTAAACTGATTCTTTCCATCACAGTACAAACATGTTTTCAGTCTGTTTGTTGAAGATGGAGCCCTGTCCCTTACTGTTGTCCTCTTATGTCTCAACTCTTAGTTAATTTTTCTGAAAAAATGCATAAACTATACTAGCTGCACCTCTGATAGCTGTTTTTCTCTCACCCAAAAGATAAAAATCATATTTCCTTTTTATCTTTAAGATCCTCTCAGAACTGGTATTTCCAGTACCTTAACTGAGACACTCAAAATAAAGGCTTTAGGAGAAGTTGCATGATTTTTCCATCTTGCAAACAGAGCTGATGAAAATCACATTTATTCAGAGAAAGAGCCACAGCACAAGGATCATATCGGATGGATAACTCCCAGCATGACTGGAGTTTTCAGTAAACACAGCAAATGACATACTAATAAAGCAGATGATAGACTTGGCACTCAGAGGGCTTTTTTCTTTTTTTTTTAGTTCCTTCTTCCTTCTCCCCTCCTTACTCTACTGGCAATCTTTTCCTCTACAGCATATAGAAATCAGACTAAGGAAAGATAAAATGCCCTGCCAAGGACTGCTCAATGACATGGGCAGGCTTCCACCTGGCTCTTCACTGATCCCTCAGCAAAAAACATTCATTAGTTACAAACACCATCATGGAAAACCATCTTGAAGTCCAGCCTAAAATCCAGCCATTTCATTATTTAGGGAGTACTTTTATTTTTTTCTGCACCATTCTCCACACCCCAAGTCGCAGCCACCTTCACATTGATAAGGAATGCAACCCTGCAATATCACTAAAGACAAAATGCCAATCCAATTTCAGCTCCCGAGGCTCTGCAGTGATGGCTTGTGACAAGGTAACCCAGGCATGGTATGATTTCAAGACCTTAGATCTGAGCTGGCAGCCCTGGGTAACGTTAGCTCTACTGCTCCAAGCATGCCCAGATAGAAGGACACAAGCCTCTCTTGGGTCCTTCTAGCCATACACTGCTCATGCCTTCCCTTGCCTTTACCCTTCCTGGAGCTGCCAATATCTCTTGCTTGCTCTGTTTGCAAATCTGTATTTAGCTCGTGCCCGAGTTTGAACCCTGCCCTGCAAGCTGACCAATCCTCAGGACTTCTCTCATCACAAAAGTACCTCAAGTGCTTCTGCTGCTTCAGGGATTGCTCCCCACTGGCAGACTCAGTCCTTTGTCCTCAGCCTGATCCTTTTGTCCTTCCTTTTGTAAAAGTGTCTGTGCCTGAATTCAGGCAAAAATAATTTTTGTTTAAAAAGGCAGGAGAGATGAAAATCAACTTTTTGTACTCACTCATTTGTGCTTCAGCCCATTATTGGATTTTGATGATAATCTGTTTGCTTCTCTTTAGATCAAGAGATTACTTTTTCCTTTTCAGGCAATGGTAATGAAAATGTATTCTCTGTCTTTTAACCATCTGAAAAACACTTTGAAAATCTGAAACAGGGACTGAGCTATGAAGCTTGCCAGTTTAATTTAAAAACATTTTTAAACAGACAAAAACTCTTCAGTTTAAACAGTACCAAGACATGCAACGATATCTGTGCACATGCACACATATACACACCAAAAAACAAATTTCAGCCATACAGAATAAGGTACACTCCAAAATTCCACTGAAACCACTGATTTCAACTAAATCTAGAGCAAATCACATATCACCACCACTCACATACACCCTGATGAAGCAGTTGTGGGTGCCAGCAGGAACCCCTCAATTTACTTTGGAGGATCTTAACTCAGGCCTCAGTGTTGTCCTCACAAATATCCTCATTTGCTGGCTCTGGCCAGCAGGTGAGTCTGAAATGGAGAGATCTGGATATCAGAGGACAGATAAGAAAACATCTATCCAGAATACACAAAATAATTGGAATTTATTTTGTTTAAACATACCCCTGCAAAATGTATATTCACCTATGGTTAGTCTCCTGTAACTCCCAGATTACCCTGAAAGAATAACTTCCATCTGCTTCAACAATCAAAGACTGGCTTGATTAAGTCTTTTCAGCATAACACCGTCACACACATAAGAAAAAGAGAGCCAAAAAGTCAAATTTGCATTTTAAGCTCAAAATAACTGTCAACCCACTAAATACAGAAAGGCAGCCTTTACATCAGCCACGTCACCTGAAGCTGTCCTCAGAGGCAGAGCCAATGAGGGGTGGGTGGATGAAGTTCAGCCGAGCACCCCCACAGATAGCAGAGAGGACGGGAAGCAGGACTTTTCCCCTACTTGACCATCTCAAACTTACTTGAAGGAATGGGATAGCATTGCTATTGACTGTCCCAAAAGATAAATCATTCCACCCTTGACAGAAAGAATGAATTCCCATTAATTTTATTATTTGCCATTACAGTTTTCAGTCGAGGACTGTGTCATGGTTTAACCCCAGACAACAACAAAATCCCAAACTGCTGCTTTCTCACTCCCCTCCAGTGGGAGAATTCGAAGGGTAAAAAGGGGAAAAAAAACCCCATGGGTTGAGATAAAAGACAGTTTAACAACTAAAGGAACATCCACACACACAAGCAAAGCAGAACAAGGAATTGATTGACCACCTCCCATTGGTGGCAGGTGTTCAGCCATCCTCAGGACAGCAGGGCTCCAGCACACAACAGTGACTCGGGAAGACAAATGCCACCACACCGACCATCGCCCCAACCAACACTGCTGCTCCTTCCCCCTAGTTTATATGCTGAGCATGATGCCATATGGTGTGGAACATCCTTTGGGTTGGTTGGGATCAGCTGTCCCAGCTGTGTCCCCTCCCAACTCCTTGTGCACCCTAACCCACTCACTGGTGAGGCTGGGCAAGGCCTGCTCAGCAATAACCAAAACATCCCTGAGTTATCAAAACTGTTTTGGTCACAAATCCGAACAGCCCCAAACCAGCTACTCTGAAGAAAAAAACTCTGTCCCGACCCAAACCAAGACATTCTGTTTCTGCTTAAAAGGGAAGTCAGGGCATGCATTAAGCTTACTAATAAAACAGTTAACTGCCAAGAATGACGGTAATGAACTTGACTACAGAGGAAAGAAGAGGAAAACACAGAAGATTAACATTTGAAACCTTATAATTGCAAGAAGAACAAATTCTCATGTTTAACGGAGGATACCAGATTTGAAGTAGCAGTAGAACATCCTCATGAAGTTGAAAAAACAGCCAGACCTCCTCCAACCACATGGTAAAGCACAGTGATTATATCACAGATGGCAGAGAACCAGGAAGTTGCACCTCACCAGCAACACTTATACTTAAACAGGCAAAATTTCTCATTCTACCTCTCCCATTAATTGTATTACTACACCTTCCCATCTTTCCACAGGACTCAAAGTACTACTTTAAGCAAAGTGTCAAACAGATCCTGACATTTTCTTCATGACTTGCTTCTTGAATATTCTTGCCAAAAATCAATTATCAATAAAAGTCAAGAAGATGCAAAAAGTCAAGAAGGTGCAAATACAGGAATATTTTGCTTATGAGATTCATTCTCTACTTGCTTTAGTTGATGCAGAACCAGCCCTTATTTCCAGGAATCTCTTGCATCATTACATTGAACCAGTTACAGACATATAGTTCTGAAAATAAGCTGACCAATTTTTCTTAAATGATTTGCAGAACCATCTAGAAGAATGCAAACATTCAAAGTGCATGTTCCCAAGACCTATTAGAATACTAAACCCAGATCTCCAGCAGCTCTGCATCTGTTTTTCCTCATCTTACAGCGTGTCACTTTTTTGCTGTTAGAATATCAATTATAGAATTATTAGATCAACATTGTATTTCCTACATAATTTCTCTTCTGTACTATTTCAACAGAGGAAGTGTTAGACAGCCTGCTAAGTGGCAGACTACTCAACTACACATATCTTGCCTCAGCCAACCTGTCAGACCGGCCATTAAGATGGTGTTATCCCCAAATTTACATCAAAAATCACCTCCCCATGGAACTGTTCTTGCAGACTGAAGTGCCCACGACACACGTGAGGTCCTCCCTTGTCTTCCCAAGAAGAGATGAAGTAGCACAAAGCCTGGAGAGCAATTCACATAAGAGAAATAACACAATGCACGGACAGAAGTAGCGAAACAAGTTCGTGCACACACAGAGCACCAGCCTGCTCTGTACCCCTAATTAGGCAGGGGGAAGTTAAATACACCACCTCTCTTTCCACAGCCTCCTCTTGTTTTCTCAAGAAGCAGCCTTCTTTTACAGAGCTTAAACAAAATACACACCTTTTCCCCCACCCCCAAATAGAATCACCCACTCACATTAGTGAGGTCTAAAAAGATGTGGCTAAAGAGAATCAAAAGAGTGCAAACAGGAGGAGCAGACAACAGGTTATATTTCCTTCCACATGGCACTTGCTGTACTTAAGATCCTCTTTAGAAAGACAGAACAAAGATAAGGATAAGTCTGCAAAAGCCCTTAACTTTACACCCTCCAATCTCACATAAATTCTGAACTATCATGATGGTTTTGAAGTCTTATGCACATTCCCTTTTCTACTGCAGTAGAACCAAAAACAGTAAAAGGGAGAAAAGGATACTGGTATCTTCCAGAAAAGATTATTTTCAATATTCCAAGTAAAAGTTCTTCCAACTGCTGAACACAGCACTACATCCTCTGCATCAATGAACTCCAACTTAACTTTTATTCCATGTCTAACCAAGGAAGCAGACCAAGGCAACAGCATCTTAGGTTCTCTGTTAATGCATGCAGAGAGCTGTAATACCCACAATCATCTGAGAACTGAAGAGTGGAAACAGACTCCCACTAAAGCTGTCACTGAAGCACAATATATTAGGTGTTGTCATGAATGGAGCGTACATCAAGAGAGAGAGTTTCATTTCTATGACATGATAAACTTCCATCCTAGTGAATTAATATGGTGTTAAAAAAGGTGTTATGGAGCTCCTACATCTGAGCCTTTCCACGTGAAACTCATTTACAAAACCACCCGAACAGAATTTGTCTGTTCAATGTGCTGCGTATGGACATTTCAGTTGTGGCAGCAAACAATTCATCTGTACCTAAGACAGGAAAAATGAAAAAATATTCCAGCAAAGAACACTGAATGCTTGGCAAAAGAGAAGTATGAAGCTTGCATTTATTAAAAGAAACCAGTTTTTATTTCTGTTCCTTACATTTCATCTGCTCCAATTCTGCATTTCAGAGAGCAAAAAAAATGAAACCAAGTATCTTCTTTTTACCTACTAACCACAGTTACAGTAAGTGAAATGAAAGTTTGTTAACATTAAAAATTTCCCTTAAATATTAGCTCACAGATGCTGATACAAAATGTATCTTCAAATTAACCTTAGTGTGGTATACTGGGATGGAGTTAACTTCCTTCACAGCAGCCCAGATGGTGCTGGGTTTTATATCTGTGGTTAAATAGCGTTGGTAACTCACCAGTGTTTTGGCAACTGCTGAGCAGTGCTTGTAGAGCATCAAGGCCACCTTTTTTTCCCCCAATTTGTCCCCTCAGTGAGTGGGGTGGGCAAGAGGCTGACAGGGAATGCAGCTGGGACAGCTGACCCCAACTGCCCAAAGGAGTAACCCAGACCACACCAAACTCTGTGATTAAACTGGAGACAGCCTGCCCCAGGTAGGCATCACTTATCATCACTGATGGGGGGAGGTAGTGAGTGATTTCCTTTGCATCCTACCTTTATTTCTCTCTTCCTAATCAGAATTCAGTAAATCAGCATTCCTTTTCAATTTGTTTTTTGGTTTAGTTCTTGTGGCAGTGTACAAGAGGCCATGGAACTGAGTTGTGCCACGGAACGGAAGAAACTCAAAGGGCAGCCAAACAGGAGCATCTCTCAACAACTCCTAGAATGGTGCCCTAGGAAGTCTGGGAACATTCATATTAGGAAAAAAAAAAATCTGTAATTTAAATTAGAGGAGCCAGCAGCTCATCTGCAGACAGAGTGAGTAGGGCTGCTGCACAGCAGCAGTCACAGCACAAGCTCTGCTGGACACATGTCGTGTGCAATGACAATTTGCGTTCGGACAAGGCTAGGAAACAACTGTTTCAATCAGAACGTGAGCTAAACTCAGCTCCCAACTATTTCTAGTCCTCATCAAGCTGAAGCTTCCTAAAAGAATGAGACTGAAAATTCACTTTCCTTCCTGGATCTGCCTCTGATCCGATCTAGACATAAACTGAAGTCCATCAGACCATGGCCAAATAGCAGAGCGAGTGTGCACTGCCACAGCCTCACTGCTGGGCTCCACCTCCTCATGCAGGTGGGTGTGAAACTGCTTGTGCAGGCTCTAGGTCTCTGCTTGGCTACTACCAGCTATCAGATCCCCAGAGCACTGTATAATTCCCATTGATTTAATCTTTAAAGCCAGAAGTAGCAGAGTAACACATACTGCTCTCCAAACCCACAACATAAGGGTTTTTTCTTCACTGACAGGCAATTTAAAAAATAAACAAAGACACAGAAATTGCTTTTACTACGACACAAAAATGTTAGCAAACAATTATTACCTCATAGCAACATATCATTGTTATATCCTGATTTTTGGGAAGCTAATGCTTTTACCTACAAATATAAATAGGTGTAAGCAAAGAACCGCAGAGTCCAGGTCTTCCATGTCTGCTTGTCCTCTGCCTTCAATTCACCTTGTTTATTCCACTTCTGTCTTGAAGAGATTACTATCTATTTTACACAGTGCCATAATCCTGCACAGAGATTTCAGGACCCAACAAAAAATAAACACATCATTAATAATAAAATGCTAACTTAGAGTTCAGAACGAGTCTTCATCTGAGGAGTTTTTTAAACCTCTTCTGTACACGATTAAAACCTTCTATTTATTTATATAGAGCATATGTATATACATATTTGCATACCTATACGTGTGTCTATATAAATACTTGTATATATACACCCCATACACATCTGACATATATAATCTACAATTTTATAAATATTACATATTAGAACTTATAAAATTTACATATATATATATATACACATATGCTTCATAGATATTTTATCGTATATAATGATATAATGGTGACTGGTCACCTGCTTCCTCCAGACTGTTAAATCCATTTCTCCGTAGAGAAGCAATCCTTTTTCCAAAGGAAAAAACACTGAGGGTGCCAAAAGCAGAAAGTGACAGAAAAGTCCAGATGTTGAGAAGACAAACAACCACACTGATCCCACTTGCCAGCAGGAGGGCAGAAGCAGCAGGAGCAGAGGCCCAGAGCAGAGAAGGCTGGGAAGTCAGTGTGGGTGCCACCACTGGACCTGGGAGCCTCAGCTGACACACTCCCTGTGGAGGACGACAGGAGTGACTGGGAAGCCCATAGAGAATATTCCAAACAGAACAGCAGGAAAGAGTCCAAAGTGGACTGTTCCAGAACGGAAATTTTGCCTTAATAACTTTCCCACCAGCCTTACTACCTCCCTTTTCAACTTGCTGCTTTATAAACCAAAGATGAGGCATTAAAATGGTGCATTTATGGACTTGGTGGTGCTGCATAAGCTCATAACTCAGTAGACTTTATGACTGCAAGTCATTTGTATTGATTTATTTACTTCATTAGTGAGGGGAAGATGTAATTCTGCATTGATGGAGAATCAAATTGAAGAACGAATAGCTGATTAGGCATCTTAAAAATCACATTTCTTAGTGAAGTTTTATAATGGCACATCTAAAATTAAATACTAAGAGTATAAACAAAATCTAAATCTAAAGTTAGAAATGTAAATCATTGATCTGATCTGTAGACAAACAAGTTATGCAGCTGATTTACAAACTTTCACCTTACCTCCCCTACTTGAAGTTTTACAAGATGTGCTAATGTAATTATGAAAACTCTTTAATTGCATGAACAACACTGCAAGTTTTTACTCCTGGGCTTTGAAGGCACTGTGTTGATTGAGACCAACAACTTCCTACAAACATAGCTGGATGCTCAGGGAACTCCCTTCCTACCAGCCACTGTACACAATGCAGTAAAAACATTGTGCCTTTGAATCCCAAACCATTTTGGCATTTTCCTTTGATGCAGGCTCTCCAGCAGCACTCTGGGAAAATTATCATTAAAGCAATAATTTGGCAAGCAAGAAATATAATCTTTAAGTGGGAAATTAATCTTCCCAGACTAGGAGATGTAAATATTTAATTCTAAGGAGCAAAAATTAATACAAGGAGTTGGAAAAAATGCGAGCCTATGAATAGCAATACTTGCCACCTTTCTACTGGGCACCTCAAAGTAGTATAAAAGGATAAATAAGCATTATTTTCTTGATTTAACTGTGGGAAAGGTGAGTGCAAATTGCTCAAGGCCACAGAGTGAGCCAGAGGTGTAATCAAGGTGCAAGGCTGAGGCTCTTTATTCCTGCCCCAGTACCCTGCTATTGCACCACACCTGATCAGGCAAATCGTTACAGAAGTGACAACAAAGAAATCCCCTGTCCTGTTGGTCTGTAGAGAGCCAGCAGACGAAGGGTGATGCTGGGGAGGCCATTTCCCACCTACTTTCCCCCAGCCAGCACCATGCCCGGGGCAGACAGCAGTGCCAGGACATCCCCATGGCTGCAGCCACCACAAAGATAACCAGGCAACAGCACTGCTGGGTACAGCACCGTGGGGGGAGGATCTCCTGAGAGACTGAACTTCTCAGGAGGGCTGAGTCAGCTCCATCACTACCTCATGAAGATCCAGGAATGGACATAATGAAACATGATGTCAGCACTCAGAGAAAATAATCTGTCATACCAACCTAATGCAGCCTGAATCTTTAATGTGATATTGATTTCGCTAATGTTCCTCCATGCTGCCATCTGGAAGCAAAACACTTCTTTGTTATATAGTAAACTACACTCAGGGTCATGCAGTACAATAGCCAATACCATTATGAAGGTGGTTTTGTTTTGTTGCTCGGGTTTTTTGAGTTTTGTTTTTGCCTTTTTTTTTTTTAAGGAGCAAAAATATTTAAAATTCCGCATTCAAAGGCAGTCACTAACATTCTTGGCACTAAGAGAAAAGTTGGTTATACCTAATTCTAGTCATTTCATCTTAAATCATCTAAGGAAAAGACACCTCCACGTGGCAGGCATGTCCTAAGAAAGGGGACAAGGAAGGCTGGCAGAGCTGCAGGAGTTACAGAACAAGGCGCTGCAACACTAAATCAACATTTCAGTTCTCACTTCAAGGGCTCTCGTGGTCTGAATTTTTGTTCTTTTTTTCCATCTCTCCTCACTATGCAAGATAAATACTATTTTTTTCCATCAAATGGCTAATCTTACATTTTAAGATCGCCCAATTTATATAGGCTGAACATTCACCATTTCCCACTGATTTGGGGGGAGGTGTGTTATTTCTGTTACCACAGCGCAGACGCAGGAAGCTCAGAACTAATTGCAGAGATCCAGGAAATCCTGGTGGCAAAAGGTTTTCGCTACTAAACTCCTTCACCAAAACCCAAACCCTTTTCTCCCCAATCCCCTGTAGGACAAACACAAACTTTAGTACCATTCCTTTCCCTCCCTCAAATCACAGCCAGTTCTCAGCCATCTTGTATCATCATTACTAAATAGAACTATGTTTCTAATAAGGAAAAGAGAGGTTAAACTTTTTTTTGGGGTGCAACCCTACCAGGTGTCTAAAGAACTGTCTTTTGTCTAGGTCTTAAAGAGAGCAGCACTTGTGGTTATTCATCATCTTTGCCTTTCATGCAGTAACTGCAGGCAGATGAGCTTGTTATTCACCATGTTTTCTGCTTAACCTCACACATTTCATGATGATGTGTTTGGGGCTATTCCCTGCTTCCTCGCCCACATTTGATACATTCTACCCCTCTTACTGACCTCTCAGCAAAGGGAAGAGACCACAGCAGGTTTGGAGTTAAAACAAGGCACCCATGGTCCACCTGCCTCTGTTTTTGAAACCCAGAGATGGCCACTGAGCATGATCCCACTTAAAGTGGGGCAACTATTTCTTTAGGTGCTGAGAAAAATCTTCATCTGGCAGACAGCTGTGATAACTCCTGTCAGTGAATAAGTTATGAAATGCCTCTCAAAAAAAGTGTTATAACTATAGTTAGAATATACAAGATGACTCAATCCTGAAAAATTATTACATCTGTCAGATTCAAAAAGCAAGGAAACTCTATTTAGAAGTCATACAATTTTTCCTTCAACTTTCCTTTCCTGCCAAATCTGTATCTCCTCTAAACTTGCAACCTTCCTCGTTCTGCAGCTCAGAACACTATTTTTAGGCAATGCCTCACTACAGATTAGTAGTACAAATTACTTTGTTTTCTTTACTCTTTACCTGGCTGCAAACAGGTAAAAGCCTGGGAGGTAAAAAGTAATTATTAGTCATCAGTAGAAGGACCTCTGCCAGATGGCCAACATGAAGGATGCAGTGGGTTAAACACATTTCAACTCTGGGGGAAGTTAACCATGCAAATGTTCTTCTACCAGCACTTCTATGTACTTAAAAAACTATGGCATTCATAAGCTGTCCTGTTTTCTTCAGAAATTCATGCAGAAAAATAATTTTGAAGAATAATGGTCAGATACAGTCAAATTTTAACCTGTATTCACGTAGAGGACATGGATTTTGTCTAACCACAGGGGAGTTCTGGGGGGTTTTCTGTTAGTTTTTAAGGATGGCAAATGCTCTTGCGCAAAGAAAGCCTCATGGACATCAAAGCTTCACTGTTCCCAGGAGCTTCTGCTGTAAAAGTATTAGTATGGTACACTTCAGGAAGAATTTTATAACTATCTGTTATAAACTTCACTGTTTAAATGCTATCCCAATTAGCTACATCATCACTGAACTGAAGGTGCTTATGAAAGAAGTTTATGCTCCAAGCATAAGACCTGCAATCTTATGTATGACAACCACAGATTTTCTGTGATGCTAAGAAAAAGTGATTTTATTGAACCATTTTACTCTTTCTTTTTTCCTCAGGAAAAAAAGTTAAAATCTCAAAAACATCCGAGTATTTGCAAAGTACCACCTCTGCTTCCAGGATCTGCGGTGACCTGAAAATGGTTCAGTGCTCTGATTTGGGCTGGGCTTTTTCACAGCTGTGCAGGAGATACCACCAGTGAGTCCTCAGATGCCCTCTACCTCCCCGTTTTAGTTAGGTCAGTCAGATTTAGTCCTGCTTTCTGTCACAACCCAAGTGTTTCAAAGAGTCCATTTCTTTTCCACTGAAGTGAGCACAGGAAAAAGAGAATAATTGGAATATTTTGTACAAAGGATTGTCTGGGTCATCAGAGAGTCAGAATACCTAGAAGAAAATTAAGTCACCAATAAAGCAGGAACCTTTATTCAAGAATATTCTCTAGACAATTTCAGTCCTTCATGATTTATGAAGCTGAGTCACTGTTTCTGTAGTAAAGGAAGTTTAAATCTAATTTAAAAATTAAAAAAAAAAATCCATCTACTGCAGTATCAGTCTTCACTCCTACTATTTAATTCCTCAGAGCTTCCATTGCTTCCAACCTTTCAAGCTCACGTTACATAGAAAAACAATCAAGCCTCCACAA